>JBAIAA010000155.1:1200000-1800000 GCA_037893245.1 Crossaster papposus
GCTCCCAATCACCCCAAGTTGACCAACCAACTGGAGAAGAAGAAAAGGCAAACAAATCGTCAGTTTAATACAGAAGGGACACTGTCCTGGAAGCGCCAAATGGACCGTATTCTTGAACGTTGAGGGCGTTGTGCTCACGGCATTTGGAGGTATCAATAAAACTGATTGAAAGATAATTCACGTCAGCTTATATATTCTTACAGTTTTAGATTAAAGTAAAGTTACTAAACTACTTTATTAAACGCGTTTTCAATAATTGTTTCCTGTGCTGGGTATCGATAAAATTAATGGCGTCTTACAGCGCCCTCATGCGATCCGGAATACGGCGCATTGGGCTAAAAAAAATGCATTTTGAACGAAATGGTGTTAATCGAAAGGAGCATTTCCCGGGTAGGATATACACATCCACACATCTAAACTGGTCTGTGCTTTTTGTGTGTGGCACCCTGAACAATAGATTTTCAAATTAAATTGATAACTTTCTAGCATTGTATTTGTTATGAGCTTTCAAATGAGACATCCCACGAAGAAAAAAAAATCTGCCCACGATGAGTAATGAATGAATTAATTTCAACTTATATGAGTGTCCAGCTCTGAATTCGTGGAGCTTAGTATAGACCACAGGGCATGGCCGATTATCTTGCACCTTCTTGACGCATATCGTGAATCTATATAAATTTTACTTTAAACTACTTAGGAAGTTGTTGGGAACTCACAGATAAAATCCCCAGACGGTCTGCGAACCAGTACTCGATAAAATCTCCATTTAAAATTCATGTTTTCCCAGTTTCGATGATACAAAAATGCCCAGTGAACAATTACGTCATTATTTTCCAACGACCAATCAACGTGGCCCTTCTGTCGTGGTGCGGCACGTTTGTGCGAATAGTGGGGAAATGGACCAATAGCGGGCGTTGTAAAATAGAGCGAGCGTGGGCGCTGTTGACACGAGCTGCTCAGATAATAGCGATTTGAAAACGAAAAAGTGTATTATGCACGGTTCAGATGCAGATTCGAGGGTTTTGTTGTTCTCTGAAAAGAGTTTTAAAAAAATTCACGCTTGTGCCGGTAGGTGGAAGAATGTACCCAAGCAGAAATCGCCGAAAAAGCGGAGATAATCATATCGGCATTCTAATCGTACATGCACTAGTTGATGTACCGCCGGAATCATTGTCAACAGTACGTGATGTAGTTGAGTAAATACCGTTAAAAAAATAGAACAGACTGGGGTGGATTGTGGACAAAAAGACCCGAACAACTGTCCTTGACAAACTTTCACAATGCCAGACGCTAACTGCAGGAAAGCTTCTGGAAGCAGCGAGAAAAAAAAAGACCAGTGGCTGCTCTCACGGATCGAGGGGAAAGATCTTGCCACCACAGAAACATTTTATCACACAGTCTGCTTTTCATCCGACTCTGCTTAATACAAACTCAGCTGGAAATGGGCAAAATGTTTGTTATAACAGAATTGTGTATTAAATGTAAATCGGTACGAGTTGTTGTTCACCCACTCACATGTACATTGTTTAAGACATGGACAAATTTCAGTTTTACCGTCACGAATAAAACATGTATCAAAGACTAAAGCTAAAAAAACTCTGGTCGTGTATATATTTGTTCATACATTTAGATTTTTAAGCCCCCCCCCCCCCACCAAAAAAAAAAAATATAAAAAAATATAAAAATTATTTTTTTAACAATTATAATAAAAAAATCAAACAATAACAATAAAAAAATGACACTCTATTAAAAAGTTCAAAATATGGCAATGATCAAAATGAAAATTTGTATTAAGACATTAAAACACACCCTAATTCCTCTTTAATAAAATTCTGTCTATATGTAGAGTCCCTTTTTAGCAAGGAACTGCAATAAGCAATCTTTTCCCATTGAAAATGTACACAGCTTTCCAATCCTGGTCAATAGAGGGCGCCCGTTATACACAGGTGATTAAAATGCAAATATTTAATTAACTGGTGAACTTGCGATTGGGGATTTTGGTTTTTCGTGATCCACATGATCCCAGCTAACAGACTGCATTGATTCCACTTAGATTCAAGAGGTGCGCCAAGGAAATTAATTTCTGAGCACATTTTTCAGCCATGCCCTGTGGTCTAGTATAGACGATTCCAACAAAGGCATTTTTTTTTCATTTATCATTGGCGGCGCTGTTTTACTTTCGGAGGCCATGCGACATTAATTTCCTATGGTTATAGAGCTACTGGCCCCCCAGAATGTCCGTGTGTGCACGTTCCACTGTATGTGTGATTGCATTTGTCTATAGGCATGGGCGTTTTCGACTAGTAGTAGACGTTGAACAATATTGAGGGCAGCATAGTCCATTATAACACACCTCTTGCTAGTTCTGTTTTCTGAATATAGTCATGTAGGGTTAACTAATAGGCTAGTGCACGAGATTTGGCCCACCGTGAATTTGCGGGAAATAGTTCCCAAAAGGGACAATAGACTTAAATTTGTTGACTGGTTACAGCGCCCTCAAGAGGTTCGCCAGGCTCATCTTAATAATATGAAAAATGTCGGCGTCTAGATCTTTTGGACCGAGGTGTGTTATAAAACATATGGACTGGCATAATTCGGTCACTACAGCACTTCTATCCCCCTCGGGCCTGTGAGTGACAAGAAGGTGAACCTATTTTTCTCTGCCTTCGGCCTCGGGAAATAGGTCCCCCTTCTGGTCACTCACAGGCTCGAGTGACCTCATTGCCAGTCCATATGTGTATACCATTGACAAACGCCCACTGTCGAGATTTATGCATTAAACACAGTGTCTTCCAAAAAAGTTAAAATACAAGCAAAGAAGGACAATATATAGGGATCCATGATTTACAATACATATGTGTATGCATTTGTGACATGTTCTGTGTTTGAATATGGATAATGGTACGGTACCGCTTAACCAACTTGTGCTTGTACAATTTGAGAAGAAAAAAAAAACACCCCAAAGCCAACAATAAGCCAATTCGGTATTCCAACTGCGCATGTGCACAACAAGATTCAACATTTTTTCTCAAGGGATAAACACGGCAGACAAAAGCACACAAGGCTATGGGGGACGTGGTAACCGAATTAGCATTTTGTGCATTTTCTTGTGAAATCGAAAAGACGATGGGAACTTTGTTCTAACAAAAGTTTGGCCACACAAAACACCTGAAAATACCAAAACGTAAAAAAAAATATGTTACTTAATAACTTTAAAACACGACGATCTCTTTGAATTGGCTGGTACCCCGCTATGCTTTTGCACGCAATCGATGAAATGTTTATCCCGAAAGAAAAATCGAAAAATCGAAAAATGCAGTTCGTGTGACATTTTTATTTTACTGCACATAACTATGTGTAGTAAAGTTAAAGTCGTCAGAGTAACATTATAGTACAATTGAAACCATGCTATTAAAATCATACTTCCATTCCCTATTATTGCTTAAACCCTCTCATGTGACCAATCACTCCTAATTAGGCATGCGCAATACTACCAATGAGTCCATATTTCACAGAGCCTGAAATTCATGCTAACCAGACGAGACAAAAAAACACAATTAAAATAAAGAAAATATAAAACAAAAAACACAAACGGACACTCAAACTCTAAGAATTCTTTCCATCTACAATTTTCAACATCACCCTAATTTATACCCTAACCCAATTCTACCTCTAGACCCCTTTATACTGGAGACCCAACATGTTAAGGGGCCAGGGATACAAAAATGTCCACACGACTCGGTAAGATTTTTTTCAAACAAAAGGAAGTTTCCCCATAACTCTGTGTATGCCTACCCACACCAGATCACAGCTCGCGTGACAAATAATGTAGGCCTATGCGTAGACAAAACCAAATGTTGGAGTGATTTTGCATTTTTGTGGACAAGTTAAAAAACGTATTCCTCAAGGCAACTAGAGAGCCTTGGAATTTATTCAAACATAAAAATAATGTTATCGCTTGCATTAAAGTATTGTAACGAAGGCCACTGCTAAATTCATTGCATAATGTAAATGATGGAGACAAAACAAATTGTTGGAACCATGTTACCGTAGTAGGGTAAACATGTACATGTATACCGCCCTCAACTGGTCGCCTACTGTATACGAAGAGAGGATAAACAGCGACACCAAGAGCTAGATCAGAGAGAAATGTCCAATTGGCAGAAAGAGGATTTCCGAGATTGAAGAGTAAACGATAATTACCAGCACAGTTGAGTCGGCTGCAGGGACGAGTTCGCGTGGAGGTGCCGCGGCAGGGCCGGCCACCGTTTAACGGGGAAGGAGCCGTGCAAGTACGGGTGGTCGTCTGGAAGGAGTTGCAAGGGTCGCTTTGGTCGCAGTCGGACCAGTTATTCCACTCGGTCCAACGACCGTGCACAGGGCGGGACACTTGATGAGACAGAAACAGAGAGGAGGAGGAGGAAACGGTAATTTCACGGCGAAAACAGCTGGTTGAGATGGACAGTCCATCAGGCGCGAGGGAATAAGGCCCCAAATCTTCTCACCATTTTGCGAACTTACAAAAACCAAAATCAAAATGTCTGTCTTGGCTTGGAGGCTTTGGACGTCTTACTGCTATTTCATGCGTGCTAAATGTGCATTTAGATTGTAACGGGTTTACATTGGTTGAAGCCATCTTTTTTAAATACATGTACCCGGGAAGTGAACAATTCAAAGTCCATTTTGGTGAAACAGACACCTAGACAAACAGAATATAACGCAACAAAAGTCAAAGTCCGACTTGCGTGTATAAATTGGTTACGAATACATAATCATATCGCTTATGCAAATCGTTTGCAGTATACATGTCATGTATTTTTATGCAGTGCTTTGGCAACTTTAGTTTTCACAGTTATTTAAAAACTGCGATATTTACTTAGACGTTTTGTTTTTATGAAAGTGTTTATCCTTTTTCTTAGCGCACCCTCAATTGTGTTCACAATTGTACAATGTCATGTCACTGTCACACCCAGCCTCCAACAAATATAACTCCTTGTAACAAGACAACGATACCACATTATTTGCAAAGACAACGCCATCAGTACCTATGCAGGTAACGTTGGTGTCGCATTGGATAGTCTCAAACACCGTGCTGTTGCAGGTAACGTTCCCGATCCCCGGTAGACAAGTCCGACTTCTTGTGATATTACCGACTCCACACAGTACTGAGCAGTTTGACCACGACCCCCACTCGCTCCAATTCAAATTATCTGCCACATCAAAACAGCCACAAAATACCGACTTACTGAATAAAACATAAATTGGCGTTTTGGTTGGTTTTTTATTTAATAAAGAAGAGCAGATTTAATCTCTCGCAAAACAAATAATCGAATGTATATTTAATGTGTTAAATGATTTATCTTACGTTAGTGTTTGTAAACTCGATTGAGACGGTGTTGCAAGCTAGCAAACGTGAAATGTGTTAAATAGTAATTAATTTATCATTCTATTTATTTGCTCTGCCGGTTGTTGGACTTGTAAAAACTGAATAAAACTAATTATTTTTTGTGCGCGTTTGCCTCACTGTCTAGAGACAAGGGCGCCCTCCAGTTTTGAACCGAGCACGTTGAGGGCGCCCTCTTTCCACACATATGGCGGGGTAAACACAATTGTTTCGTACCATTTAAGGGTTGGTCTACGTCAACGCCTTCCATTGACCCCTCTGTGGGCGTCAACAACTCCACGGGGTCAACTTTTCCGGCTCCCGATGTCGGCTCGGGACTTTCAGGCTCAAGACCGGGTAGGCCATGCTCAAGAAGACAGGCGTCCCGACACCGTTTTCCGTTGGATTTCTCGGCCCAGCCACTGCCGCCCAAGCGGCAGCACTCCGTGCGATTTAAGACGAATGTGTCGTTAGCGGGACTTGCCCGTATCTCATCCCAGCACTTTCCCCTAATCCGCCCAAAGGGTTCACGATGGCGGAAGCAGTAGTGGTCGTTAGTACGATCTGGTGGTGTCACAAAACCAAAAAGAGCAGCACGATGATGAGACGGCACTGGTTGATTGGTTAAAGTGTTTGCGGATCAGCGAGTGAACCAGTTGTGGACTGGTTCCGATCCGAGTCGAGTCGGCCCAGTATGGCCCCGTTCTCATTTGAACGATTTTGTGTACAACTGCGATGCGAAAAACAAATTTGTACAGCCGTGCGATTTCCGTACGAATATCGCGACGTTTCCTTCCGAAACATTCGATAATAAGGGTTTAAGTTCCGTGCGACTGCCTTGCGACAGCCGTATACAACTTGTATACGAGTCCCGTGCAAGCGCCGGGCGATTTTTGTTCAACTCGAGTGCGACTTGTGCGCCTGCGGTACAACCGCCCTACAACCAATCAGAGCACCGTGCGACCACCGTACACCGACTACAAGCGCAGTCTGATGGATGTCGCACGAGATCTGCCGGGAGTCGCACGACGACTCTCTTCCGGCTCCCGTGCGGCCTATCAGACTGCCGTGCCCCCCCCCCCCCCCCAAAAAAAAAAAAAAAATTAAAAAAAAAATGCGACCAGCGCGAACTATGCGACAGCCGTACAGAAATGTAAAAACAAATTAGAGAAATAAGTGTAGCACGGGCCTGCGACCAGTCCGAATTACACCCGACTCCCCTACGAACCTGTGCTAATCATCAACATACTACCTTGCGACTCCCGTACGGTTTGGTAGTCGCAGGGCATTCGCGTAGACAATCGTTCAAGTGAGAACGGGGTATAACGGTGACAACATACTACGAATTGAATGGGCACAAGGCGAGTACGTACAATCAAAACAGGCGGACTTGACTTGGAGCTCCACAGACCAATGACAGTATCAAAGACAACTCGGTCAAGTACACGCTTACGGCGAGATAAACCAATCACGGAACAACAAAATGACCACGTGACCAAACAATCTACAAACTGTGCGCGTTGCACATAATGGTGCAACACCTGATCACGGTTATCTTTCATGTTCTTTTCTTCTCACCTTTAGTTTTATGAAAAGACGGACATTATTACTATGCGGCTAATGATAATTTGTCGGCAAGGTGTAGCCATATAATTTGGGGTGAACCATCGCAAATAAAATAGACCTCATTTAAAAAAAGATTAGTTGTTTCTTTAGAGAAAAAGTTTGGCTTATGTTATCCCCATACGTACAATCACAACTGGCCGCGTACGTCCGTCATGACCTTCAGTTAAAAAAAATTGAGCTATTATACAACTTTTGTATATACAACTTCCGACAAACCCGGAAATACATGAAGCCAAGGCTAAAATTAGGAAGTCACTATAAACTATCTTGTGTAGCGGTTGTTGTCAAGGCACTTGGGTATAAACCTAACCCAGTTTTACTTTCAGCCTTGCTCTATGGTTTAAAATAACCCACAAGAACAATTGGCGAAGAAAGAGATAAACGTTAACCGGATTCGATCAACAGACCTTTCGATCCTTAGCTCACCTCTACTAACTATTATTGGCGAGTTGGTCACGGACAGCCGTTCTTTAGGGGTGCACTACCCTAATTGAAGGGAGAATTTCTACGCGGTTTCATTAGCATGAAATGTGCCCCCCACAATTTCTTTTGAAAAAGAAGGCCGTTTGGTAAAAGAAACGGTGGGATTGTGTAAATATAGCATGGGATCAACTCCATGGTTTCTGAGCTTCAATCCCGGGCACTCTTGACAAAATTACGGTTGAAAAATGGGTCCTAATTGCCATAGAACGTGGAGGGATGCCATTTGTAAAATGGCTGTTTGCAAGCTCGGAAAGTATCACTTTTTCGAGAGGTGAGTTTCTTTTGGTGTGAATATTCAAAAATGTAATTGGCTAACCCACTAAAAATTGAAAAGAAATGGAAAGATAAAGACCAAGACAATAATCTGATTGTTGTTTGTGAAACCCCAGTGATGTCGGTTTGCATGAAACTTAGTCCTGAACATTGTTGATTTTACACTGTTTTCAATGGGACATGAATTAGGGTAGTGCACCCATAGAGTTCTTTCATGTAGCCGAGTTGCCATTGTCCTTTTTATAAATATACATTTACGCACTACCTAGCTGCTGAAAAATAATTGCAAACCGCTACACGGGTTAGTATTAAGCGTCTTCCCTAAATTATTGCCGCTTGTATAGTGTAGTCAATACAAGTCTATTATTGCCGTTTGTATAGTGTAGTCAATAAAAGTCTATAAAACCGCTTCCATATTGGAAGCGGTTTCTGACATAAAATAACAGTCGGGTAATTGAGTACCCGGTTCCGATGCAGAGCCCTAATCATGTACATGTACAGTACATTGTACATGTATTATCAAACACAGGTTACCACGGGCATGCGATATGCATTAATTTCCTGTCGAATGTTTTCCATCCGATTTTTGGCCTAGTAGTACGCATTTTTTGCAGAGCCACATTTCTCCTTTATCGTCAATATTGGACAGAGTTCTTATTTTGTTTTGAATAAAGTGAATTAGTGAACAAAATGACAGTTATGGGTACTGGAATATGGTTTGAAACAATACAAAATGGCGGGATACGCTGGTCTTATGTACAGTTATGAATCGTACTACAAAGAATGTATATATCGATGACCGGTTTGTCAAAATTACCTAACCACGCGTATAGCATGATGCGTTTATACTTGGCACTATTTCAACTAGGTGAAAAGTATAGTAAATCCATCATAGAAAAAAAATACAACTTTGTTTGTAAACATTCACTTGTAACAAAAACATCCTGTGATCACATCATCCCTCAACAAATTCGATACTCCGTTTGTGACCGTGTGACCGTGCGACCATGCGACACTTTATTACCGGTGAAATATTGACAGTGTAAATTCCCACAAAATTTATGATTCATTTACTTTGCAATTCGGCTCCTATATCGAGAACAAAATGAACCCCGGACATAAATTATATCCTCGAATATATAAATTTCCTGGGGTTTTTTATGGTGTATTTAACAGTGCCTGCTTTGTTTCAATTAACGAGCCGTCGCGGTTGTATATCCACAAAACACAATAATTCACGGCGAACACGAAATAAAAACCACACACGAATATACGACTACGTACGTAGTTTATAAACAGTAATATAAATCAGGAAGGGTCTTAAAAATGGTAGTACACACACTATTTTTGCTTTTGATGCAACGTTAAAACATGAATGGGTTTAGGATATCCATAAATTTGTAGTAAATGTCGTGATACGATGCTGAACTGTTTACAGTTTTGTGATCATAGATGGTGGGAAATAAAACAAGAAAAAAAACCTGTTCTTTTTGTCTGGTTCATCGATTTTCTTTATACGAAAGAGCAATTTATAGACGTCAGGGAATTGTCAGGTTTTAAAACATTGCTATTACCTCACTCTATTTCAAACCTTTTCAAACCTAGCTGAAAATAACTTCAAAAATTACTGCATGTTTGATCACAGGCAATTTAGCACTTGCAGTATTTTCTCCTTATAAAACCGACATTAAAACAGAATTAAAGACATTTGTCCAGTATATATTTTCGTGTCACGTGAAATGCTCATGTCACTGCGAAAACTATAGATCAAGTCAAAAAGGTTCGTGAACTATTCTTGTTGATGCTAATAAAGTGTTTCTTCGCACAAACAGATTTATACTGCTATACTGGTTGTACATTCTTTATTCAAATTTTCTTCACGCGATACCAGAATGCATGCCCTTTCATGTCCACTCAACTGGATGACAGTTCACGCAATAGTTTAAAGGTAGGATACACCATTGGTAATTGCTTGAATTGTCATTAATGGGTAGATTTGGGGAGTTGTATTTCATAGTAAATATCGTTTAACTGACCTGTCCGAAGTTTTACAATCATCGATACCGAGAAAAGCACGAAAAAACAGCGTTTATTTTCAACCGGCGTTGGGCAGTTATTCTTATGTTATCTTTGTTTTTTCGCGATCGCCGTCCGGCGGGATCGCGATTTTTTTTTTATCAAGTTATATTTTTCGGAATAATTACAGAATATCTAGCGCAATCATTTTGCTGGATGCCTAGAATCATTATTTACTTTCAAATGAGTAAGATATTTCTAAATAATTCGGTAGTAAATATTTTCGATAACTGCAAATGGTGTATACTACCTTTAAGTCTGAGAATACACTCGCAAATGAGGAATCGTAGTTTACAAATTGACGTATATTTAATGAGAAGTCATTTTTTTTCTATATTGATTTTGAAATGTTTGTTTTCCTCCTAAAACCAGAGGAATATCATATAAAATAGAATATTATGTAAAATATGCCAATAATATTTTTTGTGACGCGCCCCCAAAAGCGAACAAAATCTGCTCAATTTGACATGTAGGCCCTAAATGTCTAATAATAGTGCAGCATTTGGTCAGTTGTCCAAGCGTAAAAAGAAAACAAATTTTCGAGATTGTTTTTTTGGACAAGACACCCTCCCCTCACTTCTTTTTTGAACTTGTAAATGTATTCAAGTCTGACGCTGAAAGTGTACCCCACAAAAATATGAGCCCCCATAAGCCCACCGACTACGGTGTTTGAAAATAGTCGGGCCTTCCCAACGATTGCCAGCCGGCAATCATTGGAAATTGATTACAAATTACACTTTTATTGAAAACCACAGCACAGGATTTCACAGATGCCTCAGACTGTGATTCACTTACAGTCAAGTAAGGTATTTCATGATAATTATAAAAACAAAATAATTAATTTTTTTAACGTTTGCTACTTTTTATGAACCATCCTATGTTCACCTTTTTAATATCAGAAGGTTTAAAACGCCAACAGGTTATTGACGCTAAGCAAGTTAACAAAAAGTGGAAAAAAATATTTTACAGCCAAGCCTCCAAGCCAAGAATTTCAACACTCGTAAAATTAACAAACCAAAAAGCAAAATGTTTGAACACAAATAAAAAGAGCGCGACTTTATTTTGGTTTTAAGAATCATTCATATTCGCCACCATTTTGAGAGGCAACATAAATTTGAAAGCAAACTGCATGGATCATTCGCCAAATAAAAAGAAGACAGCAAGAACAAAAGAAGGGTGGTTTCGGACATCCTTACCTGCCGCTGATAAAACTGATGTCGTGGTCACTGATAGCAGCAATATACACACGGTCATCGATAGTAGTGAAGTCACAGCCATTGAAGCCATTCCAAGTACTGTTCCAAAAGATTTGAGGAGTAATAAAGCTGCTATGTGTTGTCCCGACAGCTACGTTTGGTCTACAACAGACTGCTCCGACGATAAAAGCTTCTAATAATAAGAACAATCCCGCGGTGAGTTTAGTTCTTTCGTACGTTTCTGCTCCAACAGATCTTTTTTGTCCCCTTTTATAGGTGTGCGATTTTCATTATACGGTCTTCTGCACTCACGCACGCATTTTACGCGAACCGTTCGTTATGCACTTCCGCCACTGGCGCATGCTTATGACGTAGGTGCTCACACACACATGCGCGCACCCGTCCAATCGCAACGCAGCTAGCTGACCGCTTCGAATTGTATACGGACATCCGGTGAGATAATTATGGCCATTTGATAATCGAAAGAAATGGAAAGACTGTGCCATTTGTGGCAAAGGATAATGCATTCCCCATGCAGTTATACATCGAATGGTCGAGGGTGTTTGTTGGGGCAACGAGAACTAAACACAACTCCTTAGTGATTGAAAGTGTACTACTTTCGCTAAATTCAGGAAAAATAACACCTTAGCCCATTGTTTTCATGCCATTAATCCGAGTACTGTTATTGCATATCTCTCGCATTACTAAGGCCAGTAAGCTCGGAGGCATAAACAATGTAAAGAAACAGTTTCTTCCAACAACACTAACTGCATTATTTAGAATCGGTCTTGTGTAACTCTATACGCGTTATGTAACCGTTCTTTACAGCAAGCAGATTATTTTGGTAGTCGTTTTTTTGTATACCCAGCACGGCTTGTGGCAAATGGTTACCTCCCCCCCCCCCCCCCCCCCCCCCCAACACCTTTGTTTGTCCCTATACACTGTACACACTTGTTACCTATCACGTCTTTTGAGATATCTGAAAGGAATTTCTGAGATTCCGGAAACACAATGACCAACACAAAAGAGGGAATGGGGGCGGGGGGGGGGGGGGGGGGGGGGGGGGGGGGGGGGGTTGGGGGGGGGGGGGGGGGGGGGGGGGGGGGTTACTCTGTCATACATCTTTCGCTCGGAGCAGGTGTGATTTGAAAATTAGACTCCTGTGAAAATCTGAACCATTTCCACATTGTTGGTTAAACCCTTTCACGTGACCGGTAACTCGCCTAATAATCTCCACTTCGGCATAGAGTCTGAAATGTATGCCACACCTGCCGCATTCGCAAAACCTTGATGCTTTTAAATTAGGTGGCAACATCCTATTTTTGGTGATCAATACAATTCATGTCGTATCCTCATTGAGTTATCGCTAGAATTTCGCTTCCCAGGTTGTATCGTAAAATTGGGCATGATCCCTGGCCACACGGAATACTGGTGTTTATGAATTCTGACTATTAGTCAGGTTCATATTAATGTACATATTGAAAATTTCGTTCACTTTTTGTGTAGATTTGCTAAACTATACATTTTTGGAAACGTTAGGATATACTCAACATGAAAACCAATGTTTACATTTTTTGTTAGGTTCTTTTAGGTCCGACTGGGTTCAAACTTGGTATGCAGGTTCGGCAGGGTGTGTTATAGATATAAATTGAAGTGGCATCATGATGACGTCATCGTGTGATTTTTTATGATTTTGTTTCATTTTTGGACCTTTAAGCCATATCTCATCAACAGAACATGATAAATTCAAAATTCTTTTTGTAATATGTTTATTGGGTCATAGACATATACATTTGATGTTAAAATATTGTTGAAGACGGGTGATTTGTATGCCTACTCTAAAGTTATTTGATGTAACTGGTTTGAAAGTTGTAAGATTTTGTCAAAGAAACAATAAGTCCAAGCAGTTGTGTGAATTGAGTCGCTGAGCACATTTAGAATTACTTTTTAGGTTACTCTAAAGTCGCTTGAGAACTATTCTTTAATTATAATTGATTATAATTTAATTAATGGTTGAATGGTTTGTACTTAGATGGCTTGTAGTTAGGGGACCAAGTCAATGATGCGAAGTGACTACGAAGAAGGACGGACTAAAATGGGCCGTGTAGGACACTAAGATATTTTAAAAGATCGACCCGGGTCTTATCTTGATATCCTTGCTATCTGTCCACTATATATCACCTTCGAATTGTGTAAGATCATCTTGTTAAAATTATTAATCTCTTGAATAATTGAGTAGAAGTTTTATATTATATGTTTTCCCGGATGATATCGAAAAATGTGCACATTAATCTTTGTAAAATATGCATTCGTTTTTGTGCGAAATGGTATAAACGTTCACAATCCCGTTTTTTATTTTAAATTTATAAGAATTTGTTCATAAAAGTGCATTCAGTCAAAGAAGAAACAAAATCAGCGTACGATTTCCCGAATGTGCACTGAATGTAATATACTGATAATTCATTTTAGCGCGAATTCGAATGCACATCCGCAACCCTGTGTTCCTTCCAATTTATCAACAATCAAGTAAATTAGTAAGTAAACAAGTAAATTAGTCTGATGTGTGCTTGACTTCAGCACACATTAGACTAATTTATTTGAAATTGATTGATATAAAGACGAATTCGATCTCTGAATGCTGCCTTTCGGCTTAGAGAATTTGGTCTGTAATGACGAACATTTCCGAGACAATGTTTAAATAGAGTGACCAAACGTTAACATTGATTGATAAATTACTAAATTGGTTTGGTAAAAAGCATGTGATATTTTTTCTCGGACGAAAATGCATTTGAGAGTTGGTGAATTTAAATGAAAAATGTTTTAAAATAGCCGGGAAAACCAACATTAGTCCATTAGTCAGTTTTTTTAATGTATTTTCGTTCAATTTTTGTGTAGATTTGCTAAAATATACATTTTTAGAAACGTTAGAATATACTTAACATGAAAACCAATGTTTACACTTGCTCTTAGGTTCTTTATGGCGGCCATCTTGGATTTTTTGGATAGCATTTTGATGAAGTTATGATGATGTCACACATTTTTTTACAATTGTGTGCATGATGTCTATGACCCAATAAACATATTACAAAAAGAATTTCAAATTTATTATGTTCTGATGATGAGATATGGCTTAAAGGTCTAAAAATGAAACAAAATCATAAAAATCACACGATGACGTCATCATGATGTCACTTCAATTTATATCTACAACACATCCCGCCATACCTGCATACCAAGTTTGAACCCAATCGGACTTATACTTACAGAGATATAGGGTATTGAACAAAAATTGACCTTTAATGTGACACCCAATGACTTTTCATGTGTCGCGTCACATTAAAGAACATTTCTTTTCAAAAGAACCTAATGTAAACATTGGTTTTCCTGTTGAGTATATCCTAACGTTTCCAAAAATGTATAGTTTAGCAAATCTACAAAAAAAGTGAACGAAACTTTCAATATGTACATTATGAACCTATTATGACTACATGGCTGAACGGTTTGCAAGCCTCTAGTCTTTGGGTTGATTTTTTTAAGGACGTCTTGCAGTTTTAGAGGGGAGAAATTGTAGATTGGAAGAAAAGCTAAGGATAAGTTTATAACAATGAGTTGGTTATAAATAACCACTGATGTAATTGAAGACACGTTGTTAATACAAAGGTTCGAGAGTGGACCCAGATGTGTCAACAAATACTCAATTATTTGCAGCGTTCGTTTTGATTTATCGCGACACACGTATCGCGGTCACGAGGTGAGTAAACACCATTGCAGCTCAGAACGAGAACTTCCACACGAACTGAACCTTAAAATTAGCGGAAAGAAATCCTCCCAACTCTCTTTGGAACCGCACCTCACATTCCACGGGTTCATACGTGCACAGTTAACTTAGCGTAAACTGTTGAAGAAAACAAAACTTGGAGCGAGACCCGGGAAACATGAACCCGGGTGTTTCTTGGCAAAAGGCCGGGTGAGTTCAAGCTGAGGAGGCGAGGAAATGTTAGGTCGGTCGGAATCCGTTACACAAGCGCCGGTTCTCTTTCACCTGAATCAAATAGTTCTTTTGAATTTAATACAACAGTTTACTTAAGGTAACTTAGGAGATTCACTGGTATTAGTTGCAAACAATTCTTGGCAAAACGGTTGTGAATAATGCGTTTGTCATGTAACGTTACGTGCTAAGTTCCCATACCCCTCCCCTCAAAAACCCATTTCGGTTCTGGGTCGACTTTTCAATGGATTTCTACGAAAGCCCAATAGCGCCAAACTAAAATATTTAATCGAATCCGTTATAACGGGTTCACAATCCGTTATAACCATAGAGCTATATTAATTATGAAATTACTAGAGCGTTGGCTCGATGTACAAAGTAATGCCTGCTGGGCGCATCCGTGTTTGTGCGCAAAACTATGGAAATCTTGAAACTATACCACTTTTGTACGGCTATTTGCATATCTGCGTTTGTATTATATACAGTGCGTTACTGAAGCCGGTACGCCTGGACCGAAACGCACGATTAGCGAATTAGCGCATTTTTTTTCTCTGCGCAAACAGCGCAAATGTGTGCGCGTATCCGCTGCAGATAAATTTGCCGTGACTCTTTTTTTAACTGGCATGACGCGCTTAAGTTGTTTGCGTCTGTTATACTTGCACGCGCGTTGTTACCTAAAATCTTCACGTTATATTGTTATAGTGCTACGCAGCTCCTTATTTTTCGTTGCATTTAGAGTACCCTTTCAAAATTCAATCCATGTATTTGTATTATGTTCTACAACACGCACATGAATTTAAAATGTCTGCGCGCAGGATGGATTCAAAGTATCTCCGCGCGTAAGAATGAGGAGTTAGCGCTCTGATAATTTAACATAGCTGTATAATTATAACGAATTCACAATCCGTTTGAACGGATTGACCATCCGTTTTTTACAACACCTAAATAAATCCCCATCATCCGATTGGTGGATCGTCGATCACGTGCATTGAATTATTCGACCCACCACACGACGCGAACCAGCGCCCAAAACGTTCTATCACATGGTTCTATCAAACGGTGCTCGCGCATTGATATAACCAAACAAACTTCTCTAATAAAGTGAATATGAAAGTTCAGTAATTGGTTACTAAAGGTTCTAAATTTGTGTAACAGTTTTTAACCATTCTGAACAGTTTTTAACTTTTAATAAAATGCATTGAAAGTGTTCCACCAGCTTAGTGTTACGTTTCTTACATTGATGTAAGCGCCAGTTTACAAGTTACCAATCAGATGACGAGATTTTATTCAGGCGTTGTATAAAACAAATAATGAATGTTTCACATTCGTGCGATGGAAAGAATAATTTCATTCGGTGACTGATGGCATGTTCTATTCCACTCGGCTTCGCAAACGGTGGAATAGAACATGCCATATGTCACCTCATGAAATTATTCTTACCATCGCACTCATAAACATGCATTATTTGTATAATAACGGATTGGCAAACCGTTATAACGGATTGACAAACCGTTGTAACGGATTGACAAACCGTTGTCACGGATTGACAATCAGTTATAACGGATTCACAATCAGTAATTATAACGGACTCTCACAATCGGATTTTGGAAATCTTTTGTTGAAATCATATCGTGCTAAGGACTATAGTCCGCAAAACCACATCATGCCCAGTCCTTGTGTGAGTTTCTTAAAGGGATCGTATACGCTTGGTAATTACTGTAAAAATGGCAATAAAAACTTACTTGATAGTACAGCAGCTTTGGGTAGTATAATGCATTTTTAGAAACTGTTCACTTCGAGGTACTGCGGTTATGAAAAAAGATATCACTTTTTATCCCCAAAAATTTGAATCTGAGAAGCGTTACTGCAGTGACGTTTCTCAGATTGTGTATTCCAGGGCAGATTATTCTTCCTGCGTGGACATAACCGCTCCATATTTTCGGCAATATCTCAAAATCGCTACCACCTTTTGAAATGAAATGTTTACAGGTTAGTTTTATGGTATATAATAACTATATAGGATTGAAATAAACAATGGGTTCCAATTACCAAACGTATACGATCCCTTTAATGAGGAAATTTCACAGTTTAGTATTTCCAAGATGGTACCAGTCAGTCGTGACTGTGTACACGTGCGACTCTGCGTAATGCGAGTGCGGTGGTTAAAATGATGGTGGAATGCGGAACACAGAGTAATGTTTCAGCTGGTGTTAGGAAATTGCAAACATTCATTCCAGACATTTCCCCGTCATGACTTGTCAATCAATAGTTTCTTAGTTTTATGAATGACCACGTATACCACGTATAGTGCACACCATTTGCTTTTGCTGTAATTTTCGAAAAGGATATAGATAAAGGGTTCATATTTGTGACCTGGGCCCAATTTCTTGGCTCTGTTAACCGCAGAATTCCTCGCTTACGATCAGGAATTTTTCGCTAACCGCGATAGCAGAAAAATTATGTGCTTATATACCCTGTAAGCACAAAATCCTTAGTTACGGGATGTACGCATGCTCAGAGACCAAAATTCCTTGCTAACGCGTGAAATACGTTTACCGTAAGCACCGAATTTTCTGTTACAGTAAGCAGGGATTTTTCGCTAACGGTAAGCAGAGCCAAGAAATTGGGCCCTGCTCCCACGAAAACGGTGTAAAGTCGCGCTACTATATTGAGTTATGATTGAAAATAGCCGATTTGACAGTGGGGAATCGTTTTGGGGGTTTTGGCATGACACAATTGCCACATGTTTTCTTTAAAACATTTTCTAAAAAAAGTATTTTTGGTAGAAGATTAGCAGAAAAAAATCTAAATTTCATTTTAGTGCATAATAGCTTACCCAAGAAGTAAATTGTAGCGAAATTAATTCTTAACTATTCTTAATTTGATGTGTGCAATGACCGTTGGTTTTGCTCAATATTATATATATTTTTAAATACCCTACCCAATAAATTATATATCATTTTAAAGCTAAGAATTCAAGGAATCTGGAAATACCAATATCTCAAAATATCAAAATGTCAACTTTACTCTGATTTCTTGGGAGCAGGTCACATTTATAGTAAATATTGTGACGCTAACCTATTTTTTTAACTTGTTCATAGAAGCTGAAAAAAAGTAAGACTTCCTTCAAACGAAACGGAGCAATTTAGACGTCAGGTAATTATCAGGTTAGGGAACCAACCTAGTTGGCGTGCACCCATGCACGGATTATGTAACACTAAATGTGGCCTAACTGAATTCAATAAATCGGGGCAGTGTTCGATAAATAGTAAGATTTTTTCCAACGATTGCCGGCTGACAATCGTTGAAAATTGATCCAAATTCCACTTTTCTTGAAAACCACAGCACACCAGATGCTGTGATTTATGCTTCACACTGATATTCACTTGCAATCAAGCAAGGTGTTGTAATCATTTTAGTAGTAGTTTTTAGTTTTTATGGACCTTGCATAATAATGGTGTATATACCTTTAATGAGTTTCTCGAGCGGCAAGCCTTTTTCGATTAAGATTTTCCACTTGCATGATTTCCAAGCAGGCAGATTGCTCGCGCGTGCATAATTGCACACCTACAGATGACCCGAACGATTCCACTAACGACAGGCCTTCATTAAGCTCCGGCCAGAAACTACAGATATCACACCAAACAAACACCCATTATATTAATTGTGTCCCTAACTCTACGTAATGACGCACGTAATATAAGGTCATCTGTGGCCTGTTCATGCTTTGCAATATTTGTCGACCGATGACAATTATTGCGTTGACAATTTGTGTTTTGTGTTAAGATGTCATCGCCAATTGCGTACGCGGATGCCGGTAAATTATGAATGCCATTTACGATGTGGGAAAAATGACGTTAGTTCGCCGCACCTGTACCCGTTTAATTCTGACGCGCACGAAATCTATTTCCTTGTTTTTAAGAAATCAACGATATCGTCATTTTTGTTTCGCTCTTGCATCCTGCAAAAATCCCGATACATCGTGATTAAACTATAGAAGGGGTTGCGGGGTTGCATCCCCTCCCCCTTCCCACTCCACCCGTTCAGTCAGCAAGGCACTCTATGGGCCTTTTTGAATCCCTGGCTTTGTTTTCGACTTTGGCTTAAAGGCGATTTTAGATTCCCAACTGCCAGATCTGCAGCCACATTCTGACGCCTGTTGTGCTTCAAAAACATTCACTCGATTGATGTGAACCCAAAAGTTAAACTATATTTCCATTTGCTTTCATTTCTATTTGCTTCTCAGTGATTAGGAAGTCGGAGACGAAGCCGAACCCGAAGACGACTGCAAAGGTTTCTAAAAGGCCCTTTGAGATCAACCAAAACGACATTGTCGTGCGGCATTGGTCGGTTACGACATCGTCGCAGGGATGTAGTCAAGTCCATCACAAGTCCCTGTAAGTCCCTGTAAGTCCCTGGAAGTCCATCACAAGTCCTTCAGTTTCAATTCAAATCACAAGCTATTCAAATGAGCGTTGACAAAAGCATGTTATGTCTTTGTTTAACTACTTACTTATGACTGGCTTTACGACTGGACTTGTGGCTGGACTCGGGAAAGGACTTGTGCAAGGACTTGCAGGGACTCGAATACAACCCTACATCGTCGTGCGGCTTTAGTTAATATGACATTGTAGTGTTAGGGTTTGGGTTAGGGTTAGATTAGCCCCACACGTGTGGCCCCGGTGGGGCTCGTTTTGTTTGGTTTGTTTTTCTCTTTCTATACATGTTCCTACTGTTCAGCCATGACTGTATTGGCCTTGTTACGATACTACAAAACGGGGCGGGCCAAAATAATAGATGACTTCTAGACAGCAAGCTGGCCGACAGATCTATGCCAAGATACAATTAAAACTCGAATATTTCTAGAGTTAGAAATACTTCAGTCAACAATTATAGCAAGAGAAAGGGCAACCCCGTGTAAAATGCCCATAGAAAGGTCACGGAGGGGTCCGGAAGCTCAAAAACAAAATGGCGCACTTTCAGGCTCTATTGCAAAAAAGTGTACAGCCACCGTGTTGAATAGAAACACGTTGGAAGATTACGTCAAGCTGTTTCAAAAGATCAAGACAAGTACGAGCATGATCTGGAAGTTGCTTCAATTGGGCAAGGCTGTAACATGCAGTTGTCGGGTGCTTGGTGCAGGATCGAAAAACACTGTACAAACACTTCGTTGGTATTAGCAACCTCCATGGTATTAGCGTGTACCATTAAGCGTTGAGGCGGTGGAACGTGATGATGCACCGACGGCTGGAAACGCAATTAGCATTGATTCGAGCGGTGCATACTTTAAACAAAATACAATGCAATCGAGGTTGAAACTACGTCACGGTAACTCTACATGAATATGCAAACCATGGAACGTCGTTAATACACAGAACTCGTACTACGATGGCAAGTCTTTGCTTCGCTGCGACTATTTTTTTGAACGGGGACGCCCACCTTGCCTAAGATCTATTAAAGGTCGCGAAAGATTCGTCAAGTCAGGGAACCATGCTGATTATCCCTTGCATTTTTGAGACGCAGTTTGATGGCATAAACGAGAATTCCCTTTTTCATCTTCCTTTATCTTTAGTTTCTTGTGAGTGGTTTCGCCCGAGTAGTTCTTGGCTGAGCCATCGAGAGACTGTATAAGACATTATGTTAGACATGGACACCTAGTCGCAATATTTTGCTTCGTCGTACACAGAGTCAACAACAACATTTTACGCAAAGGTTTGTACACCCTTTATTAGACAGGGTCCCTTACGTATACGCTATTATATCAATGTTATAGATTATAATGTATTAGGAGCGCAGGAACGACACCGTGCTTCGATTTGTTTTCCCGTAAGCGTCGTGATAGTCCGAACTGCTCAGTCGTGTCAAATCCAGTTACCGTCGAATATTAAGTGTTTACCGACAGAGACGCCGAACGATCCATCACAGTTCAAGGATAACCACGCACCAACTATCTCTCTTCTTTTTTTTACTGCTCCGTCAGGTTATTTGCCTTGTGTGGAGAGGAGGACGTATGGGAAATATCTCGATCGCGTCTTCTTCTTTGGCAGGTGTTTTGAAAGCAGCTCGTGTTGGCGAGCAGGCCGGAAATGCTGGTCGGGAAATGATGGCCCATGAGTGGGTGATGATAGAAGTCGCGTCGTGACATTATTGTCATCGCTAAACTCTTCTTACTTTGTTTGCCACAATGGCTATCACGTGCTGAAATCAGTGACGTGTCTACAGGCCCCCACCCCCTCCTCCGTTAAAGGTCCGTGCCCCGAGTCCCCCCTCATTTTGAAATTTCGAATTGCAAACGAACAATATATCTGTTGGCATTTAGTGCCCCCTTGAAAAATTGGTGCACCCAAATGCTCGCCCCTTCTACCAGAGGGCTTAGGTAGAAAAAGCGTGTACAAATCCTAAGAAGGAGTCTGGAAGAAAAAAAAAGGGGGGGGGGGGAAACAAGGATGGGAGAAAGGATAAAGGAAAACGAAAGCTGGTACCCATTGAAATCGGGAACAGCTAAAAATGTCGTGTTATAATATTCAGCATTGCCATTTTATTACTTTCTTTGTGGCGGCCATTTTGAAATAAATGACCGTCCTGGCTGATACAAGTAAAATTGTACGTGCCTCCCAATCTATAAATGTTTGGTATGTAATTATCTACATTATTATGTGCCATTTTTGGCGCTTTTATCACACAATTAATGGTTTGGGTATGTTGGACTATGCTGCTGTACTATTTTAGAATAAGGCAAAAAAAATGTTGGTGATGATACCCAAACGATCGGTCATTATTGACTGATTTGGGGATGTAAAGCGCTGTGGGCAAAATCATTACATGGTTCGTGATCAAAACAAGCTACGCGTGGTTTGTCTCAGTTTTCTCGGTAAAGGTAGGATATACCATTTGCATATATCGAAAATTTTACTACCGAATTAGTAAGAAATATCTTACTTTTTTGAAAGTAAATTATGATTGTAGGCACCCAGAAAAATGATTGCGCTAAATATCTGTAATTGTTCCAAACAATTAAATGTTATACACAACAAATTCACAAACACCGGACGGCGATCGCGAAAGAACAACATTATAGAACCAGTGCCCGACGCCGGTTAAAAACGAACGCAGTTTTACTTGTTTTTTTTAACATCCATGACTGTAAAACTTCGGACAGGTCAGTTAAAAGATATTTATTAATACAACCCCCCAAATCCAAGCATTCGTGATAATTCAAGCAACTTATGCAGTGGCCTCGTGGTCTGGAACATTGAATTTGTAGTCTGTAGGTTAAGCTACAGGTTGTGGGTTCGAGTCCAGCCTGGGACTGCGGTACGTGTGCACTTGGGCAAGGCACTTTATCACTCATTGCTTCTCTCCACCTAGGAGTAAACGGGTATCTGTGATGGCAGAGATGGTTGATATTATTATCTGCTTTGCGCCGACATGGCAGCATTGAGCTGTATACTCCCAAGGGAGTTGAGGTGGCATTTGGAATGTTTCGTGGGCCCAGTGAGCAGGGGTAATAATTGTAGCGCCGCGAGTTTTAGTATTGGTGGATACGTGCGCTTTCTTATTATTAATCAATTTCCAATGGTATATCCTACCTTTAAGTGTAAAATACAATGAGCTGAACCTTCAACAGGTTTTGAACACACTTAATTGCGTTCGTGTGGAGCGTGATACGGGAACGATCGAGCCAATCCGGGCGGAAGGGGACGGGAGATTAAACCTCATTTTTCGCTAGGGTAATCTTGTCCTCTTTGTCTTTGTTTTTATTAATGTATTTTACGAATTCTTAGAGGGGGAAGGGATGTAAATAAAAAAACAAACCAAAAATGACACATGGAAGTGTTTCATTAATTCGGCATCGACACCACGAACTGTACTAACGCACAAGTACTGTGAAGTGTTAAGTCTACTAATAAGTACGGCAGATAATAGTCTTGGTTGCAAGAAGTCCTAATTGCGGTATGCGGGCGCCCTCTAACGTACGCTGTAGACCAAGCCAAGACCTTCGAATAGGACCGTCCCAGCTAGTATAACGGCTGACATAATCGCTCAAAAATTTCCGAAGTTTTACAATCATGGATGCTGATAAAAGCAAGACAAAAGGCATTCGTTTTTAACCGGCGTCAGTAGTGGTTCTTATATTTTTTATTTTGTGTGTGTGTAATCGCCGTGGGTAGTGGGTAGGCACTCGTTATGGGGACAGGCTCTTTTGTTTGGAAAAGACAGACCGAGTAGTGGGGACATTTTCGAGTCCCCGTAGCGCGTTGGGTGTTCAGTAAAGGTAGAACAAGGGGAAATAGGGTTAGGGTATAATGAAAGAAAATGAAGAAGAGGACAAATTAGGGTGATCCTGAAAATTTATAGAATTTTAGAGTGTTCTGAGTTTGAGATTAGAGAGATTTCAGTTTACACACAAATCCTATGGGTTGTCCCCATAACGCTATGTACCAAAAGAATATCTGATTTTTTTAATAACATTTAATTTTTTTAGAACAATAAATTACAGGATATCTAGCGCAATCATTTTGCTGGATGTCTAAAATCATTATTTACTTTCAAATAAGTAAGATATTTCTTAATAATTCGGTAGTAAAATGTTTTGATATCTGTAAATGGTGTATCCTACCTTTAACGTCACCCAATACTCAAGTAAACTGCAGTATGCAGTACTTTTACTATAATGCGGCTCTTCCCGAGTTTGACATGCATGTACTGTGTGGCTATATCTGCTGCATGGTAGCATGATTAGACCCAAGCATGTATCTGTATCTGCACTTTGTACATCAGTTGTGTTGTTTAAAAGTGCAATAATTTTTTTTAAAGGATTCAACCGGTTCAAACTCTTTACATGTTTGTATCCATTTTTAATTCTATGTGCTTCTTAATTTATTAATTTTTAAATAGGCTCTAATATTTCAAATTGTTTAAAATAATTTATTTATGAAATGGTATAGAGATCAGTAATTCTTATAATTAGAGGGCTCCTTTGGAAAGCAGTTTGTTAACTGAAAAGGACTACCCTCTTTAAAGATTACAATAAATCAATAAATAAATAAACTGGCCGATGAGAACCGTAGTATTTTGTAGTACTATATACTTTAATGCCATAAGGATGTTAGGTGTTTTAGAGTATACCGATGCATTTGTCGCATCTCCGCGTTTTGTGAACTTGCTCAGTGGAGCATCTCAAATTACTTTGGTAAATTAACCGGACATAGTAATTTATGAAGATGGTATACAGGCGTAGGCGGCATAATCACTCACGACGCTAATACCGAGATCGATTAACGGAGCGGGCCGCAGCGCTGTTTGGACCCGTGATAGATCTCTGATGAAAACGATACTCGCACCGCGGTGATTGGAGACGTAATGCTGTGGCTACAATTAAAAATAATACAGACTGGGTCTTTACAAAAGTGTTAGGTTCAAAGAAAAAAATCCTGATTGGAAAATAATCAGGTGTCTTTTTTTCAGGGTTGAATATCCGATGGTTAATTGCTGGATGAAGCAAAATAACACTTGTTAATAACAAGGGAAAGGAATTTTAAATAAATCATAATTCCGAAGGTTTTTCACCCCGAGTTTCTGGTTGAAGATCTGATTATAGGGCCTTCTGTAAAGTGATACGATAAAAGGCAAGTACACAATTACTACTTTTTCTATATAGGTTGGCCGATCAACATTGAGGATTAAAGTAAGGCGATTAATAAAAATGTGTGAATCCCTGCCAAGCCACGCCCCTAGAAGAGGTGGCAACGTGGGGGTGGGGGTGTTAAAACAATTACTGAACCAGTGGGGGATCGACGACAGCTAGCTGTTTTAACATTCTAATTGTTGCATTATGATAAACCCTTGTGGACACCTATTCAGTATTTTGTTCTCTATTCTGTTTGAGTTTCCGTACAGGGTAGGGAATATAGAGGTACACCCTCTCCTACCTCTGTTGCCGCCCCCCGGCTATGGAACAACCTGCCTATCTCCATCAAAAAACCCAAGCAGTGTCTTTTCCTTCATAAAGGCTCTCAAGACCTACCTTTTCCCCCAAACGTAGCTGCATGTCCTTCTTTCTTTGTTGTTTTTTGTCTTCTATTCCCCTTTCTTCTTTTCTAGCGCCTTGTATCCTTTGGTAATTTGGCGCTATACAAATCCAGTTATTAAATTACCTCCAAAAAAAAATAGGCACTTGGGGAGACAATCCCATAGAGAGGTAGACAAACTTAAAACAGTCCTAACTTGTTTACCCTAACCCTTTTCTCTAAGATCTTCGAGATTTATGCTATTTAGACCAAACTCTGTCGTTCTAGGACAAAAATAACTCCCAAATATTGTTTTTTAGGGTAGCTAGACACTTAGGGAGACACTGAAATGTCTCCCTAGCACTGTCTCCTTATTACCTAAAAAAAATACGCTAATTTGTCTCCCCAAGTGCCTATTTGGAAGAATTATTATTATTATTATTATTATTATTATTATTATACAGACATACCCAAGTATCAATGTTTTGTATTCCTGTAAATATTCTTTGTACATCTGTAAATATTGCTGTTTGTATTTGTGTGTAAATGTTGTTGTAGGCCTATTTATATGTACATGTATTGTTGTTAGTTGTCAGTTTACGGTTTTGTTATGGCTTTTGATTTATTTTGTTTTATCCAATTATATGTAATGATGTATACAGGGCCCCAAATGGAAACCAGTTTTTAAACTGTTTGGCACCCCATGGGTAAAGAAGTGTAATAAACAAAAATAAATAAATAACGCTAGTCTACAGATTCGTGGCTATATCAATCGAAATAATTAAAAACGGGAATAGAAAGAGCGCATTTAGCGTCAGTTGATGAGGTCCCGGTGGGTTGGCGAACCTGTGGTTCATTTGCTAATGATTTTGTCGCAATCACTATTGCGCCAACAAAAAATCATGACTCATTTCGATGGACTTTTAGGTTCAATAATATTAATAACAATGATATAAACATGCACGAGGTAGCTCTATTTAATTATCTTTTTTAGAAGGCTACTCATTAAAACGATAATCCGACCTTTTTCGTGGAATTTGTTCAAGTGGGCTGTGGTGTAATTAGCAAAACAAAAGCCCGAAGGTGATTTGTTTGTTCCTGTGGTGACGTCGAAGCCAGCACGTGACCCCTCGTCAGCTCATCACATCACCGATATCCGTCCAACGTATACGGAAGTCACCGTGTACGCCGCTTGCCTGCCCCCCGTGCGTGAGACGCGTGCGAACCGGTCTACAGATCGGGCCAGTGTGGCCCAAACCAAGACCAAAGTCCGGAACAAAAAACAACCTTTGACCCACTATCAAGGATTTCACAAGAATGTCAGGAAACTTGTTTGGAATGCGTAACTAATTCTTCCAAACTTGTGGGGCGGTAAAAATAACAATTAAACCCACTTTCAGGATTTCGATCGATTACTGTCGCATTTTTGTGTAGTTTGTCATCAGGGCCCAAGAACAAGGATATGGGTGTATTGTTGTGTAATAGTCAACCAATTCAGGAACTAGATTTGATGGACAGAATTTGGCCTGTGGGTTTTGGGTCAAGTTCGTGGCCAGAGACACGCCGAAAAAGATTAAGGTTTGCCGGTGACTGAATGAATATCAAAGCTATTCGGGAAACATCCGTCATTTTGTGCCAGGCGCGGTTCTAGAGCCAATATTTTAGGGGGGCTAACCCTTTGCACGTGACGTCAACTTGTAACTTTCGCAGATCCAGTATACGTATTTTCCAGGGGGGGGGGGGGGGGGGGGGCTAGACAAATGTTTTGGGGGCTAAAGCTCCCATAGACCCCCGTAGAACCGCGCCTGGTGTAGGCCCTATATAGGTTTTGAGTTTGGAATAGGAAATAATGGTTCAATCGGTTGTCAGGCAGCCTCGTCCCAATGGGCGCGTGTGCGTTCCTTTACTCGCGCAGGGCAAGATGGGACATGGCGCATCAAGATCGTAGCCATTGTAACAAGGTTGGTTGTCAGGGGTGCACTACCCTAATTGAAGTGAGAATTTCTACGCGAGCGCATTAGCACGAAATGTGCACCACATTTTTTGGGGAAAGGAGGCTGTTTGGTTTTTAAAATGGTGGGATTGTGTAAAATAATATAGCCTCGGATCAACTCCCTGGTTTTGGGGCTTCAATCTGAGGGCAGACTTGATAAAATTACGATTGAAAAATGGGTCCTTAAAGATGGACTACAACGAAAACTCACACATTAAATTTATTATCGGACCTTGTTTATGTTGTGTTCAGGTAACACTTTATTGTTACGGTCATGTTTTTCTCTAAATAATTTTGTTGCAATTTGACCGAAAAAATTAGACCTCGATTCTTCGATTTTGAAATTTCCCGCCCTGTACTGGTTCCCGGCAAAGATCCACTGAAAACCACAATGAAATCCACGATATAGTACCAGCGGACTTGTAAACCAGCGAAAAGTGATGACGTACTACCCATGAGCAACCGAGAGTAAACAAAAAACGCCATGTTATTCCGTGTGTATTATGTATGCGTTTTCATGCAGAGGCATGAAGTTTTTACGAATCTTTTTTTTATAGTGTATCACTATCAGCTACAATAATGCCAACTTCATGTGTTGTTGGTGGACTGGATGCACGAGATATTGTTCGAAGAATCCAGAGATTCATTTTGTGCAATTTCCGCGGGATCCTGCGTTATCAAAGGAATGGGTGAAGTTCGTAAATATTACACGAAAGGATTTCACCTTCTGACCTTCTCGGCAAGAAGTAGGCCTTTGATTTGTTCAGCACATTTTTCAGAGGACTGTGTTGAACCTTCAAGTGCTTTGAAAAATTCACTGGGATTGACAACAAAGTTTCGTTTAAAGCCTGGATCGATCCCCACATTGAAAGCGCCAAACATCGAGAGAATTCGTACTACTACCACCGGCACCAGGTCTACTGCTTCTACGTCGGCCGAGTCATCGGCAACCGCCGGGTCTGCCGTGGCCGCAGAGTCATCGCCTTCTCTCTCGTCTGGTGAGCTCCCCTCATCGCTAGAGCTGCCATCACTGTCCTCAGAAGTACCTCCACGAAATGCCTCTTCCTCATCTATACTGTGGTCTTCCCAATACTCGCTGCTATCGGACATTTTTCGCTGTTTTTCGGTCGAAAATAGTTGTACCAAAATATAGCCTAGCTTGTCCGCTGTTATTCCGCATTGCATTGTACGGTAAAAATGCACGCACACGATCGACCCGAGTAAATCGTCATGGGTAGTACGTCACACACAACGTATGAATTATTCATGAGTTAAGGGCTTTTGCTGAAACTGAGTTTTTCTGGGTCGTAGAACGCCGATCAATTTTGGGTTTTTTTTGCATGAAGGAACAAGATTTATTGAATACTAATGATATATTAGTAATCATTATACATTTCTCGAACAAAAAAAGGCAACAAAGCCTTTATCATTAATCCGTTGTAGTCCATCTTTAATTGCCCGAGAACTCGGAGGGATGTCATTTGTAAAATGGCTGGGTGCAGGCTTGGGAAGTATCACTTTTCGGAAGGTGAGTTTCTTTTGGTGTAAATACAAATTAGGCTAGTGCACCCTCAGGGTATTCACACGGGCGGATATAGTTTTTAGGAAAAGGGGCGGATCAATTTTTCAGAAAAGAGGGGGTTGGCACTGGAGTGAAGTGCTAGGAGGGTCCGCAGGCGAATAGAAAATTATATTTCGAAAGTTAGAGTCAAGGTGTCTAGGCTTAGCATTCAATGTATTAAATTTCAACATAAAGAGTATCTTACTAATTGTTTTATATTGTTTTTGCTGTAAATACATGTATTTACTGTAAGCTTATATAAACTAGTATTTACAAGTACAGTTCGTTCGAAATGTCATTTGAAAAAAAATCTTATCAGAAAAAAACTGTTGTATCCTCAATGGCGCATTCATAGCCAACTGGTTTATCGATCGCATTCAAATGTCGAGATCCAATTAAAGGGATCGTATACGTTTGGTAATTGGAACCCACTGTTTGTTTTTAATCCTATATAGTTATACCTGTAAACCTGTAAAAATGTCATTTCAAAAGGTGGTAGCGATTTTGAGATATTGCCGAAAATCTGAAGCGGTTATGTCCACGCCGGAAGAATAATCTGCATTGGAATACACAATCTGCGAAACGCCACTACAGTAACGCTTCTCAGATTCAATTTTTTGGGGATAAAAAGTGATATCTTTTTCTATAACCGCAGTACTTCGAAGTGAAAAGTTTTTAAAAATGCATTATACTATCCAAAGCTGCTGTACTTCTTACCAAGTAAGTTTTTATTGCCATTAATTTTTGGAGTAATTACCAAACGTATACGATCCCTTTAACTGTAATCTTATAATATAAACTAATATTTACAAGTACAGTTCGTTCGAAATGTCATTTAAAAAAAATCTTATCAGAAGAAACCGTTGTATCCTCATTGGCGCATTCATTCAATTAAGGATTGAATGCTATTAGTTAAATATTTAATCGGGCTGTACAAATAGAAGGGAAAATCACATTGCATTAAAGGTGTATCGTGTTCATAACGAATACTAGGCAACATAACTTCGAATCACTGCACACTTAAGGAATTTTCGGACGTGAAGCTTACGTTAAAATTGACTGCTTTCCCGTCAGTCGCAAACAAACAACGTCGGGCTGGAATAACAGCTTCTAAAAACACAATGAGCTAATGAGCTCAATAAATAATTACGTTTAAATTTCCCCAAAGTTTATTTTGTTCTTGTATCGTATTACGATCGAGGATCGAAACACAAAAGAGAACAAATGAAACAAAGGATCCTCGAAGGACGGTTTGCTTGTCCGAATTCGGTCCTGGATCGTTGGGGCAAGCGCTAAGTAATGGGGTTAGGGTATAGTAAAGGAACAAAGGAAAACACAATATCGATCCTCGGTCGTTATGTGGTTCACGACTGCGTGAACAAACTTGAACCTCTGCTGTCCGACCGCCGTGTTTGTCTATCGCTTGGAATGAACAACGCGTGCGTGTGACATATTTCACCAGTGACTATAGACTCTGCTACAAGAGCAGGGTCTGACTCGGTTGATCTAAACGAACGCATCCAATATCCTTTTATAAAGGAGGTTTTTGAAACCTGTACATTCTGTTTCGGCTTCTGTTTCGGCTTCGGTGTATTCGGGGATTCGTGGTGCATTATAGGTTCGTTTTCTACTTCGTGAACGTCAAGCCCGTATTGGCCAAAGCGTGGAGAATTTCAATTTGGTTTGAACACTCTAAGGTCAGGAGTAAGCCCTAGCTGTAACGAAGCCAAAGTTTCGAAACCCGCATAAATAAACAAGCAACGCGACTTTTATTACTTTTACAACATTTTAAGAAATACTTTAATATTTGTAATATTTATTTTAAAAAAAATCTTATTTATTATTATTATTATTAATTATTATTATTATTATTAGTTATTATTATTGTTTAGGTTTTAGTTTAGTTAATAACATATTCCTTCTATAGTTGTAAAGCTTTCCATCCATCGTGACTAGTTTGCCTCTCCGTGTGGTCCAGGGCGTGGTCTTTGACGTCGTGGTTCATACTGTCTGTTCATCCACCGAGCTCCAGACCACTCCTCCTGCCGTCTGTGGATCATATTCAAGTTGTTGAAGAACTGCGTCAAGATGGCCGCGCGCTCAGCCCTGGGCAGCACCGGGGTCATGAAGTCGCTGCGAGCACGGTAGTCGCGGTTCTGGTTGTAGTAGTAGGCGCTTCGCATCCTCTCCCCGGAGGCAGCGGTTAGGTGTCGGCGAGGTTGCTGGTTGAACTGCCCCGGCTGCTGTGCTGCCGACGAAGGGTCTCGACGCGCGGGCGCGGATCTGTACCTCTTGAATGGATCGAGGCGGTTGAACGCCTGTCCGGACTGGTTCCGTCCCGCGGTCGCAGTCTTATTGAGGTAGTTGTCTAAAGTCGTGTTGAGGTTCTGCACCCGCACCACTGCTTCGTTGTACTGTCCCTGCAGATCCGAGTAGGATTTGCTCCACTGCTGCATGGCGTTCTCGTGGTAGGCCTCCCAGCGGACGTTGGCCTGATACTCGGCCGTCTGTAGCTGCTGTACCAGGCAGTCCTGCTCGCTGCTTCGCTGGACCGCTTCGTCGAGGTTGACATTCAGGTCGGCTATCTCTTGACGGAGGTTGTCGACCTCTGCCTCGTACTGCTTGGTCCTCAGGTCTTGGTCGCAGTGAGGTTTTCTAGTGTGAGGTAGTGTCTTTGCCTTCTCTCTGCATTCATCCAGAGATACCTATCGCCAAAAATATATAACTGTTAGAAGTACAAACAAAAATTCCTGAAGACATGTTTGGTCTCTCGAATGCACAAAGGCCTTCAGAAGCACGTCCGAAGGTATAGTATGAGAAGGGGAGCTGCACCCGATTTCACTAAACTTTGCGACGCGTCGCAACTCGAGTTACGAAGAGTAACGCGTCGCATCTCGCGACGCGTCGTACGATCCATTTCACTAAAGTTACGATGCGTTCAACGCGTCGCAAATACCTTGACAACGGCAAGTAACACGTCGTAAGTTACGAAGTGTATTTGGGTCGTCGTAAAATAAGATGCGTCTTTTCATAGCCAGTTTTAGGCCACAGAAATAAAAACAAACGAGACTAGAATACTCAGAGAATGTGTTGGAAGTTGTAAATAAAACATTCATCGTAGTCATATGAATAAACCTTGAATAGTGCACTTGAAATTTAAAATTAGCTAGAGGTCCACAGCAAGCTTGTTTTTCGTTAAAATTGCATCGTACTACGTCAGCCATTTTGATTTACATTTTTGAAGCTTTGCGAGAAAAAATTCGACGACTCTTTGCTGAATACCAGACGGCTATTTACTGTGAGTTGAATAGTTGAACAGTCGTTGTTTTGTGCTATAAATACACCTACGACGCGTCGCACGTACGATGTGTTTCGTGAAATCGATTTTACGACGCGTCGCAGCTGCGACGCGTCGTAGAGATACGACGCGTCGCAGTGCTGCGATGCGTCGTAAGTTTAGAAGAGTTTAGTGAAATCGGGTGCAGTTCTATAATCATGTCGTTTGCGGGCGCACAGCGTGAAAGATTTTACGCGACGTGCACAATATCGATTACTGTCGTCTTTGGCAAAGACTACACCGAAAGTAGAGTTCTGCCCATAGATTTTGGGATCCTTGCATGACAGTACATAGCCTTGGTCAAGGCGAGTTCGTCGTTATCCGTCCAGAAATACACTGTGCGCGCGCCCCGCATTGCTAGCTTGCGCCCCATGCAAAGATACAGCGCGAACAGCGACCTCATACGGCCACTATTTATGCAAATCTACTGAGGCTACTTTTTCGCCTTGGATCATTGGGTTTTTGAAATCTTATGTTTTTCCTATATTTTGCGCCACATTTGTGGCGCATGACCTCGTATGCGAATACAGATAAGTATAGGCGGGGCTAAGATGTGAAGTGTCCAATCACAACGCGGTTGAAACCCGACGTCATCAAATTTGATGCAGCATGACATTTAAGACAAAATGGCAGATATTCAGCGTCGTCTTTCGTCCGAAGATCTGTCGTGTTGTTTGAATTTTGCAGCGAAAATATTATCCCTCGAAGATTTTAGACCCGAGCAGCGAAAGGCCATTATAATCCTTTCTTCGTGGTCACGGTGTTTTTGTGAATTTGCCGACAGGTTATGGGAAATCCGTCATTTTTCAGGCAGGCTGAACCCCATTTTGCTCGGAGCTCGCACGTACGGCCAGGTACTCAGCGTCAGTTTTCAGCGTGTTCGGTCAGTTTCTTATCGCCGCATAATTGGCATTAACCCAGGCATGCTGGTCTGTACGGTATCGCCACATTGTGGTTCAAGCATGGTCCAACGCTGTGGGGAGGGGGCATGTTTACGGCTGCAGAACCAACCTTCAAAGTGATCGCAATATCGTAATTTAAACAGGGACAAGTGTCTTATATCCCCAAATAACTCCTCAGATTATTTTCTTGGCAAAATTCAACCGGCAAGGCATTTAATTATCAGAGTTCCGCGTTTTACCGAGCCACGGTTTTCAGATCAGCTGGATTAGATGTGTGCGAAATAATGTAGGGCCGAGTTCGACACGTTTCAATAGAGTCGCGGCCTTCTCCAGTCACCGCGGTTGAAAACTCAAAACTAAGCAGCTAAACACAACTAGTTTTGACCATAACATTGTCAACATTCAAGAAAATACCCAGCAAAACGAGCGAAAATAACTGCGACCCTAACCAATCAAGCAAGACAGTTCAAATCTTCATGTGTAATTCCTACAAGCCTTCGTAAAAATCACTCAACTTTCTCCCGATAAAATATGTCAACGATGGCGGTGTTCGTAAACACTTGCGAGCTAGCTATGACCTTTCACCGCTAGCTCAAATTATGCAGTTTCTACGCAACGATCGACCAATAAGAAAACGACTATAAAGGTCAGCTTAATCTATTAGCATAATGAGCACCGCCCCCAAAACCTAATGATCCAAGGCGTTCGAGTATCCTCAGTTAGTTTGCATATAATAGTGGCCGCGTGAGGTCGTTGTTTGAGCTCCGATTACCGCTGCGCTGTACGTACGGACGGGTAACGATGAACGCCTTGACCAAGGCTAGACAGTACACGGCGCCTCAGTACTCGCTATAGAGCTTCAATACCCCTCTCCCCGTGGTCTCCCTTACTTTTGAAACTGCTGAAGTTTCTAAATTCGCTACATTGTGGAGACCAATAAACAATAGACAACAACATGAATGAAAAGTTGTCCAAAAGGAAGAATGTCTCAACAGGGAATGTTGTGCACAAAGTCTAAGGGGAAATGCTTTAATAAGTATACAGGAACGAAGTAAATAACAATTCATGTTTTTTGTTAAGGAGATTTTTTACATGTCCATGAAGGCTGAAAATTAAGCTTAGAAGCAAAACAAGTCCAGCAAACTTCAACTCAGAATCGTTCAACTGAACTCAACCAAACTCAAGCGTCCTAAAGAGCTTTTTAGTTTCGCTTTCTGAGCAGTGTTGTGTTCGAGTCTCTGCAAGTTCCTATACAGGACAGTCTATCGCAAGTACATCCCATGCCCACCATCACAAGTATTTCAGTCTTAAGTCTCCAGTCACAAACTGTAACAAAAACATTCCTTATACGTAAAATTCGTACACGAGCCGCAGCACTGCGCAACGTCATCGATGTCATCGACGTCATCAATGTCATCGACGTCATCAATACATAATATATAGGGATATTGGTGCAAGCCAGATTTGTCAGAGTGACTGGTTGTAGTAGTAATTGTCTTCGATTTATCCTGTTTAACTTCGAGTTTATCGATGAGCTTCGAGTTTATTGATGGACTCTCAACCAAAATCATTAAACTTACCAGCGACCCGTCCACGTCGTACACGTGAGTAACTTGGTTGGTTTCCAAGGCGTCTACGAGGCAATCCACGTACATCTCAATCCTGGCACCCCACTCTTTCAGCAAAGAGGATTCGCTTTGCACCTCCTGAACAGAGATGGACATTAAAGTTACAGTTATTCTTTTAGGTACAGCTTTAGACGATGGGGTTTCGGTATGTGTTGGACATACCTTTTGGTTTAGAACTGCTTCATCTTCTTATAGAGATGGTTGTATGATGCACGGTTTAAACCTATGATTTGTTTCTACAAAACCAAGCACTAATTAAGTTACGACAATCATTTACACATCATAACATGCATTGTTATACCTCTGTCTTGGATACTGTATTTGTATTGGTCTAGAACGATCACTTGTCCGTTGTATAACAACGCATATCTCACCCCCGTGTGATATCACACGGCAGCTGCAGTTAGCTCGCTGTGAGCTGTATATCATTGGTTCCCCGCGCAATTTTCACCTACACACTATTACTAATAGTATTGTAGCGGAGCAGCGAACGAGCAGACGAAGTCTGTGAGTTCAGTTCATTTCGTTTGCGTGATTAACGTTACTACAGTAAAATACATGTTTAGGCCTATACTAGAACATTTCTTATCTTTAGTCCTCATAAATGTCTGCTGAGTTTTAAGACAGAGATATAACAAAACAATAAGATGTTTCACGGTAATATGCGCCATCTTGTTCACGGGGCAAATTTACACGCGTTGCTGTGTACGCCACTTCGATCGAAAACTTTTGCGCTTCCAAGTCATCATGCGTTCATTCTAAAATGTGCGCGCGTCTAGCAACGCGTGTTTAATTTGCCCCGTGAATAAGATGACGCATATTACCTTGAAACACCTTATTGTTGACTGCTGTGATGTGGGATATGACTTTGTAACACCCTCGGGGACGCATAGCACCCACAGCTTCGCTTTGGGAACGCATAGCACCTGTCTCTCGGGTGTTCAAAACGTCATATCCCACAGCACAGTAGTCAACACTTGTATGTTGTTCAATGAGGAAATACACAAATAAAAACACACTCCCCTTAACACCCTAACCAACAACTAACCAGCAAATCACACTTTATAGCCGACACAGAAAACATGCAAGATAGGTCTAGGCCTAGCCCAGGTTGGACGACGTCTTCATTGCACTACGACCGACTTTAACAAGGGAGTCCTACTGGGCTAGTCTGCACTCTATATAGTTACATTTGACTAGAAAAGAGTCAAACACGCACCATGCAGCTGTCCCTTGCTGTGGCCACCTAGGTGCAGGTTCGATTGTTTTCTAGTCAAATTTAACGAGAGTGTTTTTAGAGTGTGTAATACTATAGGTCCATTTTGAACCTCCACATGTGCTACCAAATAGGAATAGAACTAGGCCTATCGTAAGGCAGGTTTTATTTTTGCCTTTAAACTTTTGCCTCATCGTGAAAGAATGGCCTATATAATTTATTCGTACACCAAGTAAACCTTGTGCAAAATATACCCATTAGATTTAGCCTATACTTTTGATTGGAGGTGTACAAAGTCCCAAAGATGGCACATAGAATGATATTTCGCAATAGGCCTACAATTATAATAGCAATACCCACCTCTAACTTCATCTGTAAATATCCAACGTGTGTGTTTACTTCCTCCGGTCCTTCCTCTCCGTCGCTCTCTGATGTCTCATGCGTAACCGCCTCATCAGTAGGCGAGCCAGCCCCGCTCTCACCTACCGGGATTGAAGGAAGTCCTACTGGGCTACCCTCCAGCGGTTCCTGATCAAACGGCATCGGAGGTACGTCCCCGTCACTCCCAATTCCATCGCCAGCTTCTAATTCTACAGACATCGGTTGTTCGGTCGGAAACACAGGTCTTTCTTAAAAATGAACTAGGTAATAATGTTCCACAAATTGGAGGCTTTTTCCTAAACTTGAAACTTTCACTCAATAAAGTTTGGCCTTCGGTCTGTTGTTCGAAAACAAAATCTGTATTTTGGGGTTTCGTCTGCGCGGATTTATTGGTGATTCCTTGACGTTCTTTACGCGGAGGTGAATTTTTTTTTTTGGACGCGTTCAAAGAATCATGAAAAGAATTTTACGCGCACCATAGATGTCGAATTTTTGTTTATTCTATATCTGTGGCGCGCGAAAACCGCGTTATATTACAAAAGGCGCGCGCGGCAAAACGGCGCGAAACTAGCTAGAGGCTGAGCCAACGAACGTCGGTGAAAACTTAGTGGCGGGCCAGTATTTGCAGAAATATGGGGTAGGTGAGGTGGGGGGGCGGGGGGGGGGGGGGGGGGGGGGGACGACAAAATAGTGTCAAAACCCAAAAATACAAGTGGGCAAATATTTGCTCATGAGGGTAACAAATTGTTGACAGCGGAAGGAACGGCAAAAAAGACAACTGCTATTATTTTTCATTAATTTGCTTCCCAAGATCACCTTTGAAGAAGCTTATCCACATTAAAGGGGGACTATGTCCCGAAATCTCTAAAAATGTCATGTTTTGAATTGTTTACTTATCCCATTTCAAACATATGGTTTGAAAGGAAACCAACCTAATGTCTAACCGTCCCCCCCGTGAAATTTTCACGGGGCACGCGAACGATTCGCGAAGAATGCGAATGTCGAAAAAATAGCAAAGTCCAACATTCGGAGAAGTTGTTTCCGAATATGTCGCGACAATGCGGTTTGTGTGTGGTTCTCACAACGTATCTGCGAATGTCGTGTGTAGCGTTGCCGAACTATGGCCAGTCCACATACACGAAGAACATGCGACTAAAATGCGAACAACACGAATGTTGCACGAACCTCGGGCAACATTCGTGCTGACATTTCGCGACACATGCGAACTTTTCGCGCGTATTTGGCGAATAATGAACGTCGTGCTACATTCATGCGAGATTCGTACATATGTCGCGCGATTATCTTGCAAAATGCTCGCGTTTGCTTCTTTGGCGAAGTCACCTGTTCTCAAAAAGTACGCGAACAGTTCGTGAATAGCTCGAAAAACGATTGGACGAACTTCGCTGCTTTCGCGAGACATGCGCAAGACACTTTCCAAACTGTCGGAATCTGTTTGGGATTTCACGAAGATTTTGCGAGTATCACGTACGTAGTGAGTAGGTCGTGCGCACATGACGAAGCTTTTAAGACATTTTTGAGGGCAAATCAAGAGCAAACCACGACCTGGGATGCTGGAAACGTTCGCAAGAAACTTTTTTGAAATTCCCGCCGAACTAAAAACGACTCCTGCGAACAATTATTGACGGCGCTTCCGAACCCCCGCGCATGTTTGGCGAATTTTTGGAGCCTAAAATACGAATGTTGGACTGCCATTTTTCTGGCATTCGCATCCTTCGCAAATCGTTCGCGTGCCCCGTGAAATCCCACGCTAAGGAGAACTTCAAGAATTACAAAATGACATAGATGGAAGATATAGGGCCTATGCGGGACAGAAAAAGAGATTTTAAAGAAGGACCTTACTAGCATTGCAAGATTTTACAATTGAGAACAATATTTAATGATTTAAATTAAATTTATTTCGAGTTTTACATAGCGTCTGAAGGTGTACTTCTTTGTTCATCCCATCAGTGCCTGCAAATTAGATTTTTTTCTCATTTAAAGGGATTGTATACGTTTGGTAATTACTCCAAAAATTAATGGCAATACAAACTTACTTGGTAAGAAGTACAGCAGCTTTGGATAGTATAATCCTGTTCATAAAATGTTCACTAGTATAAAACTGTTCACTTCGAAGTAATGCGGTTATGGAAATAGATATCACTTTTTATCCCCCAAAATTTGAATCTGAGAAGCGACTGCAGTGACGTTTCTCAGATTGTGTATTCCATTGCAGATTATTCTTCCTGCGTGGACATAACCGCTCCAGATTTTCGGCAATATTTCAAAATCGCTACTACCTTTTAAAATGAAATTTTCACAGGTTAGTTTTATGGTATATATCTATAACTATATAGGATTGAAACAAACAGTGGGTTCCAATTACCAAACGTATACGATCCCTTTAAGTCTTATTTAGTACCCAATGAATGAAATAGGCCGTTTTTCAAACCCCAACTTCGTCTCTTTTGGGGCTCCGTTTAGGCAGTTTGGTAATAATGATTGAGCCGCTACAGAGCCTAAACTGGCGTTTGGAAAACGGCCTTAAAGTTACTTCATTGTCAACCTCCGGACAGATGAAAATATCACAAGGGAGAGGGGTGTGATCGTTCAAACCCTACGGGAGGGTTTACTGAGCGACACATTGACGCCCTGACCGAACGTAACAACTAATTTATCAGACTTTAACCGCAAGCCAATTTCCATCTGTCTCCTAAATGACTGCGGATAATTGTTTGTCCTAATCCCGTCTCGTAATGACGACAGTCGATGTAGAACTTGGGACTTATGTTTGTGATTTCATCAGTAGTATTGCTAATGTAATTGCCAATCAAGAAAACCCATTAAGATCTGAAATTGGCAATAGTTCCCACCAGGGGCCAATTTCACGGAGCTGCTAAGCACAACAATTTGCTTAGCATGATAATTTGTCCTTGGTAAAAACGAGGTTACAGACCAAATTTTCACGTGATCTTTATTGTTTTTGATTGATAATCAGCAGTTTTTTTTGCTTAGCATGAAAAACACGTAGAATTTTGGCTGATAACTTGTTTTTAATGAGCAAAACATTTTTGTGCTAAGCAAATTTTTGTGCTTAGCAGCTCCGTGAAATTGGCCCCAGGCATGTTCCGGTGTATAGCGCGCGTAAATTCACGCGCCAATTCAGCCCACCGCTGCCTACAGTTTTATTTCTAAAATGAGATGGAGATTTGTTTGTATCGCACGTTGACAAAATCAATTAATTGGTTTACACCACTGATGATCTCCACGTACACAAATATATCGTTGGCCTATCCGATCTATACAAACACGACAGTGAAGTTTACGCAATGGTTCCCGATTCATTTGAATGCGAGGAAAATCGGCATCTACCACTCCGATACTGCATGTTTATAAATATAATTAAGATTGAATACGAAACTTTTTTTTGCAAAAAAAAATTGTTTCCTAAAAAAAAATGTAATCGAAAAAAGAAGTAACCGAGTACAAATTGTACACGTTATTACGAGACTTCTTTCTTTACAACACCCATTTCTCTTAGAATATGACGGACGTAATGGTACCCTCACTTCTGACAAAAGTCTGACGACCAATGGACTATTCCGAATTTTTCATCGAGTTTAATTTAGTATGAACACCCCGCACCAGTATAAATGTATTTCTACGGCAGACCAAGAATAATGCAAAAGTACATCGGTTTGGATGTATGCGCCTGATTAAACATTACACAAATAAGTAGTACATGCATTCGCGTTTGTGTATCACTGTGGAGACATGGCTTTGTTCTCGTGTACAAAATGGTTAGAAAGTCAAGCACGTTTTTCAAAATGCTCCCTTTTTTTTTCTTTTTTGAAATTTTGACCCAATATTATATTATTTATTATATTATACCCTAACCCAAACACTAACCCACATTCTAACCCTAGTTTTTGAGTAATTTAAGTACAATCCAAAAATCTAGTTCGTGAAATTCCTAATGGAGACCTATTCATCTATAGAAATTACCCTTTGGAGACGTTTTCACTCCCATTGTCCCCATTGTGTTCAAGTCTCCAGAGGGTACCGTATTTCGCACCAGTATCTGAATTAAACATGATAGTCTAGGCAAAATACATAATTTTGTTTTGTTGACCGCAAACAAATTGCAACAAATTGTTTTTCACCACAGTGCACTTCTATAAGGTCCCTAGAATTACATACGAAAAGTCTACAAAAATCCAAGTGGTGGAAATATGACTAATTTGCATTACGATAACCATTTTGCGCTAACCACGCTTGTATAAAATATTTGGGGCTATCCCTGTATCAGAATCGTTAGTTACGGGAAGTATGCATGCGCAGAAACCAAAAATTCACGCTATTCTGTGAAATACGCTTATGAAAATTCCCCCCTCTCTTATTTCGCGCCTGTTTCAAGGTAATGAAGGAAGCATCTTATCGCCCCGTCGTCAACACACAACGCGAGATGGCGCCGCATTTTCTCCTCATACTACATAGGGCCTTCGAAACCGTTGCTTCGTCTTTGGCTTTGGCTTCACCTCCGAATTCCGAAATACTGAGAAGCAAATAGAAATGGAAGAAAATTGAAATAGTCTAACTTTTGGGTTCACATCAATCGAGTGAATGTTTCTGAAGTACAACAGGCGTCAGAATGTGGCTGGAGATCTTGCAGTTGGAAGTCAAAAATCGCCTTAAGCCAAAGACGAAAACGAAGCCAGGGATTCGAAAAGGCCCATAATTGGATAAATCATGCCGTATCCAGAAAAATGGCAGATGGGGAAAGTGAAGGTGTCGAATTAGGCCAGGTCTTTTCTTGTTTTCTTTTTAATATGCAGTTAATGTTCCATACATTATGTACACATCGCAAATATGCACTGCTTTCTGAGTTACTTTCTGAGTTAATTGCCTATCAAAAGGATACAATACCCGAGAACTATATTGATGTCGGTTACTTCGTAGCGATTACAATCCTACCTCCACAGCGTGTGTTAATAAATATCACTTTGAAAAAACCAAACCAAAAAACTTCAAAAATTGTGTTATTACATTTTTGTTTTACAATCAATCGGTAGTTATTTCAATTTGTTCAACACATTTCGTTATAATTCACAAGGTTTAAATCTCACTTAGTATTGCAGTTAACAATATAAATTCTGAAGAAGAAAAAAAATTACAAAAAAACGGTCACACCATTTTAAATCAATTTCCACATAAGTGTATGTCTACATTAATATAAAAAAACAAATACACGTTTAGATATAGGAAAACTGGGGTGGAGTTGGAATTGGGGGTTGCAAACGGAGAGTCGCTTAAAAATGATAACACTTTTAACATTATCTGGAAATTATTAAAATGACAGCGCAGGTGCCATTCAAAAGATGCTGTGGACTATTAAAGTATTATTTCGTTACAGTCAAAGTATTTCATAATTCAGTTTTTTTTTATGTCACCCTGTGATATATCGTGGGTTAGCTTTAAAGAGAAACTGAATAATTTACATCAATAATACAAGCCCTTGGGGTGATCGATTCGGCAAATCACAAGAAAACCATCAAGGTCTTGCAGGTGGAAATTCACCTGTTTTACAATGACGAGCAAGGCCGCCATGGAGGTAATATTTCATGGCGCTATGGAAACAAAAAAACATTACATGGAGCTAGTTTGACTATAGAGAAAGTCGGTTCTTTTCTCTATGGTTTGACATTCTCGGATAAACAAGAATAGCGGCCGAGGGCCAGTCACATAACCAATAGAGGGCCAGTCACATAACCAATAGAGGGCCAGTCACATAACCAATAGAGGGCCAGTCACATAACCAATAGAGGGCCAGTCACATAACCAATAGAGATCCCATGCCGTTTTGGCTGGTAACCACTTGTGATAACACGTAGATTATTTTGCCGAGTGAAGGCCAAATTCGCTCGGTCCCACTGCCCATACTGGGGCCGGGAAGCGCTGGTGCACTGCGCGCTCCGATTGGGTAGATTTTGTGTTTACCTGTAAACTATTTGACTCGAATTGAGTAACAATTTGATGACTCGACTACGCACTGTGATTCGGCTTGACTTAACTAGTTCGCGCTAGAGGACGTATATACACGCAAAATTTTCCCGAGATTTAAAACGGATGACGCATAAACACGTCACGAGCAAGGCCGGAAATGTCTGTCAGCAGCGAGCAAGGCCGGAAATGCGTGGGTGTGCGTGCTTCCCATACCGTCGGCCTGAACCCGCCTCGGATCGAGTTTTGTTAAAAATAATCCCGCGCCTCGGCTCGGAAATGTTAAAATAATCCCGGCGCGAACTAACTAACTAACCGAATTATCGTTCAAAAGCTTATGATATTAAAATATACGGTGATATTAATGACTGTAAGATTATTATTTCTGTCATGCTGTCATGAGAAAAATGATAAAAGAAGTATAAAAATACATCTCAGATACAGACGCACTTTTGGAAATTTCTGTTACTTCGTTCAAAATCTAAATCTTTAAATATTATTTTCTCAGAATTTTCAGCATTCACAGAGCTCAAAACTTTATCAGGTCAGTTGTCGAGAACCTTTTTAAAGAATTTGAGAACATTTGCTGTTTTAAACGATAATATTACACAACTGACAAGTGGTATGTATATATATATATACTACATGTATAACTTTAAGTCAAAATTCAAAACTCGGAATCGCAGTATTACAACCTTCACAACCTAGACTAATGAACACTTATTTTGAGTTGAGATTATCCACATTTCCCTGTGTAGGTTTATTAGTTACATCAACTTCCGCAGCAAAACAAAAAGTATATACTTATGCTTAAAGGAATCGTATACGTTTGGTAATTGGAACCCACTGTTTGTTTCAATCCTATATAGTTATAGATATATACCATAAAACTAACCTGTACAAATTTCATTTTAAAAGGTGGTAGCGATTCTGAGATATTACCGAAAATCTGGAGCGGTTATGTCAACGCAGGAAGAATAATCTGCATTGGAATACACAATCTGAGAAACGTCACTGTAGTAACGCTTCTTGGATTCAAATTGTTGGGGATAAAAAGTGATATCTTTTTCCATAACCGCAGTACTTCGAAGTGAACAGTTTCAAAAAATGCATTATACTATCCAAAGCTGCTGTACTTCTTACCAAGTAGGTTTTTATTGCCATTAATTTTTGGAGTAATTACCAAATGTACACGATCCTTTAAAACTAAGATAGCTTTGTGAAATCGGGGCCGGATTGTGGAGTGGCATTGTTGATAACTTTACAACCAGGGGCCAATTTCATAAAACATGTAAGCGCAGCAATTTGCTTAGCATGAAATTCTTCCTTGAGAAAAAAAACATGGTTTACAAATCAAATATTCAGGTGATGTTTATCGTTTGTGACTGATATTCCAGCTGGCTTTTGCTTAGCATGAAAAGCACAAGAAGTTTTTGGCTGGTAACCTGTTTTCTACTGAGCAAAACTATTTTTGTGCTAAGCAAATTTGTGTGCTTACATGTTTTATGAAATTGGCCCCAGGGTTCAACACAGGATGTGTTGACCCTTTCGGATTTGGCCGCTTACCGCTGTAGGAAGGTGGGATTCTGCCCACAGCAAGCTGGGAAATACCACCAGATCTGGGCCCGATTTCTTAGCTCTGCTAACCACAGAATTCCGTGCTTACAATCACCATTTTGTACTAACCGCGCGAGCAGAAGAATTATGTGCTAACCACGTAAGCACAGAATCCTTAGTTACGGGATGTACGCGTGCGCAGAAGCCACGATTCCTCGCCTAATGCGTGAAACAGGCTTACCGTAAGCACAGAATTTTCTGCTCCAGTAAGCAGGAATTTTTTCGCTAACGGAAAGCAGAGCCAAGAAATTTAATTGGCCCTGATCGTAAACCTGTAACTGTAAACTATTTGCATGAAAAGTAAATGGTGCTTTGATGTCACTCGCGATAGCGCAAGAAATATTGCCTAAATTACGATACGTTTGCCAACTAGTACTAGCAATGGCGGTTGATCGCGGGGGAACGAAGCCCGATTTCATGGCTCTGCTTACCGTTAGCAAAAAAAACCTGCTTACTGTAGCAGAAAATTCTGTGCTTACAATAAGCCTATTTCACGGAATAGCGTGGAATTTTGGCTTCTGCGCACTTCCCATAACTAAAGATTCTGTGCTTACAGGGTTAGCGGCAAATATTTATACAAGCGCGGTTAGCCCAAAATGATTATCTAAACGCGAAATTCTGTGGTTAACATGAACAGAGCCAGGAAATTAGGCCCAAATGGTTTAAGAACGTTTGTATTACATGACCAGATTGAAATGTCCTCTCAGAATTAAAGGCGCCCTATGTCTGACCTCACGACACCGTGTGCACCGGATGTGGGTTTTTGTAGAAAACGACAGAAATACGGTTGAGCATTTGCTAAAAGTTAACGTAAGTTTTATGTCGTCGTGCGTGCAATCCAGTCAGAACCGCAGCTTGCAGTACCGGTACTGTACTCGGTAGTATAGCGCGCATCGCGTATACTATGCTATCGTGCAAAATCGTAGAGGTCATGCATTGACCTCTAGACGGAAAGGACATGATCAACATATACTGGCTTAAGTTTTTTTTACTAGTTTGCTAAACTGACCCCGCCCTAAAGTCACAAAGTGCAAAAACAATCCGACAAGAATGTAATGATGGAAAAACCGACCCGAACCAAAGTAGGGAAATTCCTCCTTATCTTTCGAGGTAGTATTTACAAAAGCTTTGTGCGATTAAAGTTGGGACCCCCCCCCCCCTAAATGTGACCCGCTCTGCAAAAATGAGTCTTATGTCGCAAGATACATTTGTACGTAAAGGGCTGTTTATTGTCTCGGAGGTGATTTTTCTTTTAAAAAAATTACGTTTTTGTTTTAAGGCATTTTGGTTTCTCCGACACCTATATTTTCAGATCTGATCGATTGAAAAGATTGTTTTGATCCCTAAATTAAATTTAACACAGGTTTTTTTTCATAATTCTCTTACCATAGCATCTGATGAAGCACTACAATTGTAAATCTTGATTTCTTTTCAAAGACATTTTAAATATAACCGAAAAAAAAGCAAATTTCCCAAAATTGTAAAAGACCAATTATGCATTACACTACAGAGTTGTGCTATATATCAAATGAAAGCTTATTTCCTGCTTTTTCTAACCAACTGTAAAATTGAAGTTTTTTTGTAACACATCAGACTCATTTTTGCAGAGTGGGTCACAAATTTGCCTCATTCTCCTGATCCTGCGTAACATCTTCTCTGTGCTGATATCGACTTTAAATCAATATCCTCCATGTTGGTGCAAGGAATTTCATCCCTGTCTTTGATATGAACTTTCAATTTCGGAAGTGGTATCTACACTAGCTTCATGCTCTGCCGAAAAAACCCTTGAACCCTCCCCCACTAAACTTGACCCCTCCCCACTTTAACTTGACCCCTCCCGCTTTCTCTGCGATGGTATACATTTTTAATCGATATCCTCCATATTTGTGTAAGGAATTTCATCCTTATCTTTCAAGTACTTAGAGGCCGCATCTACACTAGCCTTGCGCTCTGCTGGGTAAGCCTCTTCTCCCACTAAATTTGACCCCTCCTCCTTCTCCTCCTTCCCCTGCATATCTGCATCCACTTTCACCGCATCCGCCATCTTCACATCCGCCATCTTCACGTCTGCCATCTTCACGTCTGCCATCTTCACGTCTGCCATCTTCACGTCCGCCATCTTCACGTCTGCCATCTTCGCGTCACTCGTCCTCGCGTCGCCCCCATCGAGGGCGACTTTCTCCAGCTTGGGAACGCTCGGGGCGGACTCGCAGTCCATGGGTGCCTCGCCGGTCGGTGGGCGGGGCACTTCGGCCTTCAATGGGATGGGCACGTAGGGGATGTAGGGCTGGCGGAGGCGGTAGAACAGGAGGTAAGCCGACTGGGTGCAGACATTCTTCTCCGATATCTGCGACACGTGGCTGTCGTCGAAGAGACGCCACTCTGGAAATCATCAGAACAATTTTGGTTCAAAATATTTTCAAAAAAGAAATTTAGTGCAGATAGAAGTGGTACCACAAGAACTCAAATTGACGCTCATAGCGTATTCTTTTAATTTCATCAAATTAAAAGCAATTCAGTCAGAGTTGAAGAAATGGAGATTTATGTTAAGAAAGTGAAATAAATTACTTGCAAAAGACCTGGTTTATACTTCGCGTGAAAACGAATGCGAGACGAATTTGACGCCACGAAGCATTCGCAGTGAAAAATCAAAAGAGTTGAACTGTGACATCACAAATTCGCGTTCGCACTGAATGTAAATCAAACTTTTCACACATACAAACTATTGTATAAACAACAAAATATCAACATTTCGAAAACGTGGGATACTTACGAGGACCTGATTTGCATAATTAATTACCGTGTTAATTAGACCACAAATGGACTTTAATCCAAACACTAACTACGCAAAATCGCGTAATTATAGGGGCTCTCGATCATCTGATCTCACCTAAACAATAGGAATATGTAGAGGAGGAATTGGGCTTTCCAAATTGAGCAAAATTTCAAAATTGTCCACCCCTTCATATTTTGACTTTGGATGGCCATATCTCCGAATCACATCGTGCGACTTTACTCTCATTTTGTGATGACAGGTCACATATGTGACCTGTTCCAACGAAACCCGGACAAAGTCGCACAATGTGTTTTGTCACAATGTACTCCTGAAGTAATTTCGGGATGGATTTTACCATTTTGAGGTTTTAGGTTTTCCTAAGTCACTCACTATTAATCTACAATCTCCTCAAATTTGAACAAAATCTGTCTACCAGAAGTGTGTTTTGTTGTCAATTTTGTGAAACATTTGTGTATAGAAATAATACGCTTTTCTGAACTTCAAAGCTGTTTATCTCATAATTAGGTTGTCAGGGTTTTATCACTAAATCCAGACCCCTGGGAAGATAGGGTGGGGTACATATGTAAATGATACATCATTTTAAAGCTTAGAACCTAGAGAATTTGAAAAAAGCAAAATCTGAAAAACTAAAAAGTTGACTTTGTCCGGGTTTAGCTGGAACAGGTCACATATGTAACATGGTCCAAGGTTAGTAGTGCTTCATGTCAGTTCACTGTGATAAGAGTAAACACTGAAAATAAACCAAACACAACAAACAGGGTCGTTAATCACTATCAGGATTTCCTGCCAAGGAAGCAATGGCAAGGAAACCTAAAGGACGGTCCAGAAGTGGTTGTTTAGAATTGGCACTTACAGGGTACCGGGAAAAAAAGGGCAACAATAGGACAATGGTACCCCACAAGTCCTGTCTTTAGAAATGGAAGTACCCCACAGGCTAACGCTATGTAACTCTAGATTTCTAAGAGGACAAAGGAAAACGAAAGAAGGAAAAACAAGTCGAACAATATGTGACCTGTCACCACAAAATGAGAGTAAAGTCGCACACTGTGATTTGGAGATATGGCCATCCAAAGTCAAAATATGAAGGGGTGGTCAATTTTGAGATTTTGGGTAATTTGGAAAGCCTAAGTCCTCCTCTACATATTCCTATTTTTGGGGTGCAATCAGATGATCGAAAACCTCTTAAATTACATGATTTTAAGTAGTGTTTGCGTAGTTAGTGTTTGGACTAAAGTCCATCAGTGGTCTAATTAACACGGTAATTAAATATGCATATTAGGTCTTCGTAACTTTACCACGTTTTCGAAATTTTGATATTATGTTGATTATACAATAGTTTGTATGTGTGGGAAGAAATAATGATTAGAACATAGCCGTTGCTATGCTCAACCGAACCTTACTTGTCCTGTTTGGCAATCTTTTGTGTGTTTTGTTTGGATGTTTATAAGTAAGTTTTCTCACAAACACGTTTTGTGAAACTCGTGACTTTCTGGAGCGCTGTAAAATGTATTTATCGCAAAACCCCCAAGTGTTATATACCATTGGAAAGCTCTCTTACTCAAGAAATCGAAAATACCAATATCTCAATTTTCAGACTTTACTCTCATTTTGTGGTGACAGGTCACATATAGGTACCCCACAATAGAGGTACCCCACTTGTGTGGTATGTGAACAATAGTGGACGTAGAACAATAGAGGACAATAGGGTTCACGATTGACAGAAAGTACACGATTGACAGAAAGTACACGATTGACAGAAAGTACACGATTGAAAATTGTATACAAAACCTAGGGAAGGCTTTCCAAACAAAAGAGTACAAACAAAAGAGGGACAATAGGGGTCCCTGATTGGAGGCGTATACACACTTTTGTTGTGTGTACGAACATCTCATACGTACTGTGGACATACGAACAATTGACGTCCACAGAATGCAGGAAGAGGTTACTAATTGTGGACTTGCACAACTATGTCCATAGTCAGTTTTACCCTTTCTAAAAAAGAGCTGAAGGTTAAAATGGGTTAGGGTTATCAGTAGAAAAAATGAAGGGAAAAAGCCCAGAATGAAATTTGGATTTCAAAAAAATTCCTACAAGCGAGAAAAATGTGTATTTAGCCAATTTTTTCTTAACTACATAAAGACAAAGATATGACCAGTACGTATGGAAGGTAAAGATGTATGAACCTTGCTATAAGATGTCCACACTTTACACAAACTCGAAACCTTCTGTGGACTTGGCCAAGTCAACACAAGGTTTCCCCTCTTGTATAAAGAACGCTAGACGTAAAACGGGTTGGGGTTACATACAGAAAATTGAAGAGGATTATCCTAGGGTATAACAGTCACAAATGTGGATTGAAAACAACTTCATGGTGTGAGAAATATTAGTATTTGGTGAAATTTGATCGGTTTCTTAATTACACGAATACAAACGATGTCCACACAGTGATAGTAAGGGTCGCATAATTGTGTGTATCTGAGTTTGTTTTTGATTGAAATAGAGGACGTAAATAACAATAAAGGACAATAGGGTCTCCTATTTCGAAAAGATCCCTGATTCCGATTCGTGTACAAAACCTATGGGAAACAAACAAAAGAGGGACAATAAGGAGGTTCTTGATTAGAGGTGTATACACACTTGTGTGTGCTTGTGGGTTTCTAAATTCGGTACCCTGTGGAGACCTGAACACAATTGGGATGGGAGTCAAAAGGTCTCCACAGGGTAATTTCTATAGATGAATAGGTCTCCACTACAAGAATTTTCACGAAATAGATTTTTGAATTTTTACTCAAATTACTCAAAAACTGTTGTTATGATGTTTTTGTTAGGGTATAATATAGGGTGGGTCGAAATTTCAAAACCAGAAAATTTATTGTGGTTGAAATAGAAGCAATTTGAAAAAGATGCTCGACTTTCTAACCATTTTGTACACGAGAACAAGGAGATGTCTCCACAAGGATACAAATTTGAGAACTCGTGTGGGATACACCGAGTTACGGGGAAACTTTCTTTTGTTTGAACAAATCTGACCGAGTTTTTAGAGGTAGACTTAGATTATCCAGAGGTCCTTCACCATTGGCACAACGATTATCCCTTAGAACCATAAACCATTGTGGTACCCGAAACCTACATGTTAGTGGTTGGTAAAAACCGATCAAGCTCAAAATTTGAGGATTCAGTTTCTGTGACTAATGCCCCCCTCCTCCCTTCACCCCCCTCCTCCCTTCACCCCCCTCCTCCCTTCACCCCCCTCCTCCCTTCACCCCCCTCCTCCCTCCCCCTCCCTATGTGACGACGTAGCTGTGCTTACCATACTCATTCTTCTTCCAGCTTTCTCGGCTAGGCAGCCGTGCCAGGGCAGTGTAGTGACCTCCTAGAATACCCCCATGATGGTTGATGACTCCGTAAAGGTCATAGATGGGTGGAACCAGGCCCTTCAATCCAAGACAGTAAGGGGTTAGGTCTAGACCCCTGGGGAGATGGAAAGTAAGGGGGAGGAGCGTTAAATATCACTTTTTGTTGGAAACCATAAAGGCTTTTAAGCAGACCCAGGTGAACAAGTTTGAGAAAAGTAGGATAAAAAAAAAAAATCACATAAAAAAAAATTTAAAAAGGAGAAAGTAGGACTTTGAAGGATAAAATCAGGATAAAATTGGGGTTTTGCAGGCTTTCCAGAGTAGTTTGTCAATTTGTACCCGTGTCCACTCCACTAGGACTGGATTGTATACAAAAACACGTTGTGATCTTATTGAATCAAGTGTTTTCGTAAGAACAAACCCAGCAATTTTGTTTATCTTGAATGAAGTTTCCCGCAACACGACATTGCGGTCTATAGTATGATACCCGTGTAAATGAGTCTCGTATATTGTTTAAGGACATGTTTGAGAATACGCGGTTCTAGATTTCGGACCCTCACCCGACTGGCAAATATCCGGCTGATTACTGTTTTAAATTGTAAATTTGTTGCATATTCGGTTTCTGATATTTCCGGTTTTTGTTATCGTCCCTGTTCGCGGGTCACCACTCATGAATTATGCATTTTATTTGACCTGGATTTAAATAGCACATGCACTCAAATTTATGTCGCTTAAGAAACAGCAGTGCCTTACATGTACCTATTTATACTATGTGGAGTAAAGCAACTGTAGTAAAGTGTCTTGCCCAAAAACACAAACACCGTATATTCCCCATTGAGGTAGAAACTCAAGTACCATCCCACACGAGTCCGCTATCGTAACCATTAAAGGGAAACTCCACCCATAGTTTAAATTGCATAATGTTAAAGAGTGTCAATTGCCATTGTGACTTGATTTTTATTTCATTTTTATCGGTTTCGGTAATCATATAAAACAGAGATTTGCTCGCACTGCGCCTATCGTCATGCGAGCCGCCATTTTGTTCTGGTTTATCGGTACATCCGAGATATGTGATGTAGTGTCTGCACCATCAGTACTCGAAGCAAGTTAACCCTTTTGTGTACGGCACAGTATATAAACAATATGTACTGTACATGTGAAAGTGGGCTTAAAATCATACGGACCTGATGCCATAATTACTAGCTCACAAATTTTCTATTCTTTTCAAAAAATACAAAAATAAACGATAGTTTGTGGCGCGTCAAGTCGATATTCGGCACAGAAATGCAATACATGTACTCGCAATAGTCGGGCGCCGTACAACATACGTCTACATAATGTAGTTGGCCGCGTCAAGGTGGGATACCAGTGCGAACAACAGGCAATAAAGCGATGTGCATTGAGGGACAGACACTACGTCATAATTTCCCAGACGAGGCGGGCAATTTGAACAATATGGCTGCGCCCTTGTACTCCTGAATGGCAAGAAATCGTGAATATAATAGGCGCGTGTGTCGTTCTCGATAACAAGTCAAAACAAATTATCTGCGGAGTCAGTATGTTACCATATTTTCTTTTAGACTAGGTACAATATTTTTTAGCCCGGAATTTTCCTTTAACCATATTGCCCAATATTTTGTTGTTTTGTGATCTGCTGCAAGACAACCAAATATGTAATTCCAGTTTTACAATCTAAACTTGTTACCACAAAGTACTTCAGTAAAAATTTCTTTTGACTGAGCAAATTTTATGTTATTTAACCAGTTTGCGCAAGGATTATTTCGACATTGACCGGACCCAGGCACAGAATTGTTTTTCATGAAAAACCTTGATCCGAGACGGGATCAGGCCGGCATCTGTGGGGGTACCACAACCTGTGAGCCGGTCGGTGACATATATTTTCCGACCTAGATGTACACGTCCTCCGATGCAATTTTCTAAAGGCTGCCAATCTTTAATAATAATTTTTTTTTTTTTTTTGGGGGGGGGGAAGATTACCTGATGGGGTAGCGGACCAGCTTGTCAATCTTATCTCTCCAGATCATGTTCTTGAAGGAGAAGCGTTTGAGTTGGATGATGAGGGAGGAAGGAAGTCGCCATAGTGACATCTGCTTGGTGGCTTCACGGTGCTCCTTGCACTCAGGGCAATACCTGAAATGTATAACAGACATTATTAAAGGTAGTGTACACCATTTGGAAAAAATAGAGTTATGAACATGATTAAGAAGTCTAGGATATAAGCTTTCATTTGGTACATAGTACAGCTCCATAGCCCCTCTTGTTCCGGTGATATGACTTTTTGCATATGTGACCCACTCCATCAAAATCAGGAATAAGTCTCGAAATGACTTTTTGAGATATGCACATGGTGAGAAAGGGAATTTCATAAGCTTTCTAATGATACCCATCACCAGTGTGTATCTGTTTAGGTTAACGAGTTATGGTCTGATAAAGATAACAGGTGTATATATATTTGCCGAATTCACATTCCGATAAAAACAGCTTTGAAATAAACAAAATTGACCAAAATCATACGGACAGCGCACACAAATCCTCTTCATTTTCATCTTTATTGATCGTTTTTACATACAAGACATTAATGACAATAATCTGTGATAACTACACTTCCTAAAAATGCATTGTTCAGAAAAACGACTTGGTCACGATTTTCACCCATGAGTTCACTTCAACGGCCGATTGCGTAAAACGGCCTCAGCGACTTATTCCTGATTACGATGGAGCGGGTCACATATTATAGGGTTCCATGGAATTCAAAATACACAATTGAGAAAACAGGCTTCGAAACACAACAAAACTTAGACAATACATTGGAACCATGCACTCTTAAAAGGTTTCGTTTCACTTTATTTATCAAATTCCAGCTTTTTGTTAATTAAATCTGAAACTTTAGATATTAAAGATGTCATTTAGGACAACAAACGAAAAATCAAATTTTGACAAAAATATTTATCCTATTAACTTTAATTTAACAGGCTATTACTCATAAATGCATAGCGCGACTTATGTCACCTTTTCCTGGAGCGGGTCACATTTGCTTTTGTTGTAGTTATCGAAAGCGGATGGGTTAGGGGGTTCATATTTGACATCAGAATTGACATCAGAATTGGCAGAGCAACACCTCATTTCATGGATCCATAGGTAAGGTCTTCTTTAGTAGTTTGCTTCTAAGTCTGACATCAAAACTGAAGTTGGTAAGCAAACAGTATCTCAAACAAGATGCATGTAAAGCAGAATACCTGCCAATGATTGTTATTATCAATTCTTTGTCAAAATGTCAAAGGGCCCATGAACGTATGACGTTGATGAAATCTCACAAAAATCTACACACTGGCTCAACTTCAATCAGGAGAGATCGTCTACAAAAGTATTAACCTGAGAGAAGAAGTTCCAAAATGTGGCAAGCAACCAGATCAACATTTAGTGAATAGATTCAGGCAATTGTCTGAGGTATAGGGAGACCTGTTTCATCTGATGTCAGTCTCTCCAGCTAAGTGAAGAGATTCAGGCAATGGTCTAAAGAATAGAGAGGCTGGTGGGGGAAGGACATAACATGTTTCACCTGGTGTCAGTCTCTCTGGCTCAGTGAAGAGATTCAGGCAATGGTCTAAAGAATAGAGAGACTGGTGGGGGAGGGACTGACCATGATTCATCGGGTGTCAGTCTCTCCGGCTCAGTGAAGCGATTCAGGCAATGGTCGAAGGGATAGGGAGACCGGTGGGGAAAGGTCTTTCCACGCTTAATCTTGTGGCAGTCTTTCAGGCTCATTAAAGAGATTCAGGCAATTGTCTAAGGAATAGAAAGACTGGTGGGGGAGGGACTGACCATGATTCATCGGGTGTCAGTCTCTCCGGCTCAGTGAAGAGATTCAGGCAATGGTCGAAGGGATAGAGAGACTGGTGGGGGAAGGACATGCCATGTTTCATCTGATGTCAGTCTCTCCGGCTCAATGAAGAGAGTAATGCAATGGTCTAAGGAATTGAGAGACTGGTGGGGGAGGGGCTGACCATGTTTCATCTGATGTCAGTCTCTCCAGCTCAATGAAGAGATTTAGGCAATGGTCGAAGGGATAGGGAGACCGGTGGGGAAGGGTCTTACCATACTTAATCTAGTGGCAGTCTTTCAGGCTCAATGAAGAGATTCAGGGAATGGTCGAAGGAATAGAGAGACTGGTGGGGGAGGGACTGACCATGTTTCATCTGATGTCAGTCTCTCCGGCTCAATGAAGAGATTTAGGCAATGGTCGAAGGGATAGGGAGACCGGTGGGGAAGGGTCTTACCACGCTTAATCTAGTGGCAGTCTTTCAGGCTCATTAAAGAGATTCAGGCAATGGTCTAAGGAATAGAAAGACTGGTGGGGGAGGGACTTACCATGCTTCATCTGGTGTCAGTCTCTCCGGCTCAGTGAAGAGATTTAAGCAATGATCAATCGTTGTACTCTTCTCTTCTTCGTACTGTTCATACACGGAATCATCCTCCTCAAATTCCTACGGGAAGCAAGGATAAACAAAAAGTAACGTTGAGTGTCTAGAAAAGCACTGTGTGTAAACTGTGACAAAGCGTACAAAGGAAGACGGGAAGAAAATTTGCGGCAAGACTAAGAAAACATCAACAAATGTGGAAACAGGAAATACACAAGAGCCAACACCATTGATACAAAAGTGACAATTAACCCTTTGACACTATTCATCCTCCTCAAATTCCTACGGGAAGCATGGATAAAAGTAACGTTGAGTGTCTAGAAAAGCACTGTGTGTAAACTGTGACAAAGCGTACAAAGGAAGACAGCTATTCTATGCCATAGAACACGACCTGTAAAGTAGCTGCACGCTTGGTCTATTGTGCAGTGCAGCTGCTGGACGAATGCTGCTGTGCAGTCATGTGTATAATCCGGTGCGGTGGAAATTGCACGCTAGTAATACCGGTGTGATATGAATATTCGACTCCTGTGAAAATTGGTTTCTTTTTCCATATTATTAGTGTAACCTCTCATGTGACCGGTCACTTTCCTAATTATCATGATCATCACTTAATTTAGCATGCGCAATACTTCCAATGAGTCCGTATTTCATCGAGTCTAAAATTTATGCTATACCGGCGTAAAGGGGTTAAATAATGCAGCACTGTGTTTTTCTGGCAAAAAGCTATTCAAATATTCGGTTGATTATCAAATAATTAGAATATTCAGTATATTTAGGCAGCCTTAAAGAAAAAATAAGAAAAAACAAAGAATTACCAGGGATTTGGACTCTACCAGGACATGGTTCTGCTGTTTAGGGTCGTTTCTCCAGTCCATGGCTAGAAAGTCGTATTGCTTAAGGTCAATTGGAATATCACCTGCGACGAGAAATTAAAAAATAACAACAATTTTATAATTAGATTCATTACACGACTGTTAACCAGTTCGTGCCGGGATTATTTTAACGTCACCGAGCTGAGGCGCGCGATTTTTTTCAACGAAACTCGATATGAGGCGGGTTCAGGCCGATGGTACTGGGAAGCACACCCACGCATTTCCGGCCTTGCTCGCTGCTGACAGACATTTCTGGTCTTGCTCGTGTTGTGACCTGTTTATGCGTCATCCGTTTTGAATCTGGGGAAAACTTTGCGTGTACATACATCCTCCGGCGCGAACTGGTTAATTCATTGTATCATCACCGTCACTCCATTAAAACACAAATGTCAAGTGATATGCACGACCCACTTCTGGTGTTTTAACAAATCAGCGCAAAGCCCATAGTAGGCCTGGACGATATCGTAAATTTTGACTGGCGATATATCGTCAGGTAAATATCGCCATTATGTCGATATATCGCCGTAATTTTCAAATTTGAAATAAACCTATTATAATGGTTAAAAATAACTCAAACGAGCTGTTAATTAAACGCTGTCACACAACATGTGTGAATCGTGGCGATTCCCGAAAATTTAAAAGTCTATAAAAGAAAACTATATAAACAGAATGGTTGCTGAAAATAGACGCGACGGTGAAAATGCTTTGTCGTCTTTCACTAAAATCCAGCCGAAGATCAAGTCGGAGGGGGCACTTGCGGTTTTGCACAAAGATAGATTATTCTGATTGGCCAATTTTCATCGAGGGCAACGAACTGGGCGCTTCTTGGAAAAAAGGTTGTGGCGCTGGTTCAACAAAACCTAACTGCCAAATCCTATTGGTCCATGACTGATCAGTTGGAGGCTTATCTGACAATAATGTAATACCTTTTTTACTTTGTGAATTCCGCCTGGTCGGTGCTGTCGGCACTCAAAGCAACATGGGCCACTTTCCCAGCTATTGAAATTCCAAAGTAATGGTGGGCCACATGTTGGTCTACTTGCTACAATGTATACATTTTGTAGGTCAGCTGTCAATCATTGTCTGGATTGCATGCTTGCTCCAACTTGGAATATATTTGGAAAATACTCCGGAATAATTCTCCCGTGGTTTTATTTTATTCCTCGTGCACTATAAAGGTGTTTATTAAATATTATGTAAAACTACACCACAGAACCACTTATAAATTGAAAAATGTAACAAGCTCTTACAATTTCCACATCTTTTTTAGGGACAAATTAAATATTATGGTTTTATTAAAAAACACCCAGCAGATTATTTATTAAATTTGTATAACCACTTCTTATTAGGACGTTAATAATAATACTCGTTTTAATTCAAAATCATGCCTTGATTTCTGGGTCTTAATTTAAAGTATTTCAAATATTCATGGCTCAGTTTTAGTATCCTGGGGTCCGCCATCGGGATTTTGTACCACCTCAATTTAATTTTTGCTTATTTATTCTTGGCTCGTATGGGTTTTTAATAACTAGCCTTGTAATTTATGGGCCACGAAATAGATCGTTTTTGTCAAATACAAGAAAAATGGAAAATAAATCGTATTAAATTTCCCATTTAAATCTGTTGGAAAAATGTTGAGGGGCTCAAAATATTAAGTGTTGAGGTCCCGTTTTATTTTTTGTTCTTTTTTAAACAATGAAACTAGAAATAGATATTATTATATAAACCTGGAATTTATTTGCTAGCCTCGTAATTCAATGGTAAGGTGTATGTCGATTTTGATAGATACCGGAAAAACCAAGAATAAATCGTATTATTATTTACCCCTGAAATCGGTTGAAAATGTTTTGGGAAATCCGACAAATAAGTCTTTAAGTACCCTTTCTTTTTTATTCTATAAAAACAAGGACAATTTCATAATTAACCATAGGAATATATTTTTTTTACGACTAGGGTTTCGTAAATAAACAGGTTCAGGGTTTTTTAACCCCTTTTTTATTTTTACATCTTAATACATTTTGCAAATGAGTACGGCAAACCTTTTTAAAAGTACTCGCACTCAATTTAATGACCATCGGTTGGGCCAAAAGATAAATAAATTTGAGGAATACACCGGCCAAAGCCTTTTAAATACATTCTGTATCTGCCAGGCCAGGGTTAGTGTAAGTGAGTGAGTGAGTGAGTTTTGGGTTTAACGCCGTACCGGCATCAGTGGCCATATTCACGGCGGGAATGTGTACAAATATAAGACAATAGTTAGTAACAAAAAAACCATCAAGTGAACTGTGGAGAATATAAGAACTCGGAGTCAGAAGGAACAATTATCACACAGGAAAAGAATGAGGACGATTCAAAAGAATGAAAAACCATTGTATAGAAGAATAACGATAGACTGATTCTAGGCAGTTTTCCAGGAGAATCCCGTGGAAGGCGGGCCACGGAGGATTCCCCAGACACACGGCACCCTGTCTAAATTTGTCCCGCAAGGCCGGCCGTTTCCCTTGCAGTTTAAGGGCCCGGGCCCCGCCGGTATTTTCACAGGTCCACGTACCTCCGGGTGATGAGGGGACAATGGCTCCGAGTGTCTGGTCAACCCCCCATGACCAGTCCCCCAGGACTAGTAGGGCCTCCTGTTTAACTGTCCAGTTAATTATAATATATTAATTGTGTCGATAAAATTTATAGGAAGTGTATGAATAATGTCTGGATTTATTTTGTGAGACTCATCTCAAGGGCAGAGCAAAATCTTGTCTCACCAGGGTGAGCAAACCCTGAGATGAGTCTCAGACCAAAGAAAGACAACTTTATACGGTAAAGAAAGTGTGGAAATTATATTTGTATATGATTTGGAAAACTTATCCCAAGGGCAGAATAACATCTCGTCTCACCTGGGTGAGCAAACCCTGGGAGGAGCCCCAAACCAGAAAAAATATTTGTTATATGAAAAAATATGCAAGTGGGTGATTTACAAAATGTGGTAAAGTTCTGATGATTTTAGGAATGCAATAATGGTATTTAGAGGCATATTGAAAGTATCTTTTAGCGTAGCAGCAAAGAAGTATCGTTGTCTGATTTCAGCTATTTCAACACATTCTACAATAAGGTGGTTCATGGTCAGAGGACTATTACATGAAATACACTGTGGTTGTGGGTCTGCTTTGAGAAGGAAAGCGTGTGTTAATGGGTTAGTGTAAGTAAATACAATGTATCTTTTTGGAGATAAGCGGGCCAGGGCAACATTCTTTGAGTAACACTTTGTGTTGAGAGAACGTCTGCGCTGCACTAAGAAAGTCAACACCCAATAGCAATGAAGAATTTTTTAACTGGACTTTAGGATTGGATAACGATCTTGTCACTGGGGAAGTACTAGTAGTGAGCGGCGCATCGGCCGCAATTGGGTTTGTTGACAAAGGGTACGTTAAAACGAAGGCGTAAGTTACAATAACTTTTGCGGCACATCTTAAGTTCTGATTTCAGTGAACAAGTTTTTTGTTTGTTTGCAAGCAGTTTTAATACATTTTGTTAAATATCGACTATATCTTGAGAATATCGTCTGGGTCACGATATTTCGATATTTTTAAAACCAAAATCGATACTGTCGATATCGTCTTCGGTATCGTATCGTGACGATATTATCGTGATATCGTCCAGCGCTAGCCCATAGTCAATACACACAGATAGCGTCACTTCGTAAAAACTTACTTATCAGATACGCTGTGTTCGAGTTCTCAAGAAGCCAGTTCATCTCATTATTTTTTGAAGCGTCGTAGTTCTTTATTTCTGCTAGGGCCAGGAAACAAGTTTCACTGGTCTTCTTTTATTGTAATGAGGCTGGCCTGGCATGTATTAAAGGTAGGATACACCATTTGCAGATATTGACAAATTTTAATACCGAATTATTAGTTGTCCCAATCAGCATTTCTTGTGTCCAAAAAATTGAGGACAAATCTCAACTTGTAACAACTTGTTGCACTGTGGTCCAATGATTACGGTGTTCGACTCGTGTGCGATGGTACACAGGGTCGAATCCTGACATGAACGCTTGTGTTCTTGGGCAAGACACTTCACTGCAATTGCCTCTATCCACCCAGGAGCTTAAATGGGTACCTGTGAAGGTACAGGCCAACTTGAGCCGATCTTGAGCTGCTGCAGAAATGGTCTCGTTCCTGATGAACACTGGAGAATAATTCAATCGATCTCTGGCTGTGCTCCGTGGTCAGATACAGGGTCCTACGGCGGCTGTCTACATGCCATCGACACGATCACGTTGTAGCCGTGTCCTTAGCAAATTCAACTTCTCATCTGCCAGTAAGGATGATTATCATTATAACAGTTAATATACGTACCCTTGTCTCCGATACGTTCCCGGTGGGGTTTGATCAGTCCGTGCCCCGACATGTTGACCGGTTTGATGAAGAATGGCGGCATGCTTCTCTCTGGTAGCTGGGGCTGACCGTGGATGGTAGCTGTGAAACAAACAAACAAACGATACGACCTGACCTTAAAAAAATATAGGGCCCAACATTCTACAACAGAGTATTTGAAAATTTGTGATTGACTTGAAAGGATTTTAGTACATAGAACCATTTTGCTCTGGGGCCAATTTCATAGAGCTGCTTAAGCACAAAATATTCTTGCTTAGTAAAACCAGCTTACCAGCCACAACTCCATGTGATGTATATTGTTTTTGATTGTTACTTAGCTGTTGTTAGCTTAGCATAACGATCACATGGAATTTTGGCTCCCTACCTGATTTATTAAGCAATGTTTTTCGTGCTTAAGCAACATTTTGTGCTTAAGCAGCTTTTTGAAATTAGCCCCTGATTCTCGTTGAATATTCACATCTCTAACAACTTTTAACCAGTTCGCGCCGGGATTATTTTGACATTGATATATTTTTCACAAACTCGTACCTGTTGCGACCCCATCGCTTGGTTGATGCTTCATGTTTGCCTTGTTCGCCTCAATTCCGCATTCTTCTTGCGTGGAATCCTTGCCTTCTCTGACGGAATCATTCCTGTCTTCAGAATGGACCAGTCCGGCCGCATCACCCTGGCCCCTGACAAGTGGAGATGGCTGGGATGTTCCAATTGTGTCTGCGGGTGGCAAGGTGGTGCCGGGAGGGGTGGAGGGAGTAGGCGGCTTGCAACTTGCTGTCACTGGTGGCTGGAATATATTTGTCGAGTACCTGGAGTCGGAAATGGAACTCCAAACTTTAGGCATCAGTATTCAGAACAAAACTGAACTCTGTAAATTTCAAGGACTGAAGTGTGTAGTGCTTATAGAATCTTATATGTTTGGTATACGTTTGGTAATTACTCCAAAAATTAATGTCAATAAAAACTTACTTGGTAAGAAGTACAGCAGCTTTGGATAGTATAATGCATTTTTTGAAACTTTTTACTTCGAAGTACTGCGGTTATGGAAAAAGATATCACTTTTTATCCCAACAAATTTGAATCTGAGAAGCGTAACTGCAGTGACGTTTCTCAGATTGTGTATTCCAATGCAGATTATTCTTTCTGCGTGGACATAACCACTCCAGATTTTCGGCAATATCTCAAAATTACTACCACCTTTTGAAATGAATTTTTTACAGGTTAGTTTTATGGTATATATCTATAACTATATAGGATTGAAACAAACAGTGGGTTTCAATTACCAAACGTATACGATCCCTTTAACCAGTTCGCGCCGGATGACGAATATAAACGCAAAAATTTCTCCAGATTCAAAACGGATGACGCATAAACACGCCAAGTTCAAGTTCGGAAATGTATGTCAGCAGCGGGCAAGGCCGGAAATGCGTGGGTGTGCTTCCCGGCACTATCAGCCTGAACACGCTTCAGATTGAGTTTCGTTAAAAATAATCCCGCCCGTGGGCTCGGCAATGTTAAAATAATCCCGGCGCGAACTGGTTAAACAATCATGTCAGAGAGGGCAAAACCGTTAGAATTAACTCTCTACATGCATTGAGAATTTCTCTTTCAGCAGAGATTTTTTTCTTCTTTTTTAATACACAACTCATTCCCACCAGCTACGGTCAAAGATGACAAAAAACAACAGAGAGCAATCAAATAATCTAAAAAAAAAGAACATGAATAAAAAAAGAACAACAGACTGGAAGCATACACAGCAACATTATAAGGCTTTAAAGAAAAGACACCTGAATAAACGTGCTTGGGTTACTCTGAACTTGAACACATGAAGCCAAGGTCCAAGTATGGCCTATCAAAAAAATGATGCACAGCCTCCTTAAAACACTGAGCCCCCTTCTTTGAAGGCTGCCCTTCTTTGAAGGCTGCCCTTCTTTGAAGGCTGCCTTTCTTTGAAGGCTGCCCTTCTTTGAAGGCTGCCTTTCTTTGAAGGCTGCCCTTCTTTGAAGGCTGCCCTTCTTTGAAGGCTGCCCAATGATATCTGGGTGAAGCCTATTCCAGATGTTTACAACAACTGGTAGGAAGCCCCTGTCACAATCCAGCATGATCCAGCATGAATTCTATATATGTGGCATCAGGGAATCAGAGTCCAACAGTTAGGATGAGGGAGGTTCCTCATGGTGTCTATGGGAGAATCTTCTGTAACATCTTCCTTTTGGCACTTCACAATCTTCAACATTCGTCTACTATTACCGCCCTGCATTCAGAGTCAAAGTACACATCAAAGTTACTTTTTATAGACGTGAGTTAATTTTACCTTGCGAATGCCTCCATGGCTTGACACAGCCTGGCGTAGGTGCAGTGTGAGGCAGGCAGACTGATGACAAACGGACAGCCGACGGGCTCTAGGTCTTGTCGACAGGTCATCTTGTGAGTCGGCCAGTGCTTCTTCTGGCAGTTGCTATGGAAACAACATCGATCACAATTTACTGAAATATTAAAAAATTACTTGCACTGTTGACTAATCCAACAAACTAAAAGTGAAGCCATTTTGGAGGTAGAATCATGCCCTCACTTGCAATGACTTGCAATGCACGCATTCTTAAAGACAAGGTTGAGACGCACATTTGTGACCCGTTCTGCAAAAAAGAGTCTGATGTGTTAAAAATATTTTTTTAAAGTTTTACAGTTGGTCAAAAAGAGCAGGAAATAGGCTTTCATTTGACATATGGCACAACTCTGTAGTGTAATGTATTGGTCTTTTAAGATTGTTTGAAATTTGCTTTTTCTCAGTTATATTAAAAATGTCTTTAAACAGAAATGAAGATTTATAATGTTAGTGCTTCATTAGATGCTATGGTTAGAAGATGACAAAAACCTTGATTAAATCTACTTTAGGGATCAAAACAACCTTTTCAAACTATCAGTTCTGAAAAAATAGGTGTCGGAGAAACCAAAATTCCTTAAAACCAAAGAAATATTTGTTGAAAGAAAAATCACCCCGACACAATAAGCAGTCCTTTACGTGAAAATGTATTATGCGACATCAGACTCATTTTTGCAGAGTGGGTCACATTTTGGTAATTCATTTTGATTGAAAGAGCTCAGAGTGCCGGCGTATTCTACCCGAGTGCGACTCATGTAAGCCTTGTGCCAACCTCAGACAAATGGCTGTTACTGGATGAATAATAGTCTATCGGCTTTTTCGAAACCTTTGCTTCGTCTTCGTCTTCGCCTCCGATTTTCCAAATCACTGAGAAGCAAATCGAAATGGAAGCAAATGAGAATAATATCCAAACTTTGGGGTTCATATCAACCGATTGAATGTTTCTGAAACACAATAGGCAACAGAATGTGGCTGGGGTTCTCGCAGCTGGAAGCTTAAATCATCTCATGCCAAAGACGAAGCCAGGGATATCGAAAAGGCCCTATATTACCAAGATTCGACAGTCTAAAGAAGAGAGATAGGCCAGCTAATATCGGACTGGTTATAAGCCAGCCGGTAAAGACCGCAGTATTGCAGTTAGCATCTGGGATTCCCTAATCACAGACTGAAATTGTCCTAAGGCAAAGCTGGAGATGAGGTCAATGTTTGGAAAATATCCTTTACTATCTACTTACGGGTCACAGTACCCTGCTCTGAAGCATTTTGTGCAGTGTTTGAGCGAGTTGTCAGATTCTCTGTCCTTCCTGCAGTAGGAGCAGCGGGACACTGGAGGAGGCATCATCATTCGCTATTAACGGAAAAATATGAAAACAAAAATATAACCTGTCACCACAATATGTGTAAAGTCGGAAAAATTGAAAATTAAGATATTGGTATTTTCAAATTTCTGAGAAAGAGAGCTTTCCAATGGTACATAACACTTGGGGTTATGCAATAAATACATTTTACAGCGCTCTAGAAAGTCATGGGTTTCACAAAAAGTGTTTGTGAGAAAACTTACTTAATAGACATCCTAAACAAAACACACAAAAGATTGCAAAACAGGACAAGTAAGGTTCGGTTGAGCATAGCAACGGCTATGTTCTAATCAACATTTCTTCTTGAAACTTTCCACACATACGAACTATTGTATAAACAACCACATATCAACATTTCAAAAACGTGGGAAAGTTACGAAGACCTAATTTGCATATTCAATTACTGTGTTAATTAGACCACTGATGGACATTAATCCAACCACTAACTACGCAAACACTACGCAAAATTGCATAATTTAAGAGGTTTTCGATCATCTGATTGCACCAAAAAACTGGGAATATCTAGAGGAGGACTTACGCTTTCCAAATTACGCAAAATCTCAAAATTGACCACCCCCTCATATTGTGACTTTGGATGGCCATATCTCCAAATCACATTGTGCGACTTTACTCTCTAAGTCCTCGTCAAAACTGCCGGAACAACGGTCTTCAATAAAAGCCAGTTCCAGATGTGTACCTTGTTACAGATAGGTTTGCAATCTTGAGACAGTGCCCTTACATTGTATTAAGACCGAGGAGCAAAACACAAAACAAACCAAATGGACCAAAGAATCCATGAAGGACGGTTTCTCTGTCCAAGTTTGGTCCTCGATCGTTCGGATAAGTGCTAGGTAATGGGGTTTGGTTATAGTACAGGAATGAAGGAAAACACAACTGGGGATTTTCGGTCGTTATGTGGTTCACGACTGTGTGTTCTGGTTAGGATTAAAACATTTTCATTGTGTTTAGGATTAAACAAAGTTTAAAAAAAAAAAAAAAAATACCTTTCGATCAAAAACTCAAAAATAAAAAAATAATTAAAACAATTTCCAACGCTTTTAAAATAGTTTTTACTCCAAGCTTTGTAAAACGCCCCTTTAGCCACATTCATGGTATGTGCCTTGTGCCTGTAGTTCTCAAAATCTCCTTAACCAGCTTGCGTTGGAGAATGTGTACACAAGTATAGTTTTCCCGAAATTCAAAACAGATGACAGAGAAACAAGGTTTAAAGCTTTCCCTGATTCTCAGGATAAGGTGGGAACCCGGTACAAAGATGGCTGTCTACGAGAGGGACCTTAAACAAAATCTGTCCTTAGTGAGGGAACCCTTTGCAGGATGTCTACCTGCATGATCATGACTTCCTGCACCTCCTCGCCCGATACCTCCTTGGACAAAACCTCACACCTGCACAAAAGATGGAGGAAAAGAGAGGAAACAAGACATCAGAAGATTGGTTCAGTGCTTGAGGTTTGTGACATATGATAAGAAGATCCCCTACATCTGAACATCACCATGAGCAAGTTCGATCAAGAACCAATGGTTTACTGGTATGTGACGTATCTAGCCAATGCGCCATGAAGTTGCGATGCGAACGACTCAAGTCACACCGACAAAACCAAATTTCAACATATTACCGTAAATTTACACCATAATATTGATTGCGTAGTTTTAGGATATCTTAATTAGAAAGATTTGCGGTATGTGAAAGGATCTCTTTTGAGAAGCGGTAGGGTGGTTCTAAAAAGAACCGGTGGTTTAACAGCAGCAAGCAGCACCGGTTCTTATTGGAACCATTCTACCTCTTCTCAAAAGAGATCCTTTCCCATGGTGTTACCGCAAATCTTTCTAAATCATGCGAAGCTTTAAATCTCATTTAGGATATCTTAAATAACCTCTGTTTTCATTGTACATGTGTGACCAATGTGATAGAATCACAAACTAACGTGGACAAAATATGTCATTTTTGTGCAAAAATTTTGTATTCTATCATTTTTTTCTTCAATAGTCGGTTTCCACTGCATATTGCCACGCAACTGATAAACGCTTCACACACTGTCAGCTCTGGACCCCCATGTGTTGTTCATATAGGTGATGCAGATGTATATCCTTCTGATAAGGTTCAAAACCTTGGTGTAATCTTAGATTCAACTGGCACCATGCGTGCTCAGGTCTCTAATGTGTGCAAAAAGGCTTCATTTGCACTTTGGAAAATTGGAAAAATTCGTTCTCTTTTGGATTCCAAAACTACAGAAAAGTTGGTGCACGCCTTTATTACATCCCGGATTGACTATTGCAATAGCCTTCTTTTTGGTATTCCTGCCAAAGAAGTTCGAAAATTACAAGTGATACAAAACTCTGCTGCCCGTCTAGTTACCAGGATTAACAAATATGAAAATATTACTCCAGTTATGAAAGAGCTGCATTGGCTCCCGGTGAAACAGAGAATTGAATTCAAAATTCTTTGTTTGACATACAAAATTTTAAACGGTATGGCCCCGGATTATTTAGATGAGCTCCTGCGTGTCCGTGATATTGGTCGCTGTTTGAGATCGAATTCTCAGGGAAAATTGTTTTTGTTCCAACCTATTGGCGGTAACAAGTACTACAGTGACAGGGCGTTCCAGGTCTGTGCGCCGAGACTTTGGAATGCCCTGCCACTGTTAGTGCGTGGTGCCGTTTCATATGAAATTTTTAAAGGATCTCTTCAAACACATTTTTTTAGGAAGATATAAAATTGTTAAATTAAATTATTTTTGTGTTTCTTTTTCTTGTATTTTTTAATGTGCTGTATTTTAATGTGCTTTTACTGTATGTAAAGCGCCCTGAGATAATTTGTATGGAGGGCGCTCTATAAGAATTGATTATTATTATTATTATTAATGCAAATCGAAAACGAACACATGGATTTCCGGGCCTAAGCCTCTAACTTACACAAATATGATGTCATTGTTGGACACACTGCTGAGGTTGCTAGCCTTATTGAAGATCTTCTGGACCCTGTTTCGATACATCTCAAATACTCGTAACTACAATGAGGAAAAATCCATACATCAACTACGCGTTAAAAGAACAGTTCAACAAAAAGGCAATTCAATAAGTATTATCATTTGTTTTGTTTAAGGCAATGGTTTAATTGATTAGGCAAACTTAAAGGTAGGACACCATTTGCAGATATTAAAAATGTTTACTACCGAATTATTAAGAAATATCTTACTTATTTAAAGGTAAATAATAATTGTAGGCATCCAGCAAAATGACTGCTCTAGATATCCTATATTTGTTTCGAAAATATTTATTTTATTAAATTACCGTGAGTATCTAAGCACAATATAATAATAACGTTTTTTCATAAATCCACAAAAAATCAACAATGTGTAGTTGAAAATTTGCACATTCTATATAGTTAAAAAAAACCACCCCAAATCCCATAAAACCTTAGTGTTCACTAAGTGTATTGTGAAGTTTAATAACATTATACATAGCTGTTTTAACAAAACAAAATTAACATTTTGAAGAGATAACAACTTTTAACCACAGCAGGAGAATAGTTTTACTACTTTAAAGGTAGGATGCAGCATTGGTAACTGCTTGAATTATCAGGAATTTTTTTTTTGGGGGGGGGAGTTGTATTCCAAATATCGTTGAACTGACCTATCTAAACTTTTACAATCATTGATGCAAGGAAACAAATCAAGAAAAACGGCGTTCGTTTTCAACCGGCATTAAGTAAGTAGTTGTTCTTGTTGTTCTTTGTTTTTTTCCGCAATCGCCGTCATTAAATTAAATCATTACATTTTTGTAATGACGTCTATTTTTTTTAAACAATTACAGAATATCTAGCGCAATCATTTTGCTGGATGCCTAGACAAATGTTTTTCTTTTAAATAAGTAAGATATTTCTTGATAATTCGGTAGTAAATTCTTTTGATATCTGCAAATGGTGTATCTACCTTTAACCAATTTGTTTTTGTAGACTGTGGCATTACATAGCCCGAATACATACATTGATAGCCTGGACTCCAGTCTTCCCTGCCATGACTGACTTGAGTTCTTCCACAGTAGCATCAGTAGACAGGGCCACCACATACTGCAAGAGATCATGTTGACAGGCTACATTAGCTGCCGTGTACAATGAATGGCAGCTTCCAAGAATAAGTCTCATAAGCTTTCTAATGATACCCATCACAAGTGTGTATCTGTTTAGGTTAACGAGTTATGGTCTGATGAAGATGACAGGTGTATATTTATTTGCCGAATACACATTCCGAGAAAAACAGCTTTGAAATAAACAAAATTGACCAAAATCATACGGACAGCGCACACAAATTCTCTTTGTTTTCATCTTTATTGATCGTTTTTACATACAAGACATTAATGACAATAATCTGTGATAAATACACTTCCTAAAAATGCATTGTTCCGAAAAACGACTTGGTCACGATTTTCACCCATGCGTTCACTTCAACGACCGATTGCGTAAAACGGCCTCAGCGACTTATTCCTGATTACGATGGAGCAGGTCACATATGTGACCATCAACGACAAAAGGGCTGTAATGTCGCAAGAGCTTATTTTGAGAAAAGGACCATTAAAATATGTAAAAAACAATTTAAAAAAATTAAAAAATTCACATTCAGTGTTACTTGTAGCTAATCATAAATACCAACTATGTCTTGTAATACATCATTTTAAAGCTAATTTCTTGTAGATTTCATTTCTCTAAATATCTTAAAACGTCAAGATGCCTACTTTACAGCCCTTTCGTCGCGGACGTTCACATATAATTGTTGCGACGCTTGCTGCGCCCGTACAGGCAGTGTTGTTGGAGCAACATTTTCATCTTTTTCATTTAATTTGTTACCTTGACTGGTTTCCGGTAGTAGTCCTTGAAAAAGAAGAAGACGGGAAGAACTCTCTTCTTCTTGGGGAGTGGAACTGACAAGTGCATGAAGGGGTCAAAGGTTATAGACACCTGCCAAAGAATGATTGAAACCGTCACTAGATGTGTTGTAAAAGCACCTTAAAGGGATCGTGTACGTTTGGTAATTTATCCCCCAAAATTTGAATCTGAGAAGCGTTACTGCAGTGAAGTTTCTCAGATTGTGTATTCCAATGCAGATTATTCTTCCTGCGTGGACATAACCGCATCAGATTTTCGGCAATATCTCAAAATCGCTACCACCTTTTGAAATGAAATTTTTACAGGTTAGTTTTATGATTTATATCTATAACTATATAGGATTGAAACAAACAGTGGGTTCCAATTACCAAACGTATACGATCCTTTTAAGCCGGCCTCATGTCGACCAGCGATATGCTCGCGCCGCGCCACGACGTAACCGTCGGTATCAAGCAGAAAAACAATGCTCAGGTCACAAAACTTTAAAATATCCTCGTGAGGTCCCTATGTCATGAAATCAACAATTATACAAATTAAACAGATATGTTTTGACCCGGGTTTGGAATAGTTCTGTTGTCTCGGTCTGTTTGACAACATCTGGTAGGTTATTCCATAATTGAACAGCAGCTGATTGAAAGGAGCGGGAACCGTAGGACTTAGTTCTAGTAACTGGAGGAGTCAACAGAGATTTATGGGAAGAGCGCAGATTTCTAACTGGTTGGTATTTCTGAACTAAACTAGAACATACATCATTCGGAGAGCTATAATAATAATAATACATGATAATAATAATAATAATAATCCTTATTCATCTTTCGCCATCCATGATGTGCATCATGCTGTATGTTGTCCCATATGTTTGTTTCTTGTACACAGTCATTTAGTCTCTGAAGCAGATCTTGTTAAGATCGAAATATTAGGCCCTCTTAACTTATTTGATTAATAATAGTAATAATTGGGGAGGCTAATCATCCTTACTCGCAGCTGGGATGCTGAATTGCGAAGGACGCGGCTACAACGTGGTCGAGTCGCTGGCGTGTCAAGGCGCCTATGGCAGCCAGCCACATCGACTCATTATATGACTACAGAGCACAGCCTGAAATCGAAAGTGTTTGATTTTTCCAGAGAGAGGGAAACCGGAGGACCCGGAGAAAAACCCTCGTGACACAGGAGAGAACCAAGGCACAACTCTACTCACATATGGTCCGGACCAGGAATTGAACCTGGACCACATTGGTGAGAGGCGAGCGCTTTACGCCCAAGCTACCCATGCCACCCAAACTTCAAAGGGCAACTATGTGATGACCCTACAGCCAAATATCTTTCTCATGATGTACTCGGACTCTGTGCCCCATTTCATGCTTGGATCATCAAAGGCACAATTCCTTCAAATATTTCCCAGATCTGTCCTGCTATCAGGGACCAGAGTATTCTACACAAGATTCTACAGTACAGAGTAATTGAAGGTTAACCAGTTCGCGCCGGATGACGTATATAAATGCAAAGTTTCCCCCAGAGGCCGGAAATGTCTGTCAGCAGCGAGCAAGGCTTGGAAATGTCTGTCAGCAGCGAGCAAGGCCCGAAATGCGTCCCGGTACCATCGGCCTGAACCCGCCCCGGATCGAGTTTCGTTAAAAAATAATCCCACGCCTCGGGTCGATGATGTTAAAATAATCCCGGCCCGAACTGGTTAACACTGCGAATACGAATAGAAAATGTTGTTAAAAAAAAGTGAGAACGATTTCCCACTTTGTGAAAAAAAGTGTTAAAATCGGTTTCCCCATTTGTGTGAAAAAGTGTGAAAAAAATTGAAAAATTATTTCCTATTTGAAAGTCAACTTTCTATCGCACTGTACTGTACTTCTATACAGCTTTGGCAAAACCGCCAAATACAAAATTCACAAGTATTATGTTTTTTTAATTACCTTTCCACACTCTGGGCAGACCAACTTGGACTTGTACTGACCCTGGAAGAGATCAACGATGTAAGAGTCGTTGCGCTTCTTGTGCGACTGCCAGGCCATCTCTGCCACTTCCTGTAGGTCAAGGGGTCAAAGGTGAGGGGTCAGAGACTAGCTACCAATGGAATCCGTGCAATTTTTACCGGGATCAATTTCAATTCTGATTGAGAAGGGCAAGGCACTTTGTCACTCATTGCTTCTCTCCACCCAGGAGTAAATGGGTACCTGTGAGGGCAGAGATGGTTATTGTGGTTGATTTAGCTGCTTTGCACCGAAATGGCAGCATCGAGCTGTATACTCCCCAGGGAGCTGAGATGGTATTTGGAATGTTTCATGGGCCCAATGACCGGGGAAATCTCAGCGCTTAGAAACACTTGTATTAAGCGCTATATAAATGTTATTTATTATTATTACATGTATTATTTTTCCGTACACTGACCTCGTCTGGTTTGCCGTCAGAATCCTGTGCCTCAGTGTATGGCTTGTTCTTGACCCTGTTTAAATCCTAGAAAGAAAGGGGACAAAACCCAGGAGTACATGTTATTTAATGATTCTTAATAAAACAATAAATATTTATGTGTTGGCTGGTTTTAAACAAGTTCCGATGGTCAAAACAAGTAACAAATTATACATTTCCAACAATATTGTATAACAATTTTATAGAAAATTCTGTTACACTGACATGTTCCAAGTTTTGAATAAAACCGTAAAAAAGGAAAAAAAAGACGCGCTTGTAATATGGTTCCCTGAGCCTACTTTAGATGAAACAAAACAATTTACATATAGACTGAGATACCTAGGCCTATTGTATGTAGCTGCATTTTAGACTAGGGCCATTTCCCAAACTGTCTCTGGGGTTGGGAAGGGGTTTGGGAAGGGGTTTAGGAAGGGGTTTAGGAAGGGGTTTAGAAAGGGGTTTAGGAAGGGGTTTAGAAAGGGGTTTAGAAAGGGGTTTAGGAAGGGGTTTAGGAAGGGGTTTAGGAAGGGGTTTAGGAAGGGGTTTAGGAAGGGGTTTAGGAAGGGGTTTAGGAAGGGGTTTAGGAAGGGGTTTAGGAAGGGGTTTAGGAAGGGGTTTAGGAAGGGGTTTAGGAAGGGGTTTAGGAAGGGGTTTAGGAAGGGGTGAGAAAGGGGTGGGAAAGGGGTGGGGAAGTGGTGGGGAAGTGGTGGGGAATGTGTGGGGAAGAGGTGGGGAAGTGGTGGAGAATGGGTAGGGAAGCAGTGGGGAATGGGTGGGGACGCGGTAGGGAATGGGTGGGGACGCGGTGGGGAATGGGTGGGGACGCGGTGGGGAATGGGTGGGGACGCGGTAGGGAATGGGTGGGGACGCGGTAGGGAATGGGTGGGGACGCGGTGGGGAATGGGTGGGGAATGGGTGGGGACGCGGTGGGGAATGGGTGGGGACGCGGTGGGGAATGGGTGGGGAATGGGTGGGGAATGGGTGGGGACGCGGTGGGGACGCGGTGGGGAATGGGTGGGGAAGTGGTGGGGAATGGGTGGGGAAGTGGTGGGGAATGGGTGGGGAAGTGGTGGGGAATGGGTGGGGAAGTGGTGGGGAATGGGCGGAGAAGTGGTGGGGAATGGGTGGGGTAGTGGTGGGGAATGGGTAGGGAAGTGGTGGGGAATGGGTAGGGAAGTGGTGGGTAATGGGTAGGGAAGTGGTGGGGAATGGGTAGGGAAGTGGTGGGGAATGTGTAGGGAAGTGGTGGGGAATGGGTGGGGAAGTGGTGGGGAATGGGTAGGGAAGTGGTGGGGAATGGGTGGGGAAGTGGTGGGGAATGGGTAGGGAAGTGGTAGGGAATGGGTGGGGAAGTGGTGGGGGAATGGGTGGGGAGAGACACGTTCTCCCTTGCCCCACCCGCTACACTCATGTCGCAAACTGCACAACATAAGTCTTCATACCTCATGGAGACCATCCAGCAGAAATGCCATGAATTCCTGTGCGTCGTGCTGTGCAAAACCCATAAACTGACTGGCTTTACTTGCAACTGTGTTCTGTCGAGAGAGAAATAGTTGACTGAAATCACTCCAATGGAAGAAATGCTCAACCTCACTGACCGTTTAAAAAAAGTTAAATACAGGAATCCATTAAGTTTGGGCCGTTCCTTCGGTTACCCGGTTCTACCCGGTTCCGAATTGAGAACCGGACCCGCGGGTCCACTCTTCCGTTGAACCGAGTACCCGGTTTCGTCAGTTCCGATTTTAAAAGACCGAGTGCCAATCACCAAGAACGAGTCTCAACTGCTCTGTGGAACCGGTCTCAGGACCGCTAACCGAAGCCGACTCAGTAAATTGAGTCCCGACGTTGTAAGCATTGACCGCAGACACAGTGAAGATAAGAAGGTGTTCCGTCACAAGATTTAATTTTTCGGAGTTGTGGGACAAAAATGTAGACAAGGATGGTTCTCGACTACTTTCAACTATTACCCTATTTTACAACTTGACCTCAAATGATCTTTGACCTCAGTACTTGACCTTTAATACAGCCATGACATAAAGGTTACACTATTGCATCCAAGACCGAAGTTTGATTGGAATTGGACTTCAACTTTGCATACAAGAAACATTTTTCAAAACTTCCACCAAAATGTCACAAACATACAGACAGACTATGAACAGACGGACTACGAACAGCCCGACCAGGGACTACGGACAGACGGACGGATAGACAGCCCGACAGCCCGACGGACAGACAGACTACGTAAAGAAATAGTGATGCATAGTCCATTCTGAACTTTGTTCAGGCGAAACAAATTCATAGAAAATGCCATAGTGGAAATTTCCAGAAGGAAAATAGGAAACTAGGAGCAAAGTGAAAAAAAGTAGGAAAAGCAGAATACTTGAAAAAACCTGCTAATTATAAAATTCACCAGTAAAATGTTGAATTTCGAGCATGAATTCTGCAATTTTTTACTATCCGTTAATAGCATTCACTAAAAAAAAATGCACAGTACCAAAGACAAATGGAAAAACACTCACCTTGAGTTTTGATGGAGCACAGGACCTGAATTTACCTGACCAGAGGGACCTCATGAGAACCGCAAACGTCAGTATCAGGGTACCCCCGGTGCCCAGCGGGTTACTGTAGTTAATCTCACCCTTCATGTTAGAATCTGGTGACGAAACAAAATGGATAGAAATCTATAATTGTGACCTGGCACCATGAAATGGGTGAAAAGTCGCGAAATTAAAAAGTTGACATTATTACATTTCTAGAAAGAAGAAGTCCTTAGCTTTAAAAGGATGTATTGTGTATTGCTGTAGCTTATTCCCAGCCGCCGCTATACTCTTTTGAAATAGCTGAAGTCATGCTCCCTTGTTTTGAGAAAACGGAGTTCAAAGTCCGTAAACCGTGCCAACAATACTACCAATCAGTGCAATTCAGCCACAAAAAAACAACACTATAGAGTTTTAATTGAGCTATAACATTTTGGGATATGATAAAGAAGTAAAAACGTTAACAACTCCAAAACGACCTCCCACTTGAAAAATTGACGTTTCGGCCAATAACTCGTTTTGGCAATGTGCGACTTTCCGCTCATTTCGTGGTGCCAGGCCACAATTATTAAGAATTACTGTTGGGCGAGTAATGCAAGTACTTGTTAGTAGTTTGTACTACTCGTTGTATAACTCGTGATTTTCCATGTACTCGAGTACTTGTCCGGGCCTGAGAAGAGCAAGTAATTGCGAGTAGCAATTTGTTTTTACAGTGTTGACTTCGAAAGAATGAGTGAGTGAGTTTTGGGTTTAACCAGTTCGCGCCGGATGACGCATATAAACGCAAAGTTTTCCCAAGATTCAAAACGGATGATGCATAAACACGCCACGAGCAAGGCCGGAAATGTCTGTCAGCAGCGAGCAAGGCCGGAAATGCGCGGGTGTGCTTCTCGGCACTATCGTCCTGAACCCGCTTCCGATCGCGTTTTGTTAAAAATAATCCCGCGCGTCGGCTCGGTGATGTTAAAATAAACCCGGCGCGAACTGGTTAAAGAAGGATCTTTGAGGGGAATCCCAACCCCTTGCTTAAAGCGGGCAGTTTCCAAGACCATCTGAAAACCGGGCGGTTTGGGATCACGGGCCTTACCGAGCATGTAGTCCCTGAGTTCCCTGGTATTAGCCAGGACTTGTAGTACGCTGTTCATGAAGCACGTATTGCCGAGATTGTCTAACCCTGTGAAGCCAGGATTGTAGTACAGCTCTGCCTTGGTCGACGATTGACTTGTACCTGGCAGGTGAGACAGTGGGGGTACGGTGCAGGTTGGCTTCTGAACGAGGGGCTAGGGAACCAACCAAAAAAACAGAAAATTTAGGTGGTGTAGCGATTGTTTTGTCGGCAAATCATAATGGACCCTGTCAATGCTCAACTTATTAAACGTAATGGCGCAGCTACGCAACTTTTTGGTTGCGTAAGCCTTATGGGTGCATGTGACTAAATCTCTAAAAATCACTGCGCGCGAGCTCATTAATATTTTGTGATCCCTCCGGTAATTTTAAATAAAAGGTCCCTGGGGCCTATAAATTGGACGGATTGTAGAAATATTTGTGGACATCAAGAATTGGCGACCCGTGGGTTCCAACTCGGGGGATTCCGTTCACAAAAAAGACCAATACGTGGGTCTATTTGGCATAGAGGCGGGGGGCTACATTGAGACCTGAGCCACCAGTTTAGGGGTGGTTTGTGTGGAGGGGAGTGTAACAAAAAAATTCATTAAAAAATATGGCCACTCTACTCATGAGCGTCACCAGGCGGCGCTTTTTCATTCTATTTTTGTGTTGGTTACAATGAGCGCCGTATTTATTGTAGTGGAACCTTATGCCACTTTTAAAAATTGCGCAAGCTACGCACTTTTTGTGTGAAATCGGCTGCAGGACATGTACAAAACAAATGCATTCAAACAATGAAAACTACAACCTCAACATTAATTCGAAATTCGACCATGCTACCTTCAACCATTTGAAATCTGTACCTTTGAGATTTACAGATTGCAGAAATATCGTACGGATAACATGTGCAACCAGCTTAGGTCATTTGTACTGTAGGTGCAAAGATATCTATGGCCTGCAATACCAATGAAGCAGTGCGCCTTTTGCTCGTCTCGGTCAAAGATAAAGACATTTTATAAAAAGGAAGAGCACCCTCTTTAATATGGCGCAGTACAGGGAGCCCCCTTTGCATTCTTACCTGTGACCTGTTATCCGCCCCTGCATCCACCGACTTGGCCCCGCCCACTGCTCCTCTCAGCATATCCTTTTCGGAGCCCATATCTTTAGCCATTTCGTTGATATCTTGGATTTTGGCGGCCGATAGCGGAAGCCATTCGCTTGAACCGCTGTGGACTGCCGAGTTGGCTGCTCGACAAAAACACAAACGTGATCCGATCACATTAGTCAGGCAGATAGGTGCACAATATGATAGAATTGTTCACTTGATGATAAAAGCAGAAATTTTGGCACACAGTCAGAGTATGTCATGTGAAAGATATTTGGCATATGTGACTGGCACCCCGAAATAAGCGGAAAGTCGCAAAAGTGGGAGGTCGGTTTCGAGTTGTTAACGGTTTTACATACAAACAAACCTTCTTTATCATATCCCAACATTTTATAGCTTAATTAAAACTCTAAAGTGTTTTTTTGGTGGCTGAATTGCACTGAGTGATAGTATAGTTGGCAAGGTTCACAGACTTTAAAAGAAGTATAGCGGCGGCTACAGCAACACACAATACATCATTTGAAAGCTTAGGACTTCTTTCTAAAAATGCAATAATGTCAATTTTGTTAATTTGAGACTTTCCACCCATTTTGTGGTGCCAGGTCACATATAGGGCCATCAAAGATTTGGTCTTTAACCAGTTCGCGCTGGGATAATTTTAACAGCATCGAGCCGAGACGCGGAAGTATTTTAAACGAAACTCGATCCGAGGCGGGTTCAGACCGATAGTACCGGGAAGCACACCCATGCATTTCCGTCCTTGCTCGCTGCTGACAGACATTTCCGGCCTTGCTCGCGGCGTGTTTATGCGTCATCCGTTTTGAATCTGGAGAAAACTTTGCGTTTATATATGTCCTCCGGCGCGAACTGGTTAAAACAGATATAGGTAGAATAACATGCAGCAATTAAAACAAAATTGAAAAATGCTTGTTATTCTACCAAAATTTTGTTCTTCAATGGACAAATCTATGATGGCGTACTATGATTGTGTGCCAAATTCTATGTTTTCATCATTTTATTTCATCATTTTCACCAATCTGCCTGACTTACATGAATTGAGTTTTACAGATAGTTTTTCACAGAGCTACCCTGAAATATACCAAATATTTAAGTGGCGTTATTTTAATCGTAAAGTTGCAATTTTGATTGAATGATTGATTGATTGATTGATTGATTGATTGATTGATTCATTCATTCTGTGGTGAGTTTTACCGTCGTGAGAGACGCGAAAGTACACAGAGTCAGGATATAGGTACAGAACACAGATTTAATATAACCTGGCGATCGGACACAGGTCCGACCGGTTCAAAGTCAGAACAGCAACTCCCTCATTCGCATCTTGTACAATGTGAATGGAATAAAAGGAATAAAATAGAATAAAAGAACCAAACATTCTAGTCATAATATTTATAACAGAATTCTATAGATACATAAAATAAGGTAGCGTGTAGCGTGGCACAACAACAATACGCACTCCGCCAAAAGAGGGCGCTAGCGCGACTAAACAAGTTCGCGCTGTTGACACAAGGTTCTAAATCACGCACAGCATGCAATGCATGCAATGTACTTGTACATACATCGTCAATGCAAGCAGGCACTCGGCGCCCACAGCGCAAACGCGTACCGACCATCAAAATGCGTATTATCAGGTAATCTCTTACAGATAGTCAATATTCAATAACTAATAATCAATACCCAATAAATGTCATGTAATTTCACGACAAACTCATTCATTCATTAACTGATTGATTGATTGATCGAAACCACACCCACCTTTGGCCATGGCTCTCTCTAAGGAACCCCATCTCTCAGGAACCTTCTTTTTCAGGTGCACCTCAAGTCGGTACTGGTATATCTTGTACGTACATTGTTCTGGTAAGATAGAATTCCTGTGGAGAAAAAAAAACAAAACAAGAAATTCAACATCTTAATGTACCTAAATGTATATTGGTTCTAAATATTGGTACATGTATCATCCTTACTCGCCATGGCCGTAAGCAAGATTTGTTATGGGGGGGGGGGGGGGGGGGTGTGAATTTGTACTTGATGGGACCAACAATGGGGCCAAACATTTGCGTGTGCCAGTACCGTTATTTCTACATAAAAATACCATTATTTACCCCGAAAAATGTGGACCTTTTGGTAATTTTTTATTTATTTATTTATTTATTTATTAATTTTTTATTATTATTATTTTTTTTTTTTGGGGGGGTGCGTACGCACCTGTCGCAACTCTCCCCACCCCCCCACCCCTGCGTATGGGCCTGCTCGCGCAGCAGAGGCTGAATTGGGAATGAGAATTGGGAACGATGTGGTCTGAGACAGTTGATATAAACATTGATCAGTGTGTTGTGGCTTAGTGGGATATATGTATGGGATACATGTATCTTATAGTAACTGCAATAAAACCACTCACTACACCTCATAAATATTCATGAGCGAATTGGAGCGCGTCATTGGCCGATTCTGTAAAGTAAAAATGATACGCTGCAATGTGACGTCATCCCGGTGAGTATCCAGCTCGAAGCCGTGTGGTATTCTTTTCTGTTAGCACTAAAACATTCCTTCTGGAACCCGCCTCGTCACAGTCTGTGGCATGTAATCTTTACGGAACCAGTCTCAGTAACATTACGAGATTTCTGTCATTGACTGACAAAAAACTTACTATAAAATGTGACCTGTTCCAACGAAACCCGGACAAAGTCGACTTTTTAGTTTTTCAGATTTTGCTTTTTTCAAATTCTCTAGGTTCTCAGCTTTAAAATGATGTATCATTTACATATGTACCCCCACTCTTATCTTCCCTGGGGTCTGGATTTAGTGATAAAACCCTGACAACCTAATTATGAGATAAACAGCTTTGAAGTTCAGAAAAGCGTATTATTTCTATACACAAATGTTTCACAAAATTGACAAAAAAAACACACTTCTGGTAGACGCATTTTGTTCAAATTTGAGGAGATTGTGGATTAAAAGTGAGTGACTTTAGGGAAAACCTAAAACCTCAAAATGGTAAAATCCATCCCGAAATAACTTCAGGAGTACATTGTGACAAAACACATTGTGCGACTTTGTCCGGGTTTCGTTGGAACAGGTCACAAATAGTAATCCACCCATTCGTAACAATTCAAGCAATTACCATTGGTAAAAGTTTGTGCCTGTTCAGATATAAAGTAGAAGGGTACAGTGACTTACTTCAAGTGGATGGTCCAGCTAAATAGAGTCTCAATGCTGGAATCAACATGGAGCTGTAGAAACTTCTTATCACTGGAAAATTAAAACAAAAAACAAAGACAATAACTTCAGAAGGAACTATTTCAAAATAGCAGAAAAAAGAGAAGAAAAAAAGGTGAAATGCTGGAATCAGCATGAAGCTGTAAAAACTTCTTGTCACTGGGAAAAAAGAAAAAAAAACAGACAATAACTTCAGAAGAAACCATTTCAAAATATCAGAGAAAAAAAAGTAGAAAAAGTAGGAGCAAGGTAGTTAGGAAAAATAAGGAAATGTAAGAATACCTGACCCATTCATCCTTCACCAATTTTTTTTTTTCCATTTAGCCTCAATCCTTCAAAATCCTTCAAAACCGCCTGCTTGATTTTTTGAGGATTGAGGAAGGTTAGGGTTTTACAAAAACAACAACCACATTTCAAATAAGTGTTTTTTAGGGGTATATTTCAATTCTTTTGTACTTACTTTGTCTTAAACCTAACCGTCATCTCCTGGTCTCGGAAATATATATCAACGGAGTCTCTGTTGATTTCCTTGATGTAAATGTGCAGGGCTAAACTTGACGTGTCCTTTAAATCAAAAGAAAAACATTTGTTTGCCTAACCCTCCTATATACAGTGCGGTTGCCATAGAATTGTCAGACCTTTCAAAACCTTTCAAGTTTGCTGGACTGAAGGGTTTTGAATGGTGAGAAAACTGTCTGACAAAAGGGACCTATGAAAGATGTTGAAAGGTGAAACAACTCTTTGAACAAACTGGTGAGAGAAAAACAATTTTAAAAAATCTCAAAGGCAATGATTGAAAGACTGAGCCTTTACGAAAAAATGTTGAAATGTTGAGTGAGTGAGTGAGTTTAGGGTTTAACGCCGTGCCAGCATCAGTGGCCATATTCACGGCGGGAATATTTACAAATATAAGACAATAGGTAGTAATAAAAAACAATCAAGTGAACTGTGGAGAATATAAAAACTTGGAGTCGAAAGGAACAATTATCACAAAGGACAAGAATGAGAACGTTTCAAAAGAATGAAAGAACTATTGTATAGAAGTGTAACGATAGACTGATTCTAGGCAGTTTTCCAGGAGAATCCCGTGGAAGGCGGGCCACGAAAGATCCCCCAGACACACGGCACCCTGTCTGAATGGGTCCCGCAAGGCCGGCCGTTTCCCTTGCAGTTTAAGGGCCCGGGCCCCGCCGGTATTTTCACAGGTCCACATACCTCCGGGTGATGAGGGGACAAATGCACCGAGTGTCTGGTCAATCCTCCATGACCAGTCCCCATAGGGCCCCCTGTTTAACTGTCCAGTTAATTATAATATAGAAATTGAAATGTTGAAATGGCTCTGTTTTCTGTGAGGGATACTCTATATAATGTACTGGGAAGTTTTGAAAGGTCCAACCATGTTAATGCGTAGCAGTGTTTTAAAAGGTTCATACTTATTTATATCCATTTTGGCCAGATTTTGAAAAGTGTTGAAAGGTAAAACCATAGGAGGGTTAAGGTAGTATTGTAAAACAGAAAAGTTTGGGGAAGAAAACAAGTTTTTATTTTTGTCAATTTTTGTTAATTAAAAACAACAAATAATGACAAAAATCTGAATCATTTTCTCATCGGCATTTTCTCCCGATCTTAATTTATTTTCTTTTGTTTGCAGTCTTTCACAGCCTATAGTATGCAGGAGCGTAGTCTAATTATTATTAGTGGTGGGAGAAATCAAAGATTTCGAATTCGAGATTTCGAAATTCCTGTTATACTAAAAAAAAATTAACCGATTACCGATTATTTTATTTTAAGTACTCATCCAACTCACAATTATACCAGCAAAAAGTAATGAGTGAGGTGCCACATGAAATGCCGTCTCAATAACTGGTTATAATGGGGAGGATTCAGTGACCACGTTTTTTTTACAAAAACACCCTGCTGTGATGTGGGGGAAACATGAATGGGAACTCACAAATAAGTCAAATGAGCAGGCTAATAATGAAACCACTAGTACAATCGCAGACCATGGAGCAAATTGGAAGATGTTACAATTGTCTTCTTCAGCCTGTGTCACACAAAAATAGAAGACTATACCTTTTTGGGTTGGTTCCGAATATTTGGTTTTCTAAATCGAAACCGAATAGTTGATTTAAAACCAAATATTAAAAAATTAGGTTTTAAATCCCAGCACTAATTATTATCATATGATTCGTCCCTATACAGGGTGGCCCACACAAACAAATGGACAAGAACACATTCCGCTAATCTGAGGCCAGAAATACCTATACTAATGGATGGAGAATCTTTCTAGAAGAAAAATGATACCAAGATAACATGATTTGGGATAGTAGTTTTAGCTCCAGCCCCTATTTTGTAAAGCACAGTCAGAGGTCCTTTCGCACCGAGAAATAATTAAACTGCGCCTGTGAATTTAACATGACACAGTTTAGTTAAATCTCAGTGCGAAAGGACCACTGGTCTTACTTCACAAAATAGGGCCTGGAGCTAAAACTACTAAAAAAAACCTCAAAACCCACACTTTTCACCCATATGTGAATACCATGTCGTACTTACTTTCTCAAACCAGTCATTCTTGGGATGGTTGATGATGTAAGCTGGAAAGGAATACACAAACAGAATGAAAAGACGTGTAAGGCTACTAAAAAAATGTAACCAATATTTATTCCTAACCATCAAAAATACTCTTTACAAATTTCAGGATTTTGTAATATTGAGGTCACTTGGAAGTTGATGCGTCAGAGGATTCTGCAGGATTGAGGACGTTTGAGGTTTTGCCACTGGAGGATAATGCAGGATCCAGGTCATAAGGCCTAAACTAAATGCTGATTGATTTTTTTTCAGGATTGAGGTTACCGTAATTTCCTGCGGTAAAGCCGCACGGCGGTTAAGACGCAGGTCCCTAAAATCACCCAAAAAAATTTCAAACGTCAACAGATAAAGCGCACTGCCGAATGCTTGAACGCACCCAGAAGAACACCAGGCGCCGGTGTAGGTACATCGCCACAAAGGGGTCATTTTGTTGCCTTAGAACGATCCCACTACTTTATTTCAAGCAAGAATTTGCTGAGTACTTGAGTTTATCTGGCACGCAAACAATGTATGAAAACTTCAAACCAGTAGTCACAATATCGCACGAGGTTTACTTTGCTTGCATGTACATGCACACATGCACATGTACACCACATGCAGCGATCGCGTGCATGGTATCCCTAATTGCGACACCCCCTAGTCTTTTTTCCAGTCGTTGTGAATGCTCCGCGCTGTGTAGTTCGGATGGTGAATTGCATGAAGCCGGAACGTAGACGAAAAAAAGTTTTTAAAAAGGCCACATAGTATACTACGGGCCAGCTTTTTATCGCTGTTGTACGCGTCATGCAGCGCACGCTGTAGTCTTGTTTGCAAGACGATCTTAAGCGCGGTATATGCAGCGCGCGTAGGCCGCCGATGCGGTAATTCGCGCGTGGTCTACGGCGTACGTTAGAGGGCGCCCCGCATCGCGAAGATCGTCTTGCAAACAAGACTACGCACGCTGCCGAGTGCTAAATCACATACATGTACGGTCGTAGGGGATCAACACATCGCGGCATTCTTCTTCATTGTTAATGGAAACACGGTCACAATGTCCGGAGAGTTGGGCTAATTGGTTGACCGCATTATTGAGTAAGATTGCGGCGTTCAAAGAATTCTTCACACAAAGACCATCACTTTGAACTCAAGCGACATCATATACGGCGCACTGAAAGATAAGGCGCGGCGATGTTTTTGTGGTCTAGAAAGTCAGATAAGCCGCGTCTTTACCGCAGGAAATTACGGTACTTGGGTATTTATCCAAAATGAGGATTTTGGAGGATTGAGGTTATTTGTTACTTTGTACATGTATTCACGCTGCTCATGCTCTATGCACATTCTCCATAGAGCTTCTTCAGTCAAGTGGTAAGTTATGTGTCAAGGATACAAAATATTTGCATACCAAGGGTCATGTGTGCAGAACCTTGTAATATGGCCCTTATAGCAGCTGTTTGTTCCGTATTTAGCTGCTTTATATATAACTCAATGGTAAACCTACTGCAGGATTATGCAGGATTCAGGCAGTAGTCACCAGTAATAAATATTGGAGAACTTTGCAGGATTCAGGTTTTATGAAGTTTTAAACTTTGTAATTGCAGGATTTTGCAGGATTCAGGTTAAACACAAAGACTCAGAATAAAACTGTCATTTTGTTCAAAAAAGTGCCAAACTGACTACCAAATTTTCATGATTTTAGCAACAACAACACTTTTTTGTTTAACCAAAAATCACACTTAACCAGTTCGCGCCGGATGACGTATATAAAGGCAAAGTTTTCCCAAGATTCAAAACGGATGACGCATAAACACGCCACGAGCAAGGCCGAAAATGTCTGTCAGCAACGAGCAAGGCCGGAAATGCGTGGGTGTGCTTCCCGGCCTGAACCCACTTCGGATCGAGTTTCGTTAAAAATAATCCCGCCCCTCGGCTTGGTGATGTTAAAATAATCCCGGCGCGAACTGGTTAACTACATTCCATCTCAGTTGGCACACCACTCAAATAAGATTTTATTTTTCCTGTACCTTTGGGCGGCCGCTGGATTTCCATGTCAGACAGAGCCGGTGGTACAGGAGCGTGGACTGACTGCTGAGGGGTCGGGGCCCTGGGTGGGGGAGGGGGAGGAGGTGGGGGCGCAGAGGCTGACATCTTGAGGGGTACGGAGGCGGCGGCGGCGGCGGTGCTGTTGGGAACAGGTGGGTCTGGGATGTCGTTCCTTAAGAAATCAGGAAGAGCCTGAAAAAAAAAGCCAATGAGAAACTGGAATAAAACAATTATCATCACTCATCAAAACGGGCTGTCAAGCAGACCCAGATGAATAAGTAGGAGAAAAGTAGGATCCACATTTTCAAAAGTAAGACTTTTGTAGGCTTGCAAGAGTAGTTTTTGGTGATGCTCACCCATGTTCAGAGCATCATTAGTCTTATTTTGCATGTTCTGTACTTACAACACTTGTGCTCCGTCTGCATCTAGGCTCTTGGAAGTACAGTTGCAGTACTCCTGCGCCCAAAAGCCCTACATTGCGTTATTTACACAGAGTTGTATTCGAGTCCCCAAAAGTCTCTGCAAGTCCATCACAAGTCCTTCAGTCTCAAGTCAAGTCACTAGCTATTCAGATGAACTGTTAACAGAAGTATTCCTTTGTCATTGTTCAACCAGTTACTTGCGACTGGCTTTATGAAAGGACTTGCGACTGGCTTTATGAAAGGACTTGTGACTGGACTTGTGACTGGACTTGTGACTGGACTTGTGACTGGACTTGTGACTGGACTTGTGACTGGACTTGTGACTGGACTTGTGACTGGACTTGTGACTGGACTTGTGACTGGACTTGTGACTGGACTTGTGACTGGACTTGTGACTGGACTTGTGACTGGACTTGTGACTGGACTTGTGACTGGACTTGTGACTGGACTTGTGACTGGACTTGTGACTGGACTTGTGACTGGACTTGTGACTGGACTTGTGGAAGGACTTGTGGAAGGACTTGCAGGGACTCGAATACAACTCTGTATTTATATACAGGGTGGTCAAAAAAAAACTATACCCAACTTTGGAGGCCATTTTGATATTGATGTTCCAGATACATGAAATTATATCATTTGTTGAACTAACTGAAATGAACAAAACCAGAAGCCTATCTATTAAAAAGTATTATTGATCCATTTTAGTGTAAATAAAAGAAGCTCTTGCAAAAACATTTGTCAAAGGACTATGGCGTCATTACATTATTGTGTCATATCATATTCAAACATGTTGATGCATTGACAGCTCCCGTGGAAAAGCCATTTTTACACATACTCGCTAAAAATAGGAATATCTCCAAAAATATTAATGTAATATCTTCCCTATTTTCACCAATAATGCTCAACGATATATGCTTTAATAATATGCAAACCAAATTACTAAAATATTTTATCATCTAGGAGAAAATGGACTCCAAAGTTGGGTATAGTGTTTTTTTGACCACCCTGTAGTACTTCTATTTTCACTACACAGTTTTTCTATGCATTTTAAAGTAAACCACACAAAATGGACCTCATATAAAAGCTGAAATCCCTGAAATACAAGTGAATCAGTAGCTATAAACATTTTAACCCTAGTGTACCCTAGTGTGAAATTTGTTATGTTGGAACATATTTTTGTAACAAATCCCTGGTAATTTATATACAATAACCTTTACGTGTATAGTTCCATTTTGTGGTCAGTTAATAGTAAACAGGTTTGTACAATAAATCTTGCAACTTGACAACAAAATGTAAAAGCGCTGCGGTGTCCTTGTTACATCCGAGACTTAAAATCCGCAGAAAAAAACAATCAACCCATTCCATTTTTTGTCTTCACTTCTGTCCAAAATGACCTGTGCCCAGTTCTGTCTCATTTTTCCAGAACGCCTCACATTCGTTTAACATAATGTGATTAATGTATTTGGCTTGCTCAAAATATACATAATAAATTAGAATGGGGCGCTGTGGTCCAGTGGTTATGGTGTTTGACTTCTGTACGATAGTACGTTGGTTCTAACCCTGTAAGGAAACATGGTGCTTGTGTTCTTGGGCAAGACACTTTGCTACAATTGCCTCTCTCCACCCAGGAGTAATGGGTACCTTTGAAGGTAGAGACCACATGCGCTGATCTTGAGCTGCTGCAGAAATGGTCTCATTCCTGGTGAACAGGGATAATAATTGTAAAGCGCTTTGATACACCACATTGTGGAAGTCTAAAAGCGCTATATAAAAACTAATGTTATTATTATTATACACAAACAAGCCCAAATCTATGAGGTGTACAAGTGGGATGTAAACCAAAGCCATCTGGGGCCAATTTCGCGGAGCTACTAAGCACAACAAAAATACTTAGTATGAAAATCCTTGACAAAAACAAGGTTACAACCCAAATTTTCCGGTCATGTATTTTGTGTGTGACTGCTATATTCAGCTGCTTTTGGCTTAGCATAAAAAAGCAGATGGAGTTTTGGATGGTAACCTGTTTTTACTGAGCAAGATTTGTTTTTGTGCTAAGCAAATGTTTATGTTTTAACCAGTTCGCCCCGGGATTATTTTCACATCACCGAGCCGAGGCGCGGGATTATTTTTTAACGAAACTCGATCCGAGGCGGGTTCAAGCCGATGGTACCGGGAAGCACATCCACGCATTTCCGACCTTGCTCGCTGCTGACGGACATTTCCGGACGTGTTTATGCGTCATCCGTTTTGAATCTGGGTAAAACGTTGTGTGTGTATACGTTCTCCGGCGCGAACTGGTTCAACAGCTCAATGAAATTGCCCCCTGAAGTGATAATAGGCACAGACCTGTAGCTGGGGCCATAGCGGGCCTGAGACAGCTTTGTCTATGTGGATACTGATTTCTTTCTCATCAACATGGAAGCTGCACGTCGGATGGTCAACTTCCTTGAAGAACTCGCACAGCCAGTGGCGACCGTCTGCAAGAATTTAGGAGCACAGATTATATAAGTTAGTAAATATGTCTCAAATGACTGCAATTGTTTTATATTTTTGTTACACTACCCGGTATCTTTTTGCAGGATATAAGGCCAATTATTCAATACTTGAGACAGTTTGGCCATTCCTATTGGTCGAGAGCACAAAAACGTGGATAGTTTTGAACGGCCAATAAAACATACCCAGCCGGTTTTAAACACCGGTGTCATATAAAATTTAGACTCCACGTGCTTTTCATTCAAAGCAACAAAAAAACAGCTGAATACCAGTCACCAACAATAAACATCAACTGAAATGTTGGTTTATAACCCTGTTTTTCCCCCCAAGGAAGAATTTTCATGCTAAGCAAATGTTGGTGCTTACACTTTTTATGAAATTGGCCACAGGTGTTGATAGCTGAATTTATCAAAGAGCCCAAACCTTTTCCACGCCTGGTAGAGTTAGGGTTAGGTGGACTTTTTGAAAAAATCCAAAGTAAGGCCGCATCCAAATCTCTTGTCTGGGGCTATTGTCTCGGTGTGCGCTCAACGTGAAGAAATGCTGACAATAGCCGCAGCCGTAGCTCTGGAAGCCTGTTCCGGACACGGCTTAACCCTAACCCCCTAGGCCTTACTTTGGGCTAAAGAACTGCGTACTACAGAATAATACTTAGTATTTTGTAGCATTGGGTCTCTCCATGACTGATGATTGGGTGTGTACTGACAGAGTACAGATACTGCCAACTACAAAATACTAATAGTGGCAATACAGGTCAGTAATACTTACCTGGCAAAAAATGCAGTAGTCCAGCCTTGACCCATTGCTGTGTCCCAAGTGACAATTTTTGATGTAGAGTTTAGAACACTCTACATAGCATACATGGGCCATGCACACTCAGCAAGCAGAGGGACCCAATGCTAAAAAGTACTACGAGTGCAATAAGGGGTGAAGTACCAAATACTAAAAATTACTACAGGCATTGCACACAAGTCAGTGAGAGTACTGCATACTACTTTTTACTACTTTTTACTACTAGTAGTAAAAAGTAGCATTAGGTAGGGTTAGGGTTAACTCACCATTCAGTCTAAGGTGTACATCTCTGCTGGTAATTTCAAAGTCCACGTCGTCATCACTGAGTCCGGACCCAGACTTCAAGCTGATGGATAAAGCCTTGTCAGTCTGTCGCCAGCTGTAATCAAGCTCTTCGTTGTCGACTTCTTGGAAGAAGAACAAAACAGGACAACAAAGTCAAGAATTGTTTACACTAGTGTTGCCGTTGGGAGAAAGAGTTCATATCCGGTCACCACATCATCTGAGGTTAATTTAGGCCATATTTTGAGTACATATATCGTTGGAATATCCAATCCGATTGGGTATATAGGCAGCCATATTTGAGAGTCAGTCTGCAGAAGTATAAATTAATGTATCATGATGTACAGTATGCGGTGTGAAGTTTTTATTTGGCGGTCAACAGATACATAATTTTTTTTATAATTGAGTCCATCATAACTAGTACCACCATGGAGAAATAAGTCACAGGGAGTTTGAACGGCCCGCTAATCCCCCACAGGGTATTCACTGACCAATTAGCGACCCTGGATGACCAGTGGTAAAGGCATGGAGGCCTCCCGATTTACGACCGCGATAAGATCTCTCACATCTCAGGGTTTGGTACCGCTCGCCACCACTTACTGGAGAAATGATTTGCTTTAACCAGTTTTTGCATGCGCAGTAGCTCTCTGTCGTCGAAACACGTGAGCCATTGTGGAAAATTGATGCGCCTTGAAAAACTGAATCTGCCGATATTTTTTTGGGCGAAATCCGACATTCTGATGGCAAGTTACGTTTGTTATCCTTTTAAAATATGAACGGTACAATCATGGAAATATGGTAGCATATTTTTATGATTTTGACGACTTAAGGCCGAGTTTGGCCGGCCAGAAATGGAAGGGTTTGCTCGTTGAGGCTTTTGTCTGCCCATTCGTGTATCACTCAACGGTGTGCGACGTGTTGCGTTTTATTTTTTTGGCATAAGAAAATCTAACTTATTTTAGAAACTTGCGTACTATTTCGATATGCGCCTGCGCACTAGCGTGAGTACGCGCTAGTGCACATCTTCCCGAATGCGTGTATACCCAGCACGATATGTGGCAGAGCGGTACCCCCCCTCTTTTCCCTATACATGTACTTTATACGCACTCAACACTATTGTAACCTAACCCATCCCCCTTGAAACCTGAAAGGAATTCCGGAGATTCCGGGAACACAATGGTCAACGCAAAAGAGGGGGGGGGGGGGGGGGGGGGGGGGTTTCTCTGCCACATATTGTGCTTCATATGAATTCGTGTGGCTGCGGTGGCGAGATTGCCCGCCCATTGTTGTTTAACGACCGCGGTACCACTGCCTAAACGTTTTATCCAAAGGTCGTAACTCCCTGTGTCTTATTTCTCCATGGTACCACTAAGTACCAGTGACATTTGTGTCCAATGTAAACAAAAAATCACAAATTCCACTCACCATTTTGAGCCATTTTTTACAAGCGAATGTTTGGCTACTCCTTTTAATTTTTATTTACTTGTCAAAGACCTGCACATGAGGAATAAATTAGACTGAGGGAATTAAAAAATGTGAAATAAAATGTTGTAACAAATATAACAAATTGGGAGAAATGCTTACAAACCTAGTCTTTGTGCCCCTTTCAATAAACTGATTATACTAAAAAAACAATGTCCTCTCCCTTCCCTTGGCCCTTTCCCAAATTCGGCCCTCCCCCCCCCCCCCCCCTACCTCCCACCCCCTTTTTATTCCCCCGGAAATTGAACACAGTACACAATTAACTTAATTTACACACAAAACCTAGCTCCACGAACAAACGAAGTTTACCGTCCATATCATTTACCCTACCTAATTACAAACGACTAACTCAACAAACTCAAACCCCCCAAAAGATCAAACTTAATAATAGCTCACCAAACTCATTTCTAAATGTCGTTTATTAACAATCGTTATCTCCAACTTCGATTATGATTGAATGAAATACTTCTTCAATGATTATACTCGGTACGCACTACTGATAGCCGGGTCGCCTTCTATACGTAGAGTAATATAACTATATAAGACTTTGAAACGTCTAGAAACTAGTATTTGCGAGGAAGGCCAGGAAGAAAGGGCCGTTTTTTAAACTCCAGCTTCGTCTATATGTGGTTTCGTTCATGCAGTTTGACAATGGTGCCGGTGATGGACCCATACTAAGATGGGGTTTGGAAAACGGCCTTGATGACAACAAAAAGCACCACGCACGAGAGGGCGCTAGATAAGCGCATTTGTGGAAGCAAGTTACGTACAGTTTTCCTTCCTCATGGTAAATGGTAAAGTAAATTTGTGATTTTCGACTTGGAAATAAATTTTTCAACATTCAAGATTTTATCATAAGAAATGGGAGAAAATGTATGAGAATATAGAAATTGGGTGGAACCAAGATCAGTTGTGATGATTGTATGTGAACAAATTGTTGCCTGGTGACGGTCAACTCGCCTCGCAGAGGCTCCTCTACGGCTCTAGCTCTGCCAAAGTGCCAGAGAAAAAAATGCAGGGTCTCTCAACTAGTCTCGGCTTTATTTTACCCTAGGACAGAATGAAGTGGCCCTGTATTCTATGGGTATTGGGGGTACACTATAGAATACAGGGCTACTCCACTCTGTCCTAGAATAAATAAAGCCGAGAGTAGTTGAGTCATGTGAGTGGCCCTGCATTCTATAGTTACTACGAGCTATATATTTTTGTTACTTTACCTTGCATTTAATTATTTTCTAGTTCTTATCTAAAAATTGTGTTATTTTGATATATGCCTTTTTTTTCTTCAGATTTTTGCATGTGTGAAAACTTCGACCAATCAGAATGGAGAAGCACACGGACATCTACACGCATCCTTTCCCAAATCGACACCTAAAATGGGACCATAAGGTACATGTACGTGTATGTACATTGCTTAACCAGTTCGCACCGGAGGACGTATATATACATGCAAAGTTTTTCACGTCAGGACTCGGGAGCAAGGCCGGAAATGTCTGTCATCAGCAAGCAAGGCCGGAAATGCGTGGGTGTGCTTCCCGATACCATCAGCCATGAACCCGTCTCGGATCGAGTTTCGTTAAAAATAATCCCGCGCCTCGGTTCGGTGATGTTAAAATAATTCCGGGGCGAACTGGTTAACGCATCCACATTAGCCCTTCCTCTATGAGAGCTCTTTACTGCAAGTCAGTCCAGCTGCAATGCATTAAACTATAAGGATACTTTCTTTGCATGTACAGTGAATGGCACTTCTGGTATATGGCTTTGGTTATCAGTGTATATGTTGGGCGCCTTTCTTTATATTTTGAGCACGTTTTCTCCTTCAAACTAAGCCTGCAGCGGTTAAACAGTTACACGGTTAACCGACCGTTCAAACGGTCGGTTAAACAGTTACACGGTTAACCGACCGTTCAAACGGTTACACGGTTACATTTTTCCTGTTCGGTTAACTATTTTTCTTTTTTTAAATAAAGGAAACCCCACCAATTGTCAACTTTGTCTGGGTTTCGTTTGAGCATGTTACAAATACAGTAGTACAATTGATTAAATTTTGTATGGACATTTCAGATAGCTTATCTAACATATAGCCAGGCGGCCTACAAAACTTGATGCAGACAATTAGCAATAGCAGAACTGCGATTATCAACACGTACTACGCGCATGCACTAAATTCCTTGATGAAGCAGCGCTAATTAGATATGCAATGCAGGCCCATGATTTTGTATATTTGTTTATTTATTTATTTTTTATTTATTTTTTTTTAAATTTTTTTTGTTTACGTTGGTTACGGTTAACCGTAACCGCAAAAATACGGTTACGCGGTTAATTTGATAACCGCAAACTTGCAGGCTTACTTCAAACGATAAAAACGATATCCTTAAAGAAATGTGGTTTTTATTAGTTTAAATGAAAGATTATAACTAATTGAGTGATTTTCAGTTTATAAAAGTTTTATTTTTTGGTAATTAATATGAGAAAAAAATTAATAAAGTGCTTTGGGGGACGGCCCCGCCCCTGGAATGGTAGCTTATTAACATGTAAAATTTGCATAATTGTGACGTATGTTCGGGAAGACTTCGACGTCGCGACCAGCTTGCCCATGCATGCATGCATCATGTGCCACGCGTATCGATGCAAAATCATTCAGTCGATGGTCGACTCAAGTTATTGTCAAAGAAATTGTCAAGTGGAATATCTTCTTCAGATGTAGGACCTGATGATACTGCGGATATTTCGTCGGATTCTGTGGAATATGCGCTCCCCGGCCCCGAACTGTCGTCTTCACTCGCCATGTCTGAACAAAATCTGCTGCGTGCGTACCCGCGTGCATGGCATCTCTTTTTGGGGGTTGCCGAATGTTCGTCACGAACAGCGCCACCATTTGTCAGTGTTTGAACATGTTAACGAGGGGGCCAATTACATTTACGGTGATTAACCCCAATTAATGTCATTTTATACCATTTTATCACCTCTGGTCTTGTTACTTACACACCAAGGCACATTTTAAATTATTAAACAGCAATTCTCCTCGAAAGGTCTGCGTAGAACCTTTAACCAGTTCGCGCCGGGATTATTTTAACATCGCCGAGCCGACGGGCGGGATTATTTTTAACGAAACTCGATCCGAAGCGGGTTCAGGCTGATAGTCCTGGGAAGCACACCCATGCATTTCCGGCCTTGCGCGCTGCTGACATACATTTCCGAACTTGAACTTGGCGTGTTTATGCGTCATCCGTTTTGAATTTGGGGAAATTTTTGCGTTTATATACGTCATCCGGCGCGAACTGGTTAAAAGGAGGGTTTCCCCTCAACATTTTGCTCCTGAGAGTGAAGCCACATTGTTTCATTTAGAAGCCTAAGACTAGACTTGCACATGTCCATCTGTTTGGAAAGACTGATCACTTCAGCAGTCTGGTGGCAGACTAAATAGATAGATGTGTGGAAATAGAGACTGGCGCCTGATGTTTCTTATGACACGGTTGACTGACTCGGCACTAAGGGCGCGTTGGCCTGGTTGTTTTATGTGTTCGTCTATGTTCTTCGATTTTTTGGACTCTCATACACAGATTGAGAGTCCCGAATTTTTCCACTAGGAGAGCAATTATAGACCACAGGCCCCACTGACAACTCTTGACTTTATTTACCCTAGGACTTGGAATGGCTGACCCTGACCCTAACCCTAACCCTGTATTCTCCAATACCCATATAATACAGGGCCACTCCATTCTATGTCATAGAGTAAATAAAACCGATAGTAGTTGAGTGGCCCTGCATTCTATAGTTAAGCCTTTCACTATATCATAAACTACATTGCTTACCGCAGTCTTACCGCAGTCTAACCGCAGAATTGCTCCTTTTTTATTTCAGTTAAATCTGATTGGGGAGAAAGTTGTCGATCCCATGATTCACTGCTGTGAAAAATGTGGCTTGCCGATCCTGAGCTATGGACGAATGGTGAGTGAATTAGTTTAAGCTTGGAAGCAAGCTCATTCAAGGTTAGTGGTATCATACCCTAACTACCCTGAATCCATCAAAATCCATTCATGAATACCTCCATATTGAATACTGATGGAATCTGATGGATTGAGGATTTTAACACGATAACTGTCGGGCATGATTTAACAGGGCACCCCCATTTGCCAAGTATTGTACGCATTCGCATACTTACTACTTTTTTTAAAAACACGGAAAAAAATTATTTGAACATAAACATGTCCTCACCACTGCCAGCAGCGTATTTGTTGCGTTATCAGTGACGCCAGTGTATTCAATTTACAATACAAAGACTGTTAATTGTCTACGAGTATACCCATAGTGGCAGTCAACGTGTTATGCCTAGTTTTCATCGGCACTGGATATCATCGGCACTGCCCTAACATACCCACAGTACTGCTGGAGGATTTTACAGGATTGAGGCAGTGGCCACCCTACCATCCAGTGAACAAATTAAAGAAATAACAGGATCTTTGGAGGATTGAAGCTTTATCCAATTTCTACATGGGAAAAATTGGGGAGATTCTGTAGGGTGCATTCCAGCAAAGATTTCTGCTCAGTGGTCAGATTTGTTGGTTACAATTATTATTACAATCATGGTTTGGTTAAAGGTATTATACACCATTTGCAGATATCGAAAAATATTTATTACCAAATTATTAAGAAATATCTCACTCATTTGAAAGTAAATAATGATTCCAGACATCCAGCAAAATGATTGCGCTAGATATTCTGTACTTATTCCGAAAAATCTAATTTTATAAAGGAAAATTCGCGATCGCCGGATGGCGATCGCGAAAAAACAAAGATAACATAAAAATAACTGCTCGGCACCAGTTAAAAACAAACTTTGGACAGGTCAGTTAAACGATATTTACTATAAAATACAACCCCCCAAATCTACCCATTCATGATAATTCAAGCAATTACCAATAGTATATCCTACCTTTAAACACATCTATTGTTTGAATTTGTCAAGAAATGATTCTCGAAGTAGAAAAATGAGTTTTAAAGTCGCGGTTTTCATTCCAGATACCCTGCAAGCATGTCTTCTGCTTCGATTGTGCCAAAGCCACTGACAAGAGATGCTTAAGGTCAGTAGGTCAGAGTTCAGAGGTTATGAAGAGGAAACAAGTTACTATTTGCAGATATATCGAAACAAATTTACTACCGAATTCTTAGGAGATATCTTACTTATATTTGAAAGAAAATAATGATTGTAGGCATCCAGCAATAGGATTGCGCTAGATATCCTGTAATTGTTCTGAACAAAATTGTTCTGAATTTTATTTAAAAACAAATTAAAAAAAATCAGGGCGATCGCAAAAAAACAGGAACAGCATAAGAACCACTGCCTGACGCCGCTTAAAAACTAAGGCTGTTTTTTTTGCTTTACTTGGCATCCATGATTGTAAAGCTTCGAACATGTCAGTTAAACGATATTTATTATAAAATGTGACCTGTTCCTACAAAACCTGGACAAAGTCGCACAATGTGTTTTATTACAATGTACTTGTGAAGTCATTTCGGGGTGGATTTTAACATTTAAGGGTTTTGAGTTTTTCTGAATCACAAAATATTAATCTACAATCTTTCCAAAGTTGAACATAATCCGTCATCAAGAAGTGTTTTTTTGGTCGATTGTGTATAGAAATAATACTGTTTATCTTATAATTAGATTTTCAGGGTTTTACCACTGAATCCTTCCTCCAGGGGAGATTTGGTGGGGGTACATATGTAAATGATACGTCATTTTAAAGCTAAGAAACTAGAGAATTTGATAAAAGCAAAATCTAACAAACAAAAATTGTCAACTTTGGCCAAATTTCGTTGGAGCAGGTCACAAATACAACCTCCTAAATCCACCTATTCATAATAATTAAAGCAATTACCAATGGTGTATCATACCTTTTAACCAGTTCGCGCCGGATGACGTATATAAACGCAACAATTTTCCCAAATTCAAAACGGATGACGCGTAAACACGCCAAGTTCAAGTTCGGAAATGTATGTCAGCAGCGCGCAAGGCCGGAAATGCGTGGGTGTGCTTCCCGGCACCATCAGCCTGAACACGCTTCGGATCGATTTTCGTTAACAATTTTTGTTAAAATAATCCCGCACGAACTGGTTAAAGAGTTTTTTGTTTAGATTAATAAATAAATTTGCACAGATTTACCACAGAGTGTAGTATGTAACGGCACTATGTGTCCTATGTTGTCAGAAAATTGTGTATAGTGATAAAAAAGCTCTTAAAGATTGCGAATTTAACATAGTTTTTGTTTGTTTCCAAACACTTTAGAGATTACTGATATTTCACAACATTTGTTTTCAGTGTTAAATTAATTTATTGGACTTATGAACCTTGACTTTTTTTGGCACATACTTCTAAGGGAATTGGGTATTGTTGATGTTCCCTAACGTGGGGATTTTTTTAATTTTTCGTCTCGAGTGCCTCACAAGTTTTAACTCAAATTTTACATTAAGTGAAATTTCATCAAGCAAACATCCCAGTTCTTCAATCTTAAGTTTACTTACCCGTTACCAAGTAAACAGAAATTTGTTTTGGCGCGATTTTCTGATTTTATTTGGAAGTGCACGATGAAAGCCTTTAAAAATACATAAAAAATATGAAAACAATATTCTGACAAACTTCTAGTTGGGAATGTTTAGTGGGAGTAATAATGGTTTATCAGAATTTGTGAACTTTGAAGAAATTCTTAATTGTCAACTTGTGATTTTTAGAGATTTATTCAAGTTTGCCTCGTTAGGAAACACTCGGCCAATTTTGTGCCCAATTTCCAGACGCCACAGTGGGGTTTTTTTTCCGACTAAATTTTATGACACTGATATTGTTCACGAAGGTTCAACAGCAAGCATTATATAAGGTAACTGTACCAATATTTAACTGAATTATTTTGAAGTTTGTCAACATTGCATGAGGAAAGTCGAGGGAAAAGTGCACCACGTTATTGAGCAATTCCCATTGGGTTAATGCCAGTGTTAATGTTTGTATGTTTCCACCCAGATGCAGTGACAGCGTTCAGCGCATTGAGCAATCCCCCTTGGGTGGTATCTTCCTGTGCACCCACGGAGGCTCCAAGCACAGTCCCGGCGGATGCCGGCGGACTTACCTCTCACAACGAGACCTCCAAGCTCACATCAACCACCGCCACAACAGGCACCAATCGCCCAGCCAATCGGCCGCCCAGCTGCCGAGCAGCGACCATACCCCCCGACACGAGCGCCCCATCGGGGAGGACCCCCGCACGGCGCGCTACACCGCCCAGCCAGAGCCTTACAGCACCCCGGTCACCCAGCAGCACCTGCACGACCGCATGCCCTACGAGGCCGAGGCCACGGACATCCCGGATTCGCCCACGGCTCACGGAGAGTATGGAATGGAGCGGGTACAAGTGAGAAAGTCCAACCTCATCACTGTACCCCTTCAGGAGGAGAAGACCTACACGGGGCACGAGCAGGGACCCCCGCCACCCCAGCCGACCCACCAGGGACACCAGCTGCCACCTCCGGCTGTGACTTACCAGGGCCAGCAACCCCTACCCCAGCATCAAGTCCCTCCTCCACCCCCTCCCCAGTCGCCCATATACCCAGTCCAGGGACCACCGCCTCCTATGGTTCACCCGCCAGCCCAACTGCCGTACTCGGGCGTGGCAGTCCGGCCTGTTATGACGGCCACCTCGGTGGTGCACCAAGCACCTCCCCCAACCCAACAAGCTGTTCCTTACTCGGCCGTCCACGTCCCTGCTATCCCCCCTACCGTGTCCATCCCAGGACCCCTGCCCATGTACAGCACCGTCTCCCAGCCGCATTACACCCCTTCTACCCCTGAGCTCAGCCCCTCTTTCCAAAGTCCCAGCGCCCTGCCCCCTACATCGGGTCCCAGTTGGGCTCCCGGGGTATCTATGCCTCCGCAGAACATGGGTGCTATGCCACCCATCATACCGGGACTCTCGCCGCAACCTGTAGGGGTTAGGCCCGATTTAGGACCCCCTCCACCACATGGGCCAATACCTGACCCTATCCGCTACAGACCTCCATACTATCAACATCAGTAAATTTGTTAATGGATGGACAGTAGATAACATTACGTACATAAAGGTGACATTAGGTGTCAATATTATTAATAATTATTCATTCTTTCTGGTAATGAAACAATTAGCTTTACCTTCCATACGTACTGTGGACATTCCTTTGTCTTAGTGTAGTTAAGAAAACGTTGGCTAAATACTCATTTTTCTCGCTTCCCCCCAAAAAATAAATTACCTCAAATTTTGATTCAGGGCCTCTCAGCTGTTCCTCTTACCTTTTGTATTTATAACCCTAACCCGTTTGTCCAATAAAGCTCTTTTTCAGAGGGGGCAAAACGGACTGTGGACCTGTTCAAGTCCACAAACCGTAACCTCTTCCCGCATCCTGTGGACGTCAATTGTTCGGAGGTCCACAGTCCGTATGAAATACTAACTCTAAGGATCCCTCAAAAGCATTTCCTAGGCACTCCTGTAGCTTGCAAGCCTGAAGAGAAACATACAAAGAAGAAGGTACAGTTTAAGAGGTGGGGGGAAAACCCCAGAAGAATATTCTGGGGGGAAAACCCCAGAAGAATATCCTGGGGGAAAACCCATGATTTCTTTTGGTACATTGCGTTATGGGGACAACCCATATGGTTTTTGTGTAAACTGAAATCTCTCTAATCCCAAAGTCAGAACACTCTAAAATTCTAAAATTTTCAGCATCACCCTAATTTGTCCTCTTCTTAATTTTCTTTCATTACACCCTAATCCAATTTTTCCCTTGTTCTATCTTTACTGAAGACCAAATGCGCTATAGACTTGAATGTCCCCACTACTCGTTCTGTCTTTTTTCCCAAACAAAAGAGCCTGTCCCCATAACTAGGTGGAGGCTCGTACACAGAATCAGGCAGAGACTGAAAACCATTATCGCATATTGGCCCAGGCTCGGTTCACAGCGGTGAAAGGCAAAGAAAGAACCGCTACGCCAACCCGACTCCCAAAGTAATTGTTATCTAAATGTATACACGAACCCACAGAGTCTTCACAATTGTTGGTACAATATAGAAAATGTCCAATTGTAATTTCACTCTTTGTTTATAGTCTGTAAATCCTTTTTTTATGTAATGTTTAACGTACTTGAATTCATGTTTTTTTTCCGACAGTTTTAAAATTAAACTTTCTTCAAAAAAGCCTTGCTAATAATCTGGCCAAAGTCTCCGGACGGCGATTGCGAAAAAACCACAAATAACATAAGAATAACTGCTCGACGCTGGTTGAAAACCAACGTTTTTTGTTGTGCTTTTCTCGGCATCCATGATTTATCCACGATATTTACTAAAAAATACAACCCCCAAAATCTACCTATTCATGATAATTCAAGCAATTACCAATGGTGTATCTTACCTTTAACCCTTTAAATAATCCCCACCCAGTCAAACTCTAACACCAGGTTTTGTTGGGATCTATTAGGATGGGTACTAGACCTTTAAACTGATTGTCTTCTACACTGGGTTAGACATACCTCCAGAATCAGAGTCCAACAGTTTGTGTGTACAGTTTGCCACATGGTGTTAGGATTAGGTGTGGTTCCTAGTAAATTATGCTAATTAGAAAACTCACACTGCATTGATCATGGTTTTAACATGTCTTTGGTATAATTATAGTGTTGTGAAGGCTAATAAATTTATTAAAATGTCCATTCCCCGTTTGAAGTTGCCATAGTAATTAATTATGCAAAGAATCTGTTTATTCAGCAGATGCTTTCCATCGCGATATCGCGTCTCCCGTTAAACGCTGCTATGTTACAAAAACCTGGCAACAAAATTGGCCAATCAGCAGCTTTGTCCAGATTTCTTCTCCAAATGTGACCCGCTTTGCAAAAATGAGTCAAATGTCGTAAAATACATTTTTACGTAAAGGGCTGTTTATTGTCTCGGAGGTGATTTTTCTTTCAACAAATAATATTTTTGTTTTAAGGCATTTACCCACTGGGCATTTTACCCGATATTACCCTGGTTGTAACGAGTAATAACGCTAGTTATTACTGGGTAACATACCGATATTACCTTGGCTGTAACAAGTAATAATGAGTAATAACTTGTGGTTATTACTGGGTAATAACAAGGAAATAGTAGACAAATATTCCCCTGTTATTACTACCCGATATTACCCCATTTACCCAATATTACCCAATATTACCAGGGAGAATGTTTACCGATATTTCCGGCATTGCATTGTTATTACCACCCGATATTACCAGTGAGAATGTAACCGTTATTTCCGACAATGCATTTAGTCCGGGAGCCCAGCCAGGTTTAATCATAATTTTGAGTGCAAAAGGTTTGAAGCGTGGGATATGTTGGGGTGACTGTGACAACTGCAAAATGGGTTTTCTTAAGTTTGGCGAGTGGTGCGTTGGGTGGGGGGAGCCCCTGACAGACCCCCTAAAATTTGATTTAATCATAATCTTGAGTGCAAACATAATTTCTTCATGAGTCGAAAGTTTATCGTGTACTTAATATGATTTGTATACTTAAGAACAATATAATTGGTGCTAAGTACACTTAAGAAGGTCTTTAATTAGTGCTAATTACATGTTTAATCATAATTTTGAGTGCAAGGATAAAACAAGTGTCAATGTGTAGCTGACACCTTGCTGGAGCAAAATCCACCACTTAAACAAGTTTTAAGTGGTGCCATCCCTAATTAAGAAAGGGTCAAAGGTCACCATACGTCATTAAACACCAATAATTATAACGTTGAGTGCAACTTGCATTTATGTGTATATCAACAGGTTATCATAGACCGATCACTGACCACAAGCTTAAGAATATGATATATAGTGCAAAGTCTAATTAAGAAGGTCTGTAATTAGTGCTATTTACCCGTTTAATCATAATTACGAGTGCAAGGATAAAACAAGTGTCAATGTGTAGCTGACACCTTGCTGAAGCAAAATCCGTCACTTAAGAAAGTTTCAAGTGGTGCCATCCACAATTAAGAAAGGGTCAAAGGTAATCAGAAATCAATAAACACTATTCATCATAACGTTGAGTGCAACTTGCATTTTGTATATCAACAGTTTATCATAGACCGATCACTGATCACAAGCTTCGGAACAGGATATATAGTGCAAATTTCAATTAAGAAGGTCTTTAATTAGTGCTAATTACACGGTTTAATTATAATGTCAAGTGCCATAAAAACAAACACGTTTTAATGTGTACCATACACTGTGGTACGTAGAGCAAAGTGTGTCAATTAAGAACATTCCAAATTGTGCCATACTTACTAAAGAAATTGTCAAAGGTCACCAGGATTCCGAATTATCGTAATAAAGTCGAGTTTTTTATGCATTCGATCGATAACTTTGTGAATTAACAAACACCTTGTCAGGGTCTGATACACTTTATGACACGATGGGGATCTTGTATCAAAGCGAGCTCCAACAGGCCTTTTCTGCACAACCACTGAACACTGCGTCTTGCAAATCGAGAAAGAGAAGGCTTGAAGTGGAAGATATCTGAAATCTGCCAGACGTTTACAAGTACGGGCACACGTTTTATCTTATGGTTTATGGATGATATGCAGCATGTACTAACGGGCCGAAAATATCCCGATATGGGCTGGGTTCATTGCGGAATACTATTTTGACAACCTCCCCAAGCAGAGTTAATTTTTTACACAAAAATACAAACAGAATATTTACAGATGTACAAGGATATTTATAGGAATACAAAGCATTGATACTTAACTTTAAGAAAAGAAGGGGTGTAACTACGAAAGCTGTTTATCTTTATACCAATGTAGCATATAGACGTGGATAAATCCAAGTTACACGCGTCTTCCTAAACACCTGAATTAAACAGCTCTTACTAATTATCTTAAATGATTGTTTAGTTATCCTCGTGTAACTTGGACAGTCTAAACTTATTGACCGTGGACCCTATTGTTAATTACATTGTAATATAGAGGATTGCGCAACAGTATGAACATACGATAGGCCTCAGTAGATAAATCTTCAGCAGGTCTTTACTTAGATACTCTACAGCCTGAGCCATAATGGTTGATACCAAAAGGCAACGCAGTAACAGTTTCACTGCTGACGAAAGGATGGCTCTCGTTGACACCATGAGGAACTTTAATTCCATTACATGTATTGGTGACAAACGATGTGACACTAAAGCCAACCAGAAAAAAAGCTGATGCCTGGAAAGCTAATACTTCAGAAATGTCCATCTCGTTTCCTGACCATAAAAGCCGATCTGCTATAAGGACAACAAAGAATTGGGTGTCCTAAATACAATCCGAGAAGTCCAAGTAAATCGTTCAACGTGTCTTTGCTAACTCTGAAACGTCAGTGATGAAATGTTCCTCGTCATACTCTTCTAAGGGATTCACCTTGTCCCTAAAAACTCCTGGTGCACGTACGTTGGTGTTGGCGACCATGACGATATTCTTTTTAGTTGGCCTCCTCTTGTGCAATTAAGAAGATTTGAAGCGCATCCATCCTGTCCACCTTTCTGCCTTTCTGTGTACATATCTGGCTTCTAAATGGCTCAGAATACTCACTAAACAACCCCCGTACCTTGTTTAGGAATTGCTATTGTTTGTTATAAACACATGTTTAACTCCAATGGTCATTTAAACGCGGCTAACTTAAAACAAGCTTTGTAGTACTTGTTTGAAGTTAGACACCAGGTTTAAACAGTGACTACTAATTTATACGCATCCAATGGCTTAAACAGCTTTCGTAGTTACAGCCCGTACTGTTTAAGGCCAATTCTGATTTATGGGAAAGACGAAAACCCGCACAAAATATACCTTCCTCCTCACACAGTACAACAATACTCTAATGTTGGCATAACTAAACTTACAAAATAGTGTATGTAGGCTGTGTTTAGGAACATAATCACGGATTATGTTTAAATTTAGATACAACAGCTTTCCTTACGTATTCGACATGTGGGCACCAACTTCATGCTCATCAATAACTGCGCCCACACAATTACAAGACCTCACGTTTTCAATAAGACTATCACTCAGCAATGCAGGTTGGATACACCATTGGTAATTGCTTTATTTATCTTGAATTGGTGGATTTGGGGGGTTGTATTTTATAGTCAATATCGTTTAACTGACCTGTCTGAAGTTTTACAGTCATTGATCCTGAGAAAAGCAAAACAAAAACGGCGTTCGTTTTCAACCGGCGTCGGGCAATGGTTTTTATGTTGTTCTTGTTTTGTTAGATTTACCGTCCGGCGATCGTTATTTTTGTTATATACAATTTAATTTTTGGAACAATTACAGGATATCTAGCGCAATAATTTTGCTGGATGCCTACAATTGTTATTTACTTTCAAATTAGTAAAATATTTCTTAATAATTCGGTAGTCATTTTGTTCGATATCCGCAAATATACTACCTTTAAGTCAACATTGGATATTTTCTGCCTTGTACCAATAAGCATACATTTAGTTTTGGTGGCGTTTAATGCTAGCTTGTTTCCTACGCACCAGTTGTGAAAACTAGTAAGAGCTGTATTTGAGGAGCTTCACATATTGACGTGGAGTCATCAGCTTACATAAATAAGTTGCAGTTTGGGAATATAGAAAATGGAAGATCACTAGTATAAACAAGGAACTAGTATCGACCCTTGTGCGGAACACCAATGTTTACGGACATGGTGCCGCCAATATTTACAGACTGACTGCGGTCACTTATTTACGACTTTAATAAACCAATTAATTACAGAAGATGACATGTTCATCTTTTCTAGTTTCTCTGGTAAGATTTCATGATTAACACAATCAAATACTTTACTGAGATCTAAAAACACACTGCCTGTAACTTATTCTCCATGGCCTCAACACACATGTTTGTTAAGTCGTGAATGGTGCTTTCAGTTGAGTGCAGGAGTCTAAATCCTGACTGGCAACTAGGAATCAGATTGTTTTCATCAAGGTATATACCGATGTGTGCACCTATCTTTCAAAAATCTTAGAGATAATTGGCAGTATAGAAATAGGCCGATAGTTACCTGTACTACATTTATTTCCTGCATGTTTCAAATTTGTAGGGTATCGCTCACATCTTATGGTTAAAAATCCCAGTTAAAGATTTAATGATATATGCCTAAGATAAGGTGAAGCAATTCTGATCATTTTAACACTAATGCCATCCAGAGCTGTTGCTTTCCCAACCGACATAGATTATATTTGCTTTTGAACAAACTCTTAGGTAACATTAGGTACTACGCATTCTTCATTAAGAGGCGGCAGTATTGTCATCTTGTCTAACTTTAACGTTGTATTCCCTAACTTTAACGTATTACATATTTACACCCATTCGTGTTGGGAGGGTACAGGCAATTGCAATGAACTTCATGACTGTTTTGTGATATTTCGTATGCGGTGGGTTTTGTTCCTGCGTTTGGTAAAGTACATGTACACTTTGACGTTTTATGATTTCAATTATCATTCTAATCATTTATTAATCAGACATTTTGATCGGACATTGCGCTGTGTAATCAGTGATTGGTCCATAATAAACGGTTGATCCACATAGAAATGTAAGTTGCACTTACATTGTTCTTTGTTGGTGTTCAGTTTACACCCCCGGTGACCTTTGACCCTTTCTTAATTAGGGATGGCACCACTTGTAACTTTCTTAAGTGGCGGATTTTGCTTCAGCAAGGTGTCAGCTATACAGATTGACACTTGTTTTATTTTTGCACTCGTAATTATGATTAAACGTGTAATTAGCACTAATTACAGACCTTCTTAATTAGACTTTGCACTATATATCCTGTTCTTAAGCTTGTGATCAGTGATCGGTCTATGATAACCTGTTTGTATACACATGAATGCAAGTTGCACTCAACGTTATAATTATTGGTGTTTAATGACTTATGATGACCTTTGACCCTTTCTTAATTAGGGATGGCACCACTTGAAACTTTCTTAAGTGGCAGATTTTGCTCCAGCAAGGTGTCAGCTACACATTGACACTTGTTTTATCCTTGCACTCAAAATTATGATTAAACGTGTAATTAGCACTAATTAAAGACCTTCTTAAGTGTACTTAGCACCAATTATATTGTTCTTAAGTATACAAACCATATTCAGTACACGATAAACTTTCGACTCATGAAGAAATTATGTTTGCACTCAAGATTATGATTAAATCGAATTTTGGGGGGTCTGTCAGGGGCTCCCCCCACCCAACGCACCACTCGCCAAACTTAAGAAAACCCATTTTGCAGTTGTCCCAGTCACCCCAACATATCCCACGCTTCAAACCTTTTGCACTCAAAATTATGATTAAACCTGGCTGGGCTCCCGGACTAATTGTTATTACCACCGAATATTTTCCCCTTTACCCAATATTACCAGAGAAAATGTTACCGTTATTTCTGGCATTGCATTGTTATTACCAGCCGATATTACCAGGGGGACTATTATTACCAATATTACCCAATAATTATCTAGGGTGACGCGGGAGCGTCACGCCCAACGGGTTCGCCCGGCTGGGAGTGGCAGCGCCGCGGCACCCTTACTTTGCCAGTGCACCGATTTTGCGTTAATTTTATTCTTTCTTTCTTCTTCAGTCCGACTGGAATAACTCGCGATCGCTCCACGGAATCGAAAAGAACCCAATAACGAAAATGATCAGGAGATCAAGGGCATGAGTTCTATTGGGACAGAATTTTGATTTTCGACTTCTCAGAGGGGGTTGTCATACAAATCTGACCATCTGACAATGACAAAAAAAAATGTGAAAATTAATTTCCTCAGTTCGACGACAGAGGGGGTTGTCATACGAATCTGACCATCTGACCAACCCAGTCTCTTCTTAAATTGTGTACATATCACAATTTAAGAAACTGTACATGCGCAGTAATACCGGCAAAACGGAGGTTGGTCTTGAAAGAGTGAATAAACAAGTGTACAAGTGTATGATGTTCTTATTACTTGAATTAGTTGGTTTAAGTTCATTACTTTGTTTTGGGGTAGAATAAGGGAAAAGTCGGGTTAGGGTACAGAAAGAAAAACAAAACTTGAGATACAATGCAATTAAACTTGCGTCAAATAATAACAATAATAAGAATTGCTGTTAATGCGGTAATATGAATTGTTTTTTTCTTGTACCCTAACCCGACTTTTTCCTTTTCCAATCCCAAACTTAAACAACTACTGCAACTAATAAAAACATCATACACTTGTTTATTCACTCTTTGAGGGCCAACCTCCGTTTTGCCAGCATTACTGCGCATGTACAGTTTCTTAAATTGTGATATACACACAATTGGTCAATTGTGATATGTACACAATTTAAGAAGGAGACTGGGTTGCAACTGACATGTGAATGAATTTCCTCAGTTCGACGACAGAGGGGGTTGTCATACGAATCTGACCATCTGACATGTGAGGGTGACGCGGGAGCGTCACACCCAACGGGTTCGCCCGGCTGGGAGTGGCAGCGCCGCGGCAAGAATGTGTGATATTTCTTGCGTTTTTGTGAGTTTCGGGCGTTTTAGCATTTGCTAGTGTCAGTGCGCATGTACTGCGCAATTGTGCGGCGTTGTTTGCAAGTGTGCGCTGCGCAAATGCCGCCAAAACGCTTGCGCACACAACCACAAATTTCAGCTCTGGTAATAATTTTCGCTGTCTGAATCGCTTCAAATTATCGGCAATTTCGGTCAATTCTGTGTTTCTGTCTAACTTTCTTGCTTCTGTCGCAATTTTGTTTCATTTCCTGCTGAAAATTGTCAAACTATTTCGCTTTTTTGCAGCAGTCACAGTGTGCCCTTTGTAGTGAAGCACAACGGCAACTTGACGCTGGGCAATATCATCACAACCGCAGACGTTCGCCGATGACAACGACGACGCCGACTCGCAGGAGGGGGGGGGGGGGGAGGTTAAAAAAAATAACAAAACACCCGAAATAACGAAGCTAAAACGTATTTTGGCTTCAAAAGTGACCAATTTAGACAATTAAGACAGAAACAACGAAGTAGCAGCTGCTATTGACTAGTGCTATCTCCTCACAGGGTAGGAGCTAATGGGTATACGGAGAACAATGTAATGGTGTACAGTACTATATAGTATATACATACTAGTAGCCCGTAGGTCTGTGGCAAGACGCAACACCGTAGGTCTGACGGCAAAGTAGGCTGATTGGTTTATTTAGAGTCGGGTAGGTTAGTGGCTCGACTAACTGTAACGGGTGGTTCTGTTCTGTGTGGGAACAACGTGTACCGAGGTGTCAACTTGCATCTATACTCAACAACCGTTTGCTGTTTGTTCGCACATCGGCAAACTTACATTGTGTTTTTTTGCAGGTTTCCTTCGCTCGGAATCTACGCATCGATTTCCGGGCACAACAAGCGATAGACGATTGCTTGTAAGAGGTAAGAGAAAAAAACGTAAAAAAACCTTCAAAACAAAAACAAAACACAAAACTAAAAAAAATAATGGCGCGCAGTGCGGCCGACAAGCGACGGCCGCCCAAGGCGTCGCCGCGTCGTCGACTGCGTCGCAAACCCTACGGGGCGCGGGAGAGTTAGCTGCCACTCGTCGACAGCAGCCAGTCGCAGTACACTAGCGACGCGCACGAGATACAAGCGCACATGCCCAAGTTGCCCTGCGGCGACAACACCGGGCCGCAGGCGGCGCATCGCGCGCGGGCGCACTCGTGCTCGCGCGATAGGGCGCATAAGATCAATCGGCGTCGGCGCAGTCACTCCGCGCAGCCACGCGACGACACGCGTCCGGCCCAGCACGTGCAGCTGCTCTACACGCAGTTTATGCACATATGGCTGGACGCGCGTCGCGACCGCATGGCGCGCATTCCGCGTCGAAAGCGACGCCCCAAGTTCCATGCGCCGGCGCCGCTCACCATCACCAAGCGAGAGAGTGAGCTGACACTCTGCAACAACAGCCCGCCGCAGTACAAGGGCACCTCACTATGGTGTACTATTAAGGTCACTAAAACGGCGCGGTGTCCCAGCAAACACAAAACGTTTAAAAAACGTTTTTTAAACGTTTAAGTAGGTCCGCTAGGTCTTCGTCCTAAATAAACGTTTAAAAAACGTTATTTAAACGTTTAATTAGGCCCGCTAGGTCTTCGTCCTAAATAAACGTTTAAAAAACGTTTTTTAAACGTCCGCTACGTCTTGATTTTTAACAAACGTTTAAAAAACGTTTGGAGAACATCTAATTTTGACCTAATATTTGCCCCAAAGCAAAGGTTTTTTTAAAACGTTTACAAAACGTTTACGAAACGTTTGAAAAAGACGATTTTTTTTCTGGACGTTTAAAAAACGTTTTCTTTACGTCCAAGTCAAATAAAAACTAATTGTAATTAATTATTGTTTTTTAATATTATGATTTAATATGATTATTATTTTGATGATTAAATTGAGTAGCCTAATGATGGTGATTATGATGATGATTATGATTATGATGATCGATGATGATTATGATTATGATGATGATCATGATCGTCATCCTCATCGTGTGGCCCATATGGTCGTCGTCGACGTCGTTGATGTACGTAATTGTTATATTTTGTGACATCGATATCATGCGGTGCGCCGGCGCGGCCTGGCTGGCCGCCTACGTACAGCGTGCATGCCATCGTTTATATTCAAACGCTATGTTGGATGTTCTTGAAAGGTTTTCTGAACGTTCTGAATAGGTTTTCTGAACGTTCTTAAAAGGTTTTCTAGACGTTCTTAAAAGGTTTTCTGAACGTTCTTAAAAGGTTTTTTGAACGTTTTTAAAAGGTTTTCTAGACGTTCTTAAAAGGTTTTTTAAACGTCTAAAGGTTTTCTAGACGTCCTAAAAAGGCACTGCAAAAACTGTGGTGTTAACATTTTAACACCAATGTTTTTTTAATTTTTTGGAATGAACATTGGTGTTAAAATGAAGTAAAATGATTCTTGAAGTATTAGTTTCAAATCAAGTACTGGTGTTACGTACTTTTGGTGTTAAATTTGACCTAGTGCGCATGCGTGTGTGAAATAAATCCCTCTGATTGGTCAATAAGGAATTATGGTATATGTTAACAATAGTCGATGTTAAATTGTTGTATTTAGTCCAAAAACCCATTTATTTTACCATAATATGTAATTATTTAAACGATTCCATGATTGAATTTTGATTTGTGTGCAAACATAGTTAAAAATTCGCGTTACATTTTATTTGTTTTCAAATTTTGACATTATTCATAAAAACTAGCTGCGACTTCGTCGTGGACAAAAAAGCGTAGTATAAAACTAACAACGGCAATGGCTATGTGTGTAGTACGTATTCAGTAGGAATAGATTATTATTGTATATGGATGTGTAATGTGTAATAAGTCAGTTCTTTGTAATATTTCATTACGTAATTTGTCCATGCAGTTAATATGTACAAAATTATAGTGTTAAAACGGTATGATCCTCAAACTGGTGTTATTCAACACCCAAATTTTTTGCAGTGTAGACGTTCTTAAAGGGTTTTCTAAACGTTCTTAAAAGGTTTTCTAGACGTTCTTAAAGGTTTTAAATTGGTTTTTTAAACGTTCAATAAAAACGTTTTTTAAACGTCCAAAACCTACCACAAAAAAACGTTTAAAAAACGTTTTTTTTGAACGTTTAAAAAACCAATTTAAAACGTTTAAAAAACGTTCAGAAAACGTCCGATTGTTAGCTGGGGTGTCGTGGCTAGCGGCGTGATGTGTCTTGGCTAGCGGCGCGGTGTGTCGTGGCTAGCGGCGTGATGTGTCGTGGCTAGCGGCGCGGTGTGTCTTGGCTAGCGGCGCGGTGTGTCGTGGCTAGCGGCGTGATGTGTCGTGGCTAGCGGCGCGGTGTGTCGTGGCTAGCGGCGTGATGTGTCTTGGCTAGCGGCGCGGTGTGTCGTGGCTAGCGGCGCGGTGTGTCGTGGCTAGCGGCGTGATGTGTCTTGGCTAGCGGCGCGATGTGTCGTGGCTAGCGGCGTGATGTGTCGTGGCTAGCGGCGCGATGTGTCGTGGCTAGCGGCGTGATGTGTCGTGGCTAGCGGCGTGATGTGTCGTGGCTAGCGGCGTGATGTGTCGTGGCTAGCGGCGCGATGTGTCGTGGCTAGCGGCGCGATGTGTCGTGGCTAGCGGCGTGATGTGTCGTGGCTAGCGGCGTGATGTGTCGTGGCTAGCGGCGCGATGTGTCTTGGCTAGCGGCGCGATGTGTCTTGGCTAGCAGCGCGGTTTGTCTTGTCTAGCGGCGCGTTGTTTAGCGGCGCGAGTGGATGATGAAGGGGGAACTTTTGGTATCGAGGGGCTTGCCCTTAAAATTGTGACGTCATGTCGACCTCGAGAATAAATATGTAGTGTTTTGGCCGTAGGAATATTCAAAGTGAAGGGACTTTTCTTTAATTTAACTATACCCGTTGTTAAATACATTGCCCTTTTTATGCCTTTTTTCTGCTCTACTGTGTTACCCAGTACCCATCTGAGCCAGTGGTAGGATCCAAAATGTTCGCGCTTTTTCTAGGTTTTTAATTTTTTTATTTATCCTTGTTGAATTTCAGAGAGGGTATTGTTACGGCAGTCGACCTTGTGGTTCCAATGTGGTTCCCATCTGGTTCAGTGCAACCAGACCGTCGGTTGATAGTCTTGCTCCACGAGCCAAAGATCCTGATGATTATTTTCAGGTCAGGGAACCACAATGTTGACTGCGGTAACGATACCGATTACGTTTCAAATGTTATTGAAATATCATTTCAAGGAAGGGACGAAGAACCACTGGGTTGAATACGGTTGCAAGACTGAGCCACATATCCTGACATTGGATAGGCCTACTGCCAGGTCGAGGAACTAGATTGTCGACTATTATAGTCAGCGTTCGAAATTCCCAAACAGCTTTAGGGAACAGGCCTTATACCTAGCGTTACCTGGACAGATTCACCTGAATAAACCGACATTATCGACATTCTCAATGCATCATTGGATTGGATGACAAACATGCCATGAATTTTATGCATAAATCCATGGTGGAAGTGAACCAATAAAACATCAATTTATAATTTTCTTAAGAAAATACCTGCTCATCAAATCAGAGATGGATGCAAAGTATACCACAAACATTTTAAATATAAAAGAAATGTTAGACTTGGCCTACATGACGTACGCCCTACATAATTAAGTTTCCAAGGCCAAAGGACAACCCATAGAAGCATGAACAGGATTCATGAAGCCTTCGTTGGACTTGAAGGCATGATGTGTGAATTGTTTTCATTCATTCATTCTTTTATTTTACCACCGTTATCTCATGAAGAAAAGGACATTATAACATGCATGTTTAAATGCACATGCATGTTCTAATATTAATTACACGAGAAATTGTGGAAACACCACAGAACAAAAAAAAATGTATACATAATATGTAATGTATTAACGCAATAATGTGGTTTACGTATAGGGCTATAGGGCTAGGCCCTAGCCTAGGCTATACATTTATACATTATTTTTTTGGTGGGTTTTTCTCTTTGTATAATTGATTTCTCAACAACCGCACTAATTTTAACTACTATTCCATATTTGTATCACTAGTGTTTGCACATACAGCTATACTAATCTAGTAGACATTTTTCGGTAGGCAGGTTTCAAAGTTTACTGCAACGTACGCGTCCACACAAAAAGAGCGACCTCTTGTAATTATTCCCCCCAAAGCGCGAACATTTTGGATCCTACCTCTGGATCATACTGGGTAACACAGTAGAGCAGAGGAAAGACATACAAAGGGAAATGTATTAAACAACAGCTTTTGGGGGGTACGGGTATAGTTGAATTAAAGAAAGGCCACCTCACTTTAAATATTCCTACGGCTAAAACACTACATATTTATTCTCGAGGTCGACATGACGTCACAATTTTAAGGGCAAGCCCCTCGATACCAAAAGTTCCCCCTTCATCATCCACTCGCGCCGCTAAACAACGCGCCGCTAGCCACGACACATCACGCCGCTAGCCACGACACATCACGCCGCTAGCCACGACACATCGCGCCGCTAGCCACGACACATCGCGCCGCTAGCCACGACACATCACGCCGCTAGCCACGACACATCACGCCGCTAGCCACGACACATCGCGCCGCTAGCCACGACACATCACGCCGCTAGCCACGACACACCGCGCCGCTAGCCACGACACACCGCGCCGCTAGCCAAGACACATCACGCCGCTAGCCACGACACACCGCGCCGCTAGCCACGACACACCGCGCCGCTAGCCACGACACACCGCGCCGCTAGCCAAGACACATCACGCCGCTAGCCACGACACACCGCGCCGCTAGCCACGACACACCGCGCCGCTAGCCAAGACACATCACGCCGCTAGCCACGACACACCGCGCCGCTAGCCACGACACATCACGCCGCTAGCCACGACACACCGCGCCGCTAGCCAAGACACACCGCGCCGCTAGCCACGACACATCACGCCGCTAGCCAAGACACACCGCGCCGCTAGCCACGACACATCACGCCGCTAGCCACGACACACCGCGCCGCTAGCCAAGACACATCACGCCGCTAGCCACGACACACCGCGCCGTTTTAGTGACCTTAATAGTACACCATACCTCACTGCCGCACAAACAGAAGTGTGCCGGCAAGTGCAGCCAGCTGCCCTCCGAGTAGACTTGATCCAAGTCGGGATTATGTGGTAACATTGCTCATGGTCATCCACACTGTGCGCCTCGCGTCACGTCCACGCTTATCAGTAGCGCGCCCTCATGCGCCACCCATGTTCATGTGTGGTTCAGAAATCCCGACTTGACGGATGTGCCACACGTTTGTACACAACCTATGGGCTCATCTACCGAAAACGGTAGAGGCCAATCAAATTGCAGAATTGTATAAATTAGCATATATCTGTAATAATATGAACTTTGACCCAGTTGTGTGACGGACATACGTGGACATTGTGATGTACAATGTACATACACATGTGCATTGTGTACATTATGTGTAAATGTACAAACGGTTTAATAGTCTTGCTATCGTGTACATTGTCCGGCCGTTAAGTTTTCACTATACCATACTCTAACTAAATAAACGAAGTATGGACGCAGTTATTTAATTTGAAAAAGGCATCTAGTGACAGTACTGCCTACCATTCCTCCATAGTCCGTTAGCGGTCTAGCGAGTCCGTACCGATTGGCGGACTTATTTGGCATACATCGCGCATAACCATGGATGCGTATGCAAATAATTTATGAATAACTACATATCACCGCGGGGGGTTTGATTGGCCGATCCGTCAAGTCGGATTTACTGCACTGACATGATGACATCGCGTTGATGCCGATAGCGGAACGACAACCAGATGACGGCGCCTTTTTTCTAAGGCCAACAAAGCACATAACTATTCGGCCGGATTGACGAAAGCAAATTGGTAGTCTTAACTCCATGGTAAGTCCGACTTGGGTCAAGTCTACCCTCCGAGTACATTGCGCGCGCCTCTACGCGGCATACGAGAAATTGCGCCGACTGCGCACGCACAAGCGGCGTATCGCCCGCCTCTTCAAAGAGGATGCGCAGTGGTGGGCGCACACGGGCGTCAAAGCGCTGCTGCCGCCGTCGCCGGCCACCATCATCGAGCTCCTCTTCAAAGAGGATGCGCAGTGGTGGGCGCAAACGGGCGCAAAAGCGCTGCTGGCGCCGCCCGTGACGGTCGAGCAGACGTCGCTCCCAACGCCTGCCATGCAAATCGTACAGTCGCCCGGCGCCGACATGACGATGCTCGGTCACGTCGCTGGCGCTCGTACGGCGAAAGCCAAAAAGAAGCGCGCGAGCGTTGCAGTGAAAAATCTGCCCAAGCGCGCCGCCACCAGCACATCCGCGCAGCCAAGCAGCGCAGCGCCGCCACCGCAAAAGCGGGCGCAACCGAAGCGCAAAGAGCAGCGCGAGCGTCTGCGGCAGTTGCAGTCGGCCGCTGTCGACGCCGAGTTTGCCGCTTACGACAGTCGCGCCGACAACCGTGACGCGCTCGAAGCGCGCTTGCGTGAGCTTGTTGCCATGGCGGCGGACGGTGACTACATTCTGTCGGCGCGCGAAAAACTTCTTACTGTTCAAACACAAGCTACTAAATAAAAGAAAGTGGACAAGTCAAAGGTAAAATGCTCTGAGAGCATAATAAAAGGGCCAACGGGTTTCCAGTTAAAGTAAAATGCTGTGCGAGCATTCCAGCTAAAGTAAAATGCTGTCTCAGCACTGCACTCGCGTCAAAAAGGAAGTGGACAAGAGAATGCCAACGAGTTTTACCTCTTACCCCCCAACAAGCGCAGACCGAGCGAAAGGTCAGCAGGTGTGGGCCACTAGTTCGGTGTGGGCGGGTCGAAACCGTTGCCCTCCCACCGAGCAGTAGATGTTAACTGGTTAGCACCGTACCGTAATCACTGCATTTATTTGCATACACTAATGCTGGTGGGTCATCGTAAGATAGCCATTACGGCTTGGATGGAGTTCAATTTTGGTTTTGCGTTGCTATAAAGAGTACTATCACCAATGTTCGATATACGCTGCGCGCTCTCCTGCACTGACGACACTGTCTGAGAGGTCCTAGGTGCCGCTATGCACGCTCTTCTACTCTGGCGCATACTAGCTACGCCCATAATTCTAACCTACACCCTCCAGCTAGCCCAAGACACTTGACAGCCTTCGCTCCGCTTTGCATGCACATCTGCGCCGGCGTACTTTCAGCATCTGTCAGCTACACCTAATGCATGAGCGCCTGTGCCTGCATAGGGTTGCACTTCATACACTGCAACAGGTCATCACGTCAGTTGACAATGACAATTCTACTTAGCACCGCCTTCTTTCTCCCCCTTTAGACCACCGTACGTAGCTGTGCCTTGCGCGCATTTGTCTCACAAACGCTCGCAAATACACAGCGAACGCACGCTTTCTCTAATTCATCCGACACGTGTGCCGGATTCAAAAAAAACCGATGTCACCTTGCTTCAATACTCAACAACTTTCGCACGGAAACATGTGAGCGCCAACAGCAGCATACTTACTACTTGATACACAGCGCGCACAGAGCGGGTAAGAAGTGAACTTCACCGTGGGCCCACAGCGCGTGTCGAGATTATCCGTTAATAAGCCCATTATAAGCTTATTTATAAGCTCGTGCTCATCCGCCCTATCGCGCGAGCACGAGTTATTGTTTACGCGCCGTCCATTTCGTGCCAGTTATTCAGCTACGTGACCACCGACCGCGTTACATAGCCGGTGATCGCCTTCCCACTCTCTTGCGTTGCGGCCTTCTCTCTCTCGCAGAGAGTGCAGCGCTTTCCCCTCCAATGCGTGTGTCTCTCTCTCATTGGCTCATTGAGTCGGTGCTTTAGACTACCCGATTGTGAGTCCATGCTGCTATGGGAGGAGGGGGCGAGGTGGGAGGGCAACGGTTTCGACCCGCCCACACCGAACTAGTGGCCCACACCTGCTGACCTTTCGCTCGGTCTGCGCTTGTTGGGGGGTAAGAGGTAAAACTCGTTGGCATTCTCTTGTCCACTTCCTTTTTGACGCGAGTGCAGTGCTGAGACAGCATTTTACTTTAGCTGGAATGCTCGCACAGCATTTTACTTTAACTGGAAACCCGTTGGCCCTTTTATTATGCTCTCAGAGCATTTTACCTTTGACTTGTTGGTTAATTGGTTAATTATATGGGTTATATGGGTTAATACTAATATTACGATACTACGGAACAATACTACAATACTACAAGGTATAAATATCCACTCTTCTGAGCTTGCCACTCCTATACTCTTAGTGTGTACTTAAATGCTATATATGTGCCCAATATCACCGCCGTCAGTAATCACAGTTTGCAATAATTTTTTTTGTTAATTTATTTGTGTGTTGGCCTTTTTGGAAAATTTGTTTCTTTGAGACTTGGAGTCAAATAAATATTACACAATTATCTCTACGAAAACACCCTAAACGTATCGCTATTACGCAAAACATAACGTTTATGTAGAAAAAGTGACAAAAATGTTTCACCAAGGTTTATCACGCCCACTTAGGGTCAACATGTAAATTGAGGTCACCCGATATTACCCTATTTACCCAGTATTACCAGGGATAATTACCAGGGGTGGTGACTATATTGTACGTTTGCACTTTCACAAACATAGCATTCAAATGCATTGTAACGTCGAGCGACACATCAGAGGCAACACACCCCGCTTGCGTACATTGACCGACTCCCATATAGGACTCTTCACCCTGGCGAATTAAGCCGTTGAGCTAACTCCGGTTGGTATTTGAAGACTATAATTTAATTATTTTAAAGATAAGATTGCGAAATTGCGAGCGTTAAAACTGCGAAAAAAACCATCGGCCCGGACGAAGACACGAACCTAGGCGATGAAACGCCGCAAACGAGGAGCCTAACCACTCTGCCATTGGACTACCAGTCGACATTCGATGTGACTTATGTTTGAAAACTGGAGTATCAGCTCCAGTATAGAATGAAGAAAAAAAAGGTTATGTGGTGTTGACCAAGCATTCAGGGGATCGAACCCATGACTTTACTCATTGAACGACCACCCATATAGGACTCTTTTGGGTTCTAGGATTCCCGGCCCACCACACATCCTTCCCTGTCCATGTTCATGTAACCCGTAGGCCACGCAACCGTAAAGGGAGGACTGACGGAGCGAGGCCCTAGCTCTTGCCGCCTATGCAAGCAAACGAGCTCCGTCCCTATACTAAGGTGCGCACCTGAACTCCGCGGACAGTACCAGCCTGACGAATTAAGCCGCTGAGCTAACTCCGGTTGGTGATTGAAGACGATCAATTAATTCTTTTATAGATAAGATTGCGAAATCGCGCGCGTTAAAACTGAGGTAAAAAATGACGTCGGGCAGAACGGGGACTCGAACCCAGGCGATGGAACCCTGCAGACGAGGAGCCTAACCACTCGGCCATTCGACTACCAGTCAACACTGTTTGAAATCGATGTGACTTAATAGGTTTGGAAACTGGAGTAATTTTACTTGGTAAAATGTTGGTTTCAACAGGGTAATAACGGTTATATTTGAATTGGGAAATGTTGCTGGGATTGCTATAATTTTACTGTTATTACTCAAATTCCCAATGTTATAACCAATTCAAGCCTTTCACCATTACCCACATTACCTGTATTATCCTGTTGTTACCCGGTAAATTGTCGGTTTCAACAGGGTAATAACAGTAATATTTGAACTTTGAAATTTGGTAGACCGGTACACCATTTTTCAAGAGTTGTTCTCATCATAAACAAATCCTGTCAGTATCAAGGATCAATTATATCCAATCCTTATATTAAAAAAAAAACATTAAGGAATTTATAACAATTTCATTATCACACAGGTAATATCATTTGGGTAATACATGTAACACGATAATATCGGTAAAATTTGGACTTAGTCAAATTTTGGGGTGATATTACTGGTAATATCGGTAACCGGTAACAACTTGCCCAGTGGGTAGGTTTCTTCGACACCTATATTGTCAGATCGGATCTATTGGAAAGATTGTTTTGATCCCTAATTTAAATTTAATACAGGTTTTGTCATTCTCCTACCATAGCATCTGATGAAGCACTACAATTGTAAATCTTCTTTTCAAAGACATTTTGAATATAACTGAGAAAAAGCAAATTTCCCAAAATTGTAAAAGACCGATGCATTACACTATACAGAGTTGTCCCATAATCAAATGAAAGCTTATCTCCTGCTTTTTCTGACCAACTGTAACATTGAGGAAAAAAACCATGTTTAACACACCAGACTCATTTTTGCAGAGTGGGTCACAAATATGATGTGGCAGTGGTCTCTGATTGGCTAGCGCACGGGGTTGCATACATTTGCATGTCTACATTAGACGTTGGTTCGGAGATGGCTCCGTGACTCTCGGCTGAGCTTTGGAAGAGAACGGACGTGTTGTTTTTTCTTCTACTGCAGCGGATGCTTATGTGTACTGTCTAAATGTACGGCTTTAGCTTTTACAACCCAGAGATCATTATTTCATAATAACATTCACATTTTAGGGCTTTATTTGTTATACACCTAGTTTCTTTCATTTCTCTAGCAGTTTAGGGTGCCCGTTTTCTTAACGGGTTTCACACCCATTCTGAACGGCCAATATGGCCGACGAACAAGACCAAGGTGAAGATGACATGTGGTGGGACTCAATATCTCAGAAAAATCAAGAAGGTTTTAGACCAAATCCTAAACCGCAATCCACAATCGAAAGAATAATAAGCCAAGCTCAGGATAGTGACACTCCACCTTCAAAATCTAACAGTAACAGAAAAAGACAAGCTATAGTGAATGCCAGAGTGAATCACCCAGCGAATCCGACTACCAGTCAGGTATGCCAGTTGATCGACGACCAAAGCGCCGCTACATAAATGACACACCCCAATGCAATCCTACCTTGATTATCATAACCTCACCTGATGTTAGACTAGCCAGCATAAACCCTATCAAGATTGCTAGTGCTCTAAACTCTGTCGGTCACAATCTCATCACAAATGTCACCAAAAACAACAAGGGGGGAATTACTGTCAAATGCCACAACTCTGCCCAGGCTCAAAAGTTGAAAACAATAAACCATCTAGGTAAATGGTCTGTAGAAACAGAATATGCAAAGTCGGAAATCCAAAGTAAAGGAGTAATAACAGGCCTTCCAACTGACATCCCTGAACAAGACATCTTGGACAATGGCAAAAAATCAGGGGTTATCGAAGCTATAAGAGACTCACACGTAAAAGAGATGGGCATATTGAAAATAGTCTTTCTGTGTGTTTAACTTTCAACACGCCTAATTTACCATCTCGCTTTCAGCTGGGATACGAGCTATTTGAAGTTAAACCATATGTCCCCCGGTTATTCGTTGTTTTAATTGCCAGAGACTGGGACACGTTGCAAATAGATGTCGTGCAAAAACCCGATGTGTTCGCTGTGGTGAGTGGAAATCACAACTATGAAACATGTACTCAACGAGATCAGGTTCGATGCTGCAGATGCGGTGGTAACCACTCATCCGCATATGGTGGATGTGCCACAATCAAAGACGAAAAGAAAATTCAAGGAATTAGAGTAAACTGTAAAATATCATATGCTGAGGCTGCAAAAACAGTTAAAACCAACTTCACTATAAGAACAGATGATGTACAAACCCCCTCAACCATGTCAACAGTCACAAATTCGAACATGGAACCTACACAAAGCAAAATAGTTGACCACATACCGGTACAAAATAGTAACAAAAGAACCGCTCAGGCAACGAATACAAAAACTGTGGACGCATCTACTCAAACGGACAAAGTAATAGGAACACAAACAGAACCAACTGCACCTTCCATGGTCATCAAACCTGAGCAGATCATAGATCTTCTACTGGCAACCATGCAAATCTTGGATAATATGAAGAAGAAAGAAGACAAAACTGCAGCAGTTAAGTCACTTGTTAAACAAATACTATCGACTACCCAGACTAGTGAAACTTCCTCACCTAAAGAAACTAACCAACAAAGAAAAACCAGAGTTCCATCACAATCACCTGATGCCACAAAAATGCGAAACCGATCACAAAAACAATCTCAAAGTAAGAAGCAGGAACCAACTGACAAATCCCAAATGGGACCACCAGCAAGTACATCCACTCGAAGCTCAAGTCAAAATCACAAAGGCAGGAACAGTAAGACCTCAACATGAATTTTCTCATCATGGTTTTCATACTGGAATGCACAATCACTTATTGCACATGGTAATGAATTTAAGAATGCTATAAATGACCTCACTGATAAACCAGACATTATATGCATTCAAGAAACATGGCTCAAAACAAATCGTAATTTTAATTTACCCGGGTACAATATATACAGAAACGACAGAAATAATTACTCTAAGAACCTTAATGCTATTAAATGCTGGTGTGACAAATGGGGTTTTAAAATATCTACCTCTAAAACAATTGCGGTTCTATTTTCTAACAAACTTAATACTAACATGAAACTTGACATTAACAAGGTTAATATTAATTTAAATAAATTTAAACTTGATAGTATCCAGTATCAGTCACTTAAAATCTGTGCAGGAGCTATTCGCGGTACATCTTTAATGAATCTCCAAATTGAATGTGGTGACCCTCCTCTCCAATTACGGCGTCAATTATTGTGTAATTTATATGGAATCAAACTTAAAACTCACCTTTTACACCCAAATAAAATCCTTCAAGAAGATAATTGGCAAAAACATTATGCCAATAAATGGACAAATACTCATCATCGGACACCTTATGAAGGAAGATACCAACAAATCCCCATTAACATCTTCCCTCTGCATAACCCGTTTCCTTTTTGGCATTACAACTCGCCTGTTATTTCTAAAGAAATCCACTCCAATACTGTTTACATTACTGACAATAATATCAGATATTATGTTGCCACTGAAATCATCAACACGAGGTGGACAAACTATGTTCGGATTTACACCGATGGATCATTTAACCCCAAATTAAACAGAACAGGATGTGGCTTTGTCATCCCTCAACTTAAATATGCTAAAAATGTTCGTCTTAACAATGAAGCTTCCATTTTTACTGCTGAGCTCTTTGCCATCCTCCTTGCAGTAGAATGGGTTGAACAAGTTAAACCTCTTAACACATGTATTTTTAGTGATTGTTTAAGTGCTCTCCAAGCCATCTCGGAACCCATCCCAGATAATAAAATAGTCTGTGATATTCGCCACACTTTACTGAATATTCAACATCAAGCCAATATGGTCATCTTTGAATGGGTCCCATGACACTGTGGAATTAAAGGGAATGAGGAAGCAGACAAGCAAGCAAAAATGGCTACTCGTAAAAATATAATTGAAGTTAATATCCCTCTGTCAGATACAGAGATAAAACATACACTCAAACTTGAACTTGAAGAAAAATGAGAAAAATCTTGGACAGATACTAAATCTTCTAACCTTAAAATAGTTCAAAAAAGGCCAAGCTACATTTCAAATCTTGGAACCTTCCACGATGGAAAGAAGTCATTCTTCACAGACTGAGGCTTGGAGTTTGCAGAAACTTAAATGGCTTTCTCTATAAGATGGGGAAACATCCAGATGGAAAATGTGACACCTGTAACCTATATGACGACGTCGGGCACTTTCTCATTAAGTGCAAAAAATACAAAAAACAAAGGGACAATCTACAAAAAAATCGTAGACTTTCAAATGCTCAAATGACCATAGAGAAATTATTAGGAGAAAATCTAAATGTGCACGAAATAATTAATTTCATCCAAAAATGTAATATCAACATATAATTTACAGCTCCCTTTTTCCCTTTCTTTCATACATATGTTCTGTTTTTCCTTTTGATCTCTGGGATTGTTTGAGTTATTGCCTATCTATTGGGGGGTAGGTAGTGATTTACCAGACATCTTTGCAACTTGGTCTTCCCCCTGGGGGTGTTGCGGACTCTGCAAATCACCCGGCAGTGCCCGGGCGCGATTTTTTTTTTCCCAAACAGGTTTGCACAATTTCATGAATTATTCAGTAGTTGCGTTGATCGCTGTACAACACTTAGGTTCTAGGTCTCCTTTTCCCCTTAAATTAAAAATACTCTAAAGATATCAATTTGACTAGGAAAAACGAGGTGACCTACTACAGCAGGATTCGAACCCGGGATCTTTGATCCATAGCCAATCCCACTATCCACTACACTACGTATAGCAGCTCGACAACAGCTGTTCTTTAAAGTGATTTATTGTAACTAGTTAACTAATAACAACAATGCTGTGACGTCATGTTTTATTCCGATGAATAAACATAACTTCTCATCCAAACTACTGAATAATTCATGAAATTGTGCAAACCTGTTTGTGAAAAAAAAATTCGCTGCCCGGGCACTTAAATTGCTGGCACACGATCCGGCCCTGCAGGGTATTCTTCAAAAGTTGCATTGTGTTTGGTGAATCACAGCCTCCTCCCAGCTTGCAGTCCGTTTGTTTTGTTTTTGTTTCATAATGAAAACTACACGTCATCTGCTCGACCGAAACTGTGCTCGCATCTCTTTGTACAGTAACGACCCTCAAAAACGGCCTCAAGTTTCACAAAACCTCGCGTACATTTTGAACGCAATATTTCATCATTTCGGATAGAATGGATTATGAAACTACACACTATAAGCTTCAATGTCATATATACATTGTTATAATCAAGGCTAAGATAACGAAGCACTAGTTTAAGTTTCCCGGGGAAAAACACATTTTCTCCATGTACGGCTGTGTAAAATCGCCATTTTTCATGACTAACGTACACACGAGCCAGCTTGACACAGGCGTAGCTCGAGAACCAAAGGTCGTCGAACTTTGGATAGAACGGTTTTATATAGCTGACACCATTAGCCTTCCAGTGATATAAGACACGATCTGATTGGATAAGTAAAAGCAAAGCACTTTTAGAAAGAATAGTCTCACCAATCACCAGTTTTCTTACAGCTGTGGTCACCCGGCGACCTATTTTACCCCTATTTAATAATGGAATGTTCCAAAGCTAAGTCTCCACGTGTGTTGTGTGGTTTAGAGGTCAACTTCCCTTGGTCTCTGCACACAGCTGACCACACAGTGGATGCACAGGGCAATCACTGAGCTTTTGCTTAAAACCGGGCAAAAGTTTTCATTATGCGTTCGTTCTCTATCAGGCTCTGTTTGTATTTTGTTGTTGATGGCACAAAGAGCACGTAGTATGCTGGAAGTGCCAACCTAACTTACACCACCACCACCAACAACAACAACAACAACAGATGGCTCCGTTTGGGGGGGGGGGGGGGGGGGGGGGGGGTAGGAGCACTGATGGGAGGTACGTAGGTGTTGATGGATTCTCTGAACAATATGCTTGGATTGGTTTTATTCCTCCATGGTTTATACTGTTCCTTTGCTCTATGGTTTATAGGTTCACTTATTCCCTAATTCGTACCTCAACCGTGAATAAAGTATTTTCAATTAAGCCTACCCCCCTCTTGCAGACCTGAAAGAGAAAACAAATATAATACACAACGACCTTGGGGAGCACCAAGCTTCAGTGGCAATGACGGAGCGGACTACGGTCCCTCATAAAGGAGAAGGCAACTTACCCCATGGAATCCCATGTGCCTTACCAAGACGCCAAGTGGATTCGATATATTCGTAAAAAGGATATCTTTCTTAATTCCAGTGTAACACTCTTCTTACAAATCTTCCATTCAGGAACAGAACTAGAACATCGGACGACGTTCTCGTCGGACAACAGCGGAAAGCAAGACGTCCGTCAGTTGCGTGTTGAACTCGGTCAGTGGCATGGTCAGTGAATACCTTCGTTATTCACCACGGACCAATGCACTCTAACAGTACCTGCAAAGTATACTGTTATGCAAATCGGTCAGTCTGCTACCTATTGAAAATATATTTATTCCCTAATTCGTACCTCAACCGTGAATAAAGTATTTTCAATTACGCCTACCCCCCTCTTGCAGACCCGAAAGAGAAAACAAATATAATACACAACGACCTTGGGCCGGGGAGCACCAAGCTTAAGTGGCAATGACGGAGCGGACTACGGTCCCTCCCCTAGGTCAGGCATTAAAGAACGGGCTGGTGAATAATATCACATGAGAAATACATTTGTGTACATTCAACATTTACATTCTGTACATTTATTCTTTCTCTCAAGGTACAATCTCATTTTGATTATTCTTCCTTTATTGTATATATATGACATACAAAATTACACATTAATAGCATAACGCTGTGTCAGCGTCCTGTAATCAAATACCTAAATTAAGGGAGACGGATAACCTGTCTTTCATACTGTCTTCAATGTAACCATCCTTAGCTGTTTCAGATCTCCATCGCCCATGTTTCTTAAACAGCCTGTCAGGTACCCCAACAGTAGCTGCAGCAGATGCACCGCCGCTACGTAGGCTATGTAGACCAAACTTCTTAGCCTCTAAGCCTACAGAGGAAAGGGCATTTCTGAACAATTCTAAACATCTAGTGTAAGATAAGTGACCAGAACGTAATTTATGTGAATTACTGGTTGTAAAATAGGTGAGGGGCCTCACAGGAAATCTTCATCGGTGTCTGAACTCAACCCAGCTGCAGACAAATACCGTCTTAAAGCCAAAATAGGACAGGTTGGAGTACCTGTAGCACCGACTAGAACCCAGGCGCCCTGTCTGTATATGTCTGTCTTACTTTTGCTGATGAAAATGTTCACGTGGGAGACACAAAGCTGCAGGTCGCATATGCGAATGTTAATGAGTTCGTCGTGACGAAGGAAACCTGCATAAGCTAATAAAATCATAGCACACAACCTTATCTCAATCAAATTATCAGAAGCACCCTTTTTACTATAGGTTTATGCAACAGTTTCTTCAATCCTTGAAGAACAATATGTAAAAATCTAGAGTCACAAGGATTGTGACACAGTACCGGGTTGCAATCATAACGCTATTTAATAGCATAAAAACTGGATTCAATTTTAGAGTATGGAGCGTTATCTTGATAAAGGTACATAAAATATCGACTGATGTCCTCAGCCCTGGGTGGGACTTGAGTTACCATGTTACGGCGACACCAATCCTCCCAACCTGCAAAAGCTCGATCGTATTTATATACAGTGTTCTTAGCCCTTGAAGCAGCAAGCACTTCCGCCAAAATCGAATCATATCCTTTTATATGGGAGGATCTGCAAATATAAAATAAACAAGATGTTTGTTCCACAAACACGAAACTTCTGGGAATATGAATATAAAAAATATAATTAATTAATAAATTAAAAAAGGATTATTTCATCCTCAGTGTATCCATTATACATGCTAAATCATCTCAAAGATCCAAGCGGTGTGTAAACTTAAAATTATCGGCTTTGTCAACGAGTATGACCTAGCCATCCAGTAATGCCAACTATAGCCACTGTATTGTGCTATCCAGCTATACAGCTGTTGTATGTAATCATACGGCTCTATTTTCTATCCAGGCTGCTTAACCACTTAGCCAAACGGCTGGTATCTGCCCTTGCTACGACTCTTCTGTGTAGCCAATCCGCTTCAAAGTATTGGCCAAACGGCTTCATTATCTAGCCATGCGGCTCTGTTATCTGGCCATTCGGCTCTGCTATCTGGCCAAGCGGCTAGTGTTTTGTCAGCGGCTCTACATTATAGCCATGCCTCTAGCAAAAACGCTGTTCTACAACAGAATCGTTGCCAATTGAGTAGACTAAAATATGCAGTTTGGCTGAAACAATCAAAACTAGGAACTCGAGCGTTCCCTAGTCTCAAGCACAAAACTGAGCTAGAAAATGTAGATGACCCAAAAATAGAATTTTGATTACGACCATGAACGAAAATATTTGTGGGGTCCTGGAATCGGATCACATTTGAAACGAGTAGACTAAAACTACTGGACTCGGAAAACAAAAGTGGCCAAAACGGAGCCGATGGCCACTCTGGTACCACTAGCGTACCCACAGCAGAACATGCTTGTATATGCTTTAATACGTCACCGACCCGGTTAATAGGGGGCACCAACCAATTGTTATCCCCATTCCAATTAGTGGAAAAGGCATCTACCCTGTTAGAATTAGGACACAGGAACTTTGAATTGAATACTGGTAATTTGGTATTAAGTTCATCCGCAAATCTATCAACTGTATGTGGCCCCCACAAATTATCAATGAAGTGAAAAAATTCTTGGGAGACACCCCAGTCGTCAAAGTCACTCGACTAAGACCATCGGCCAGTGTGTTACGCTCTCTGGGGATCCATTGTACCTGTAGTGTAATCTTATTACGCCTACAGAAGTTGAAAATGTCTAAACTCAAACTATGCAATTCTGCAATCATACTTCCTTTGAAGACAATTGCTACAACACCTTTGTTGTCTGTGAACAGCTTCACTATCTTACCATACAAATTTGGCGCAAATGCTCGCACCGAGAGGTCCACTGCCTTCAATTCCCTCCAAGTCGAACTTTTCAAACTTTCTTGTGGGCTCCAATTTCTTTGAAGCTTCATGCTTCCGCAGTTTGACGACCAAGCTCCACAGCCAGTCTGACTGGCATCACAAAATGCAATAACCTGAGGAACGGAATATTCAACAAGCATACGCTTATTAAGAGAACATAATTCATTTTTCCAAAAGAACATTTCTTCTACAACTTTGCTATCTTTCTGTAGACTGTACACTTTATCCCAATGTGTTCTAGTGATAACCTCATGGTACATGAACCTGGACTTCAATTGGGAAATAGCTCCGACTACAGGGGAAAGAGATGTAATCTTACCTGCCAAGGAAGCAATCTGCCTAGCAGAAACCTTCGGCAGAGATGTTTGAAATGAATCAATACATTTACAAATATCAACAACCCGTCTTTGGGTGACTTTGATTGAACCTTCAATACCATTCCAAGTAATTCCCAACCAATCTAAGGCCTGTACTGGGTCCCACTGGGACTTTTCTTTGTTGGGAACTAATCCTGCTGACAAGAGATCAGCCTTGACAGATTCGGCAACATGCAAACAGGACTCCCTGGAATTTGTTCGACACCAACCGTCATCTAAAAATAAGACAATAAAATAACCTTTCGAACGCCAGTGCTGAACCAGTGGCCTGAGGCATTTAGTAAATATAAATGGAGCAGTTGACAGGCCAAACGGCAAAACATGAAAAGAAAAATACCTGGTTCCAAGGCCGAAGTCCCAACCAAAGCTGAGGAATTTGGTATGGTCTGGAAATATTTCAATATGGTAATACCCCGACTTGAGATCGAAGGTAAAAAGAAAATCACCTTGCTTAAAATAACTTAAAGCCTCATTCCAGTCTTCAAAGTGCACTTTCCCTTTCCAAAGAAACTGGTTCACAATTCTGAGATTTAAAATCAAGCGTAGTTTACCCGAGGTTTGATTAGAAACTGACAGCGGATTAACAATGTGTGGAACATGAGAACATTCAACGATCAAACCTTTGTCAAGCAAATCTAAAATAGCTTCTGAAACAAAGGATGAATGCGATAAAGCAGACTTATTGTTCTTATACAATCCTGTAGGGGGAGTCTCAATAAATGGTAATTGATAACCAAGTTGGATCACATTTAGAACATGCGAGGAAGCCCCAATGTCTTTCCAAAACTTTAGCGATGCACGGAGTCTGCCTTTAACAATAGGCTCGGAATTGCCTTGCTCATAATCATAATAATTGTTCTGAAAGAAATGTGGGTCGTACCCTGAAGTACCCATAGGTGAAGCACTGTGACCGGCCGGATCATGGCAACTTGTACTGGTACTTGAACTTGGAGCACCGACTGAAAACTATTCACTGGTAGTATCTTCCCTGCAAGGATCCAATGTTGTTGGATAAAGGGAGTCTGAGAGGTCGACAGGAGTATAAGAAGTTTATACAAACCAAGATATAAGATAATTGTGAAACGAAACTTTTTAAGACCATTTCATTGAATAATGTGAGCAACAATATGGGTTTTGCAATACATACGTACACACTAATAATGAATAGATGAAATTATAGCTTTCATCAGAAATATCTACGACGATATTGGTAGATTTCTTATTGGCATGGCACTGTAATGCACAATTTCGAATACTCGTTAAATTGTGATCATGATACAATTTGTATACAGTAACAAGAATTTTACCCCATCACGAAACATCCGTCTCCGGTTAAGGGAAAAACATATTCATGCGTTAATTTCATCGATACAATGTATAGACTTCCATGAGAAACTAATTACCCGAGTTAGAAAAATACTGGTCTCTGCTAATGCCAGCGCTGCTGGGTATAGGCGCCGCCATCTTTGCTGAATGAAGATGCATTTGATTGCTTCGGGCCTGGGCAATTTCTCTTCCAGTGCCCAGCTCTGCCGCAGGCAAAGCATAGGTCGGTAGGTCTAGAGCCGCTAGTTGACTGGGTAGCTGACTGGTTATACCCAAACGCATATCTATTTCGTGGTTGATTTGAGCCACGAAAAATAGAGGGGTCTGCAGGCCCGTAGGCAGGATTTTTTATGGGGGGGTGCGAATTTGTACTGATGGGACCAAAAATGAAACCAAAACTTTTCTGGCCAGTACGGTTATTTTTACATCAAAATACCATTATTTACCCCGGAAAATGTGGACCTTTTGGTAATTTGGGGGGCGAATTTGTACTGATGGGACCAAAAATGAGACAACATTTTTTCGTGTGCCTGCAGTACAGTTATTTATACATCAAAATACCATTATTTATCCAGAAAATGTGGACCTTTTAGTAATTTGGGGGGGGGGGGGGGGGGGGGGGTGCGTACACAAAATTCCATGCACATTTAGATCAATAAATTCATCCACATTTACTTCCGCGTCAGTTTATCGGGCCGTATTTTTCCCTCGTACAAAATCCACCAAAACCACAAAGTAGAAATAAAAAAGAAAAAAAAAAGTAAAGAACAAAAATACAGAGGGTTCGATCCCACAACCTTTAGACTAGGAGACTGGTACACTATCCCTCAGAGTACAACATATGGCTAACTTAATTCAATTAACTCCGTCTGATATCTACACACAGAGTCATGAAAAGCTGCCGTGTATACACAAAATTCCATACACATTTAGGTCTATAAATTCATCCACAATTACTTTCGCGTCAGTTTTTTTGATCTTTATTTTCCCTTCGTACAAAATCCACCAAAACCACCAAGTAGAAATGGAACAAAAAAAAAAGTAAAGAAAAAAACATACGGAGGATTCGAACCCACCACCTTTGGACAAGGAGGCTGGTACATTATCCATCAGAGTACCGCATATCGTTAACTTAATCCAATGAACTCCGTCTGATATCTACACACTACCAGATTCATTAAAAGTTGCCAATTGTAAAACTATTTACAACCGAGTTACAGTGATGCACAACGTATGCAACAAGATTTAACAACCGAACACAAAACTCCATACACATTTAGATCCATAAATTCATCCACATTTACTTCCGCGTCAGTTTATTGGGCCGTATTTTTCCCTCGTACAAAATCCACCAAAACCACAAAGTAGAAATGGAAAAGAAAAAAAAAGTAAAGAAAAAATACGGAGGGTTCGAACCCACAACCTTTGGATTAGGAGACTGGTACATTATCCCTCAGAGTACAGCATGTCGTTAACTTAATCCAATGAACTCCGTCTGATATCTACACACTACCAGAGTCATGAAAAGCTGCCGTATATACAAACAATTCCATTCACATTTAGCTCCATAAATTCATCCACATTTACTTCCGCGTCAGTTTATCGGGCCGTATTTTTCCCTCGTACAAAATCCACCAAAACCACAAAGTAGAAATAAAAAAGAAAAAAAAAAGTAAAGAACAAAAATACAGAGGGTTCGATCCCACAACCTTTAGACTAGGAGACTGGTACACTATCCCTCAGAGTACAACATATGGCTAACTTAATTCAATTAACTCCGTCTGATATCTACACACAGAGTCATGAAAAGCTGCCGTGTATACACAAAATTCCATACACATTTAGGTCTATAAATTCATCCACAATTACTTTCGCGTCAGTTTTTTTGATCTTTATTTTCCCTTCGTACAAAATCCACCAAAACCACCAAGTAGAAATGGAACAAAAAAAAAAGTAAAGAAAAAAACATACGGAGGATTCGAACCCACAACCTTTGGACAAGGAGGCTGGTACATTATCCATCAGAGTACCGCATATCGTTAACTTAATCCAATGAACTCCGTCTGATATCTACACACTACCAGATTCATTAAAAGTTGCCAATTGTAAAACTATTTACAACCGAGTTACAGTGATGCACAACGTATGCAACAAGATTTAACAACCGAACACAAAACTCCATACACATTTAGATCCATAAATTCATCCACATTTACTTCCGCGTCAGTTTATTGGGCCGTATTTTTCCCTCGTACAAAATCCACCAAAACCACAAAGTAGAAATGGAAAAGAAAAAAAAAGTAAAGAAAAAATACGGAGGGTTCGAACCCACAACCTTTGGATTAGGAGACTGGTACATTATCCCTCAGAGTACAGCATGTCGTTAACTTAATCCAATGAACTCCGTCTGATATCTACACACTACCAGAGTCATGAAAAGCTGCCGTATATACAAACAATTCCATTCACATTTAGCTCCATAAATTCATCCACATTTACTTCCGCGTCAGTTTATCGGGCCGTATTTTTCCCTCGTACAAAATCCACCAAAACCACAAAGTAGAAATAAAAAAGAAAAAAAAAAGTAAAGAACAAAAATACAGAGGGTTCGATCCCACAACCTTTAGACTAGGAGACTGGTACACTATCCCTCAGAGTACAACATATGGCTAACTTAATTCAATTAACTCCGTCTGATATCTACACACAGAGTCATGAAAAGCTGCCGTGTATACACAAAATTCCATACACATTTAGGTCTATAAATTCATCCACAATTACTTTCGCGTCAGTTTTTTTGATCTTTATTTTCCCTTCGTACAAAATCCACCAAAACCACCAAGTAGAAATGGAACAAAAAAAAAAGTAAAGAAAAAAACATACGGAGGATTCGAACCCACAACCTTTGGACAAGGAGGCTGGTACATTATCCATCAGAGTACCGCATATCGTTAACTTAATCCAATGAACTCCGTCTGATATCTACACACTACCAGATTCATTAAAAGTTGCCAATTGTAAAACTATTTACAACCGAGTTACAGTGATGCACAACGTATGCAACAAGATTTAACAACCGAACACAAAACTCCATACACATTTAGATCCATAAATTCATCCACATTTACTTCCGCGTCAGTTTATTGGGCCGTATTTTTCCCTCGTACAAAATCCACCAAAACCACAAAGTAGAAATGGAAAAGAAAAAAAAAGTAAAGAAAAAATACGGAGGGTTCGAACCCACAACCTTTGGATTAGGAGACTGGTACATTATCCCTCAGAGTACAGCATGTCGTTAACTTAATCCAATGAACTCCGTCTGATATCTACACACTACCAGAGTCATGAAAAGCTGCCGTATATACAAACAATTCCATTCACATTTAGCTCCATAAATTCATCCACATTTACTTCCGCGTCAGTTTATCGGGCCGTATTTTTCCCTCGTACAAAATCCACCAAAACTACAAAGTAGAAATGGAAAAGAAAAAAAAAGTAAAGAAAAAACATACAGAGGGTTCGAACCCACAACCTTTGGACTAGGAGACTGGTACACTATCCCTCAGAGTACAGCACATCGCTAACTTAATTCAATGAACTCCGTCTGATATCTACACACTACCAGAGTCATGAAAAGCTGCCGTATATATACACAAAATTCCATACATATTTAGATCTATAAATTCATCCACAATTACTTTCGCGTCAGTTTATTGATCTTTTTTTCCCTTCGTACAAAATCCACCAAAACCACCAAGTAGAAATGAAAAAGAAAAAAAAAGTAAAAAAAAAAACATACGGAGGATTCGAACCCACAACCTTTGGACAAGGAGGCTGGTACATTATCCATCAGAGTACCGCATATCGTTAACTTAATCTAATGAACTCCGTCTGATATCTACACACTACTAGATTCATTACAAGTTGTCGAATTTATTGTACAGTACAACCATTTTACAATTATGCACACCCTATATGCAACTAGAACAATTATACACAAAATTCCATCGGCACATTTAGATCCATAAATTCATCCACATTTACTTCCGCGTCAGTTTATCGGGCCGTATTTTTCCCTCGTACAAAATCCACCAAAACCACAAAGTAGAATTGGAAAAGAAAACAAAAGTAAAGAAAAAAACATACAGAGGGTTCGAACCCACAACCTTTGGACTAGGAGACTGGTACACTATCACTCAGAGTACAACATATGGCTAACTTAATTCAATTAACTCCGTCTGATATCTACACACTACCAGAGTCATGAAAAGCTGCCGTGTATACACAAAATTCCATACACATTTAGGTCTATAAATTCATCCACAATTACTTTCGCGTCAGTTTATTGATCTTTATTTTCCCTTCGTACAAAATCCACCAAAACCACCAAGTAGAAATGGAAAAGAAAAAAAAAGTAAAGAAAAAAACATACGGAGGATTCGAACCCACAACCTTTGGACAAGGAGGCTGGAACATTATCCATCAGAGTACCGCATATCGTTAACTTAATCTAATGAACTCCGTCTGATATCTACACACTACAAGATTCATTAAAAGTTGCCAATTGTAAAACTATTTACAACCGAGTTACAGTGATGCACAACGTATGCAACAAGATTTAACAACCGAACACAAAACTCCATACACATTTAGGTCCATAAATTCATCCACATTTACTTCCGCGTCAGTTTATTGGGCCGTATTTTTCCCTTCGTACAAAATCCACCAAAACCACAAAGTAGAAATGGAAAAGAAAAAAAAGTAAAGAAAAAACATACAGAGGGTTCGAACCCACAACCTTTGGACTAGGAGACTGGTACACTATCCCTCAGAGTACAGCCAATCGCTAACTTAATTCAATGAACTCCGTCTGATATCTACACACTACCAGAGTCGTGAAAAGCTGCCGTATTCCATACACATTTAGGTCTATAAATTCATCCACAATTACTTTCGCGTCAGTTTATTGGGCTTTATTTTCCCTTCGTACAAAATCCACCAAAACCACAAAGTAGAAATGGAAAAGAAAAAAAAAGGAAAGAAAAAAAACATACGGAGGATTCGAACACACAACCTTTGGACAAGGAGGCTCAGGCCCGTACGCAGGATTTTTTTATGGGGGGGTGCGAATTTGTACTGATGGGACCAAAAATGAAACCAACATTTTCTGGCCAGTATCGTTATTTTTACATCAAAAAATACTATTTACCCCGGAAAATGTGGACCTTTTGGTAATTTGGGGGGCGAATTTGTACTGATAGGACCAAAAATGGGACAACATTTTTTCGTGTACCTGCAGTACAGTTATTTATACATCAAAATACCATTATTTATCCAGAAAATGTGGACCTTTTAGTAATTTGGGGGGGGGGGTGCGTACGCACCCGTCGCACCCTCCCCCTGCGTACGGGCCTGGGTCAGCAGAAGTAGTAGCACGATCCACGAGACGGCCGCGTTTGGGGGCACTTGACTGGCGAGAGGACTTGCCACGGCGCTTCTTAACAGGCCTGGCTTGGGCCTGACGGATGCGTTTCTCATCCTCGGAGTCGGATGCCAAGTCGTCACTAATATACTCCTCTACGGCCGTCCAGCCTAATAGTATTATACCATTGATACAAAATTGTGAAATACATAGGTTAAATTACAAAACCTCAGCAAATGTTAGTTATTCAAGGGGAGATTAGTATTGACGCATTAATGCAGTCATCGACGCTAGTTGACGATTCTCTTATTCTATTTTCATTTCATTTTAACACCCACTAACCTGCGTCCGACTTGTCGGCAAGTCAAATAAGTTTGTTGCGTTTTTTCAGCTCTGCCACGCCCTCAGCAATGGCGTCTTTAGCGCGGGTTTGCTTACCCTGGTCCAGAAGAGACTCGGCGGACTCCAATTTTTCCAGCAAGGAAGAAGAATTAAACTCAAATTGTGCCCGATTTCCCTTAAATCTAAAAGAAATCTCAGCTGATCTTTTGAGATGTTGCAACTCGTGCGTAGCCTCGGTTAGCTTCTTTTCGTTCTCGTCTTTGAGATCCGATATGGAAGCTACGAAAAACTCGTTTAACGAGTTGACTGCTTCCTTAACTGTATCGCCTACCACAGCCGCCGTCAAAGGAGGCACGTTTTGGGCCGTGCCGGGTACACCACCGGTGGGGATAATACCGGCACTTGAGGCTTGTAAGTTAGGTTGAATGCGATTTTTCTCAGACATAATTCGGGATATGTCGTGTATACAGAGCGCGGAAAGCAAGACGTCCGTCAGTTGCGTGTTGGTTGGTTGGTTGGTGGTGGTTAATGGCACTTCTGGCAATCCGTGTGCCCTTTGTGCCAGTTGCTGTAGTCTTGCGGTCCAGTAGAGTGCTTGTTAAACTACTTTTTTATCTTTTTCTTTTCCTTCTTCTTCTCTTTTCTTTTACTTTTCTCTTTCTTTTTTTTATTTTTTATTCTTCTCTTTTCTTTTCTTATACTTTCTTTTTTTTTTTTTTTTTTTTTTCTACTTTTTAATTTTATTTCTTTTGTTTTGTTTCTATTTTGTTTCTTTTTTCTTTTTTTCTTTTTTCTTTTTTCTTTTTTCTTTTTTCTTTTTTCTTTTTCTTTTTTCTTTTTTCTTTTTTTCTATTTTTTGATTTTTTAAATTTTTTGTTACATACGTGTAGACTTTGCTTGAGCTTCAGAGTTGGAGTGGGAAGAGAAGGGAAAAAAGATAAAAAAACAACCTGCTACAAGAAGTTAGCTATCCAATGACGTCTTGAGGGTAAAGACTATTTGGAAATAAAAAGAAAAGAAGATACATGTGAATCAAACAAATTGTATGTGAATTGTAGAGGCAAAACATGCAAAGAAAGCAGCGATGAGACCAGTGCGAGCAAGGCATGTATGTAGGATGAGACAAGAGCTCATGCATTGTATAGAAAGACAATATGAAATGATTTGTATACTGTGGGTGTGGATGTAAACATATATTATAAGAAAATGTACATGGTTAGTTGGTGTTGTTTGTGAAAAAGAATGAAGTTAAATATCACTCTTAGTTTCTTTAATGAAATTTAATGTATGAAGAATGCTGTGTTTTGAGTTTAACAAATTTTTAAGTGTCATTTGGTCAGAAGTAAATTTAAGTGATTTTTTAAGTATTTGTCTATTATGTTCACATTTTTTACATGTTGTGAGAAAATGTTCAACATTATCATAAGTGTTGCATGTTTCGCAAAGTCCATCAGGATGTTTACCTATTTTTTTAAAGAAACTGTTAAGGTTTTTACATGTGTCCAGTCGAAGTCTGTAAATCTTTATTTCCTGCCAGCGTGGGAGATTCCATGTGTTTATGTGGGTGGAAATAGTGGGTTGTATATTTTTTAGGGTAGAATATTTTGATTTATTCCATTCCATTTGCCATGTTTGTTTGAGGTGGTCCTTAAGATGATGTTTAGCTTCTGTAATTGTGAGGGGTAATTTATAGTCAATATTAGTTTTCTTGGTGGCTTTTTTGGCAATCTGGTCTACTTTTTCATTTCCATAAATACCGCAATGTCCTGGTATCCACTCAAAGGTGACCCTATTAGCTTGGTTTTGAATGCTTATCAAGGTGTGTCTAATGTCACATACAATTTTATTGCTGGGAATAGGGTGTGAGATGGCTTGAATTGCACTTAAACAGTCACTGAAGATGCAGGTGTGCATGGGCTGAACATCTTCAATCCATTCCACAGCTAACAGAATAGCAAAGAGTTCCGCTGTAAAAATAGAAGCCTCATTGTTTAGTTTAATACTCTTGGAATAACTGAATTGAGGAATATAGATTCCACATCCGACTGTGTTGGTAGTAGGATTAAGTGATCCGTCAGTGTAGATGTGGAGTGAATTTCCCCACTGGGTATGAATTGTTTCTGCAGCAATGATGCCCTTTTCATTGATGTTCGATATGTGTTTAATGCGGTTGAAGATTTCGGCCGATATGTCTGGTTTTGTGTAATGCCAGTAAGGAAAAGGGTTATGTAATGGACAAATGTTGAAGTGAGTTTGACTGGATCTAGCTTCAAAAGGTGTATGATGTAGACTATTTTTCAATTTTTCAGCAAAATAATGTTTCTGCCAGCAATCTGTTTGGACATACTTGTTGGGGTGAGAATTGTGCATGTTGAGTTTAATATTGTAGAGATTGCAGAGAAAACTGCGACGAAAACATAAAGGGGGTTCACCACAATCTACTTGTAGTTTCTGACACGAAGTTCCGTAGAGTGCTCCGCAGCATATTCTCAGAGCCTGAGATTGTATGCTGTCTAATTTCTGTTTATGTTCCATGGCCGCTGAATTAAAGGCTTCACATCCATAGTCCAGAATAGGTTTGATAAGTGTTTTGTATAGTTGAAAGAGAATACAGCAGTCCGCTTCCCAGTCCTTTCCGCTAACACATCTCAAGATATTGAGTTTGGATTTGCATCTGTTGACAATATAATTTATATGGTCCTTCCAGTTAAGTTTGTTGTCGTAAATAATTCCCAGAAATTTAATAGACGTCTGAAATTTAATATCAGTATTATTTATCTGTAATTTACAGGAAGCATTGCGTTTTTGTGTAAAAAGAGTCGCAAAGGTTTTAAGAATGGATATTTTAAAACCCCATCTATCACACCAGGCAGAGATATCGTTTAAATTTTGTTGGATTTTTATGTTGATAAAGTTCATGTTTCTATTAGACTTCCAAATAACTATATCATCGGCATATTGGGAGATGTTGATTCCGTTTATGACTTCAGATAGACCGTTGATAGCTATGTTAAAAAGAATGGGGCTGATGACACTTCCTTGGGGAATGCCAATATTGACATTGTGCGAGTCAGAGTAGGTACCATTGATATTTACTTGAATTTTTCTATTAGTAAGGAAATCATCAATCCATTTAGTAATACATCCATATATTCCAAGAGAGTGAAGTTTAATGATTATGCCTTTTGGCCATACCATGTCATATGCCTTTTCAAGGTCTAAAAAGACAGCGAGGGTGCTTTCCTTGTTGGCAAAAGCTTTATTTATGTTAGACTCTAGGTTAATGATGTGATCTTTAGTACTCCTTCCTTTACGAAAACCACTCTGATGAGCACTAAGTAGATTATGTTTTTTCCAGGTACCAGATGAGTCTGTTATTAACCATACGTTCCACGATCTTACAGAATGTGGAGGTGAGGGCTATAGGTCTATATGACTTGGGATCGGTGGGACTTTTGCCAGGTTTTAAAATAGGAACGAGAATATAGCTTCCTTCCATGTGCTTGGGCATTGAGAAGTTTTCCATATTATGTTAAAAATGATGAGGAGAAAGCCACGGGCTTTCAGAGGGATATGTTTGATGATATTATTACATATATTATCTTTACCAGGAGAGGTACACTTAGCTGAATTGATGGCTTCGTCAAGTTCTGATATGTTAAAAGGATCATTAATGATGTTATCATTTTCCTCAGAGTGGGAAAAGTTATCCAGTTGAGTGTTGAACTCGGTCAGTGGCGTGGTCAGTGAATACCTTCGTTATTCACCGGGACCAATGCACTCTAACAGTACCTGCAAAGTATACTGTTATGCAAATCGGTCAGTCTGCTACCTATTGAAAATATATACATTTGCAGCCCACACGCGGTGTCTTGTGATCTTCGTGTTTGATGGTCACTATATTGCCATAATGTACAATGTATCTACATCGGAAATTAACGTTGGGGCAACCTGGTAGTGGTACGTTTTATTGTTGTTTTGTATTGGAAGCCTAAATTGCCTAGGCTTAAGCCAAATACGAAACGAAGCCAGCGATTCGAAAAGGCCACTGCGTGTTTGTAAACCTGAATAGCGCCCTCTAATGACTAAGTTCATGTCATCAACCCGCGCCTGTTTATAATGTTGCAACCACAGGGAAATTCCCTTGTTGGTGTTGCAAAATGCGAACGTCGTGGAAATTCCCAAGAATGATAAGAATCCTAAATTAGCTTTGCGTTTTTATTTGAAGTTGGAACCAGCACAGCAGGCAGCACCTCACTTTAGCTTGTTGTGCCGTTATGTGATGTACATTGAGTCGACTCTGTAAACTGGTAAGTGAGAAAATGTTCTGATATCGTATACCCGCAAACGGTATAGCGTTCTTTATTTACAACGCCACGTTTGCGGGGCGGGTGGATCATGAACCCTGAAAATGTTTGGTTGCTGTACTGACTTTGCTCGATCTATGGATCGAGCTCATCTATTTTTAGAAGGCCACGAGTGAAACATGGGATCTTCTTCAATATTTACCTTCGGTTTTAATGTCAATTTGTGAATTGAATTTATTATAATATTAATAATGATATTAAATATTATTATGAACTACTGTATTTAGAATGGAGGAATATTAAAAGCAAACAAATTAGAAAGAATTCCATATCCGGACATCATCCAAGTTCCTGTCTACATTTCCTTGTTGTATCATGTTATGACAGAAGAAGTAGTGTCGAGGAGAAACTTAATTGGTTTTCACGTTTCTTATTAACATGATTTATAGTAACTAATCCAACTTTCGAAATGTGTGTCTTTTGTACGAATAAAGCCGGGTATTTTATCTAGATGTTCAGATATGGAATGTCCAGGATATCCGGAAATGGAATTCTTTGTAACGATCAAAGGAAATTGCATTGCCAACATTTGCTGTTGTGCTGACGTCGGGTTTTAAAATAAGAACAAATTTAATGTACATTTTGTAATTTTTTGGGTTGATACAATTTCATACAAAACAGCAAATCACACTTGGAGTGGGACATAAACCTTGTCTATTTGTTGTTAAATAGAATACAATTTTGACATTTAAAATACATGTACAAAAAAAGTGAAAAACAGTACACAAAAATCACAAAAAGTAATTTTATAGTCCGAACATTTGGGACTCTCATGTGTATGGTGAGAGTCTCGAAACTTACTCAAAAGTACTGAAAATATGTGTATACAACACAAGAAAATAGACTGGCACAAGAAACAACCAGTCCAACACGTATTCTGTTGAAGAAAATTCTCCTTAAAATTTTTATTTGAGACTTGGCTGGTGAAATACTGAGGATCTCTTCTTTGGGGGTTGTACTTTATAGTATTATCGTTCAACCTCTTCGAAGTTTTACAATCATGGATGCTGAGAAAAGCAAGAAAAACGGCATACGTTTTAAACTGTTGTCAGGCAGTAGTTTTTATGCTGTTCTTGTTTTTTTCGCGATCGCCGTCTGGCGATCAAACAAAAATATTTAAAAAATTAATTTTTCAGAACATTTACAGCCTTATACAGGATATCTAGCACAATCATTGTGCTGGATGCCTTTAATCATTATTTACTTTCAAATAAGTAAAATATTTGCTTATAATTCGGTAGTATTTTTCTTCTTCGATATCTGCAAATGGTGTATCCTACCTTTAACTTTTCTTGCATGATTTTCAGCACTCCAGGGCTCTGTGTGGTTAATTTAGTGTCTTTACAAACTTTGCAAAAAAGAACGTGCATGGATTCACTTTATTGACATAAATTTGCTAGTAATCGCAGTTTCTTTACCGTAGCCTTTATCTCTTTAACTCGCGAGAATTGAAATTAATAATGAATAAATAATAATAATAATAATTGTCGCGGGTTCTATTCCAGTTAGGAAACCCCAATGAAATAATTCCAACCGGTTCAGTTCGACAAAATAATCAAAGAAATAAAAATGTTCAGAAATAGGTTTATGTACAGCTCGAATTAAAAGGACCTTTTATTCAGTTTACTCATACACTCTTCAACTTGAGGTTCAATACAAAATAAAATCAAAGAAAGTGAATATGTAAACACAAATGAAAATACACAGAATATTACAATAATTTATACAATGAAAGGAAAGGATAAGTTGTAAGCAGTTGCATCTCCTGGGGTCTTGTCCAGATCCAGCGATATGACTGACGATCCGGGTCCAAGTCTAGTTATGTCCGCGAACACGCGAGTACAAAGTTCGCGAAAAGAAGAAAGTTCACCGAACGAGAATTTGAAGAATCAGAGCTAGAGACCGAAGAGGAGATCCGGGGATGTCAAGGAATGCAGCATGCAGAAAGAAGAGAACAACTCATCAAGGGCCAGCCAGGGATTGTGAAGAAATGAAGAAAAGGTGATGTGGAGGGAAGCGGATAGAAATCGTCTCACAGCTTCACCGGTGGTAGTTAACAGGTCTCGTCCTCGTCCAACATGACAAACGGCAGGAGAACCTGTGCCAGGGAAATGATGGGTTACAAAATAAAGTGTTTCAGCGGTGATTCCAGTCCGGAGCAAGGAGAGTGATGTACTCTACACCAGAGCAAGGAAAGGAATGGAATCCGTAATTAACTAAATTATTTTATAAACAAATCTATCCAAAATAACTAAAAAAATATCAACTAAATTATATTATAAACCAAACCTGTAAAATAACTAAGGTCATCAGAGATCCCTAAAATCTTTCTTAAAACACCAAAGCTATTCCCACAGTTCATCAATTTGGGCTCACACTGTAACCAAAACACAAGCCCAAGGCAGTTCTAAAGTAAAGATAAGAAAAGGAACACAGCACAGGTCTAGCCTACAACAGGTGGATGGGTAAAACAACAGCTAATTCTCCTGCATACGAAATAAGCAATCTACAGTGTACACAAGGTCAACCAAAACTTTCACATGATCTGGCCTGGTATGGACCCTGGACAGAGTCTTGAACACAAGATTTACAAGATAAGAACAGTGGCTAGAATGTCTCAGATAACAGAGCAGCTGGACCACCCTTGGTCAGGCTAGCTTAAAGTGGCAGAACTGTACAAGTGACTGTGGTAATACAAAAATGTGGTTGGCTAAATCCTAGTCTAAATACACTTACAGTTTAAAGGAGCAAACCATGAGGCTTAAATCTAAGCAATTAAACAGACTAATTCCTACAATGAATGAATTGTCATAGCTCAGAATTGGAACGATTCATACAAGTATCAGACATCGATTAAAGTTTAAGTTATATCTGATCTAATCAAAAGGAAATGATCAACTGATCTAAGGAATAAAATAACCATTCGACAATCAATAAGCAAGAACAGGTCAAGTAGTTCGACATGTTCAAGCAACCCAATGATGTGTAATCATAAATCAGCATCAACTTGAAAAGTTAAAAGCCATAGCTAGGTTGAACATATATCTACATGAACTGAAATCTCTTCTAATAATCATTCACAAATTCCAAACAGTTTGAATGAAACGAATCAGGTTATATCCTCCCATGAAATAAACTGAATCCATGGACCAATGGAAGTGACCCACTAAAGATACTTTCATAACAAAAGTCATAAAGATCCATTCAATTATTAGATTATAGAATATCCCGATTCAATTCAATAATAGAGCAATGACATCATGAATTGGAATCAGACGCAATTAATATGTACAAAGGAAAGAACTCGTTCAAATAAGTTTCATAGTGGAAAATAAACTATTGACCCAGGGGGGGGGGGGGGGGGGGGGGGCGAGGGGGGCCCTTCGAGGCTGTGATTGCGAAACGCTGGGGTACCGTCCATTCTCAAAATAGGGGGAACAATTTTCTCACGCAAAAAATTAAGAGTTTTTGGCATCCAATCTTAACATCTTGTCTTTTGTAGTTGTACAACGTTGTTATTTACCTTAATTTTTATCATCCAATGACAACATTTGTATTGAAAATAAAAAAAAAGCAGTCGAATTTTTGTACGTTGACGTACCGTTGATGCACGTAGAGATTGTGCACAAATACTCAAACGACGTTGACAAATACCTCCCCTAAAAAGGGCAATAATAATCGATAAATTGTGAAAAATCGTGCTTCGAACCCACTCATTTTTTTCTCCATTGATACGTTAAAAAAGGATGTAGCAGTGATATACTGAATTTTAAAAAAAATCTGCCTGTGAACCCCTTGCGTTTTATCGTGTTGTTTTCGAACGAAAATGGCAGAAAATGACATCGCCCCAACAAAAATTAGTGTAGATCGTGCCTGTGTACCTGGCTTTGCGGACGTTGCATGAATCACTGAAATCGGGGAGCGAGCGCGGAGAAAATTTGTACGTGTTTCAATGGTGCGCTTCGAGGAAGCGATCTATACGTATTTACTGTGTGAGATGTGTGGCTCATGAGCGTGGAAGAATGAATGAGATACATTTCAACGTTGGTGGCGCACTTTATTGGGCCCCCCCTCCGCCCCCCCCTGTATTGACCCATCATCAAGCATTATGGTTGAGAATGAAAGTACATATTCTCTGAAAATACTCAAAGACAATTTAGTTTGCTAATGGGCCAATACTAATGATAAATATACTGTATACTTAAATGAAGACAAATTTGGAAAACTTACCTGTGCCAGGGAAATGATGGGTTACAAAATAAAGTGTTTCAGCGGTGATTCCAGTCCGGAGCAAGGAGAGTGATGTACTCTACACCAGAGCAAGGAAAGGAATGCCGCACCCGCGCACAAACAACCCATCATTTCAGGCCAGGCTGTTGCCCCCCACATTGTCTTACATAACACAAGTGAACCATGCCTGACACAGGGCAGCACCACAGAGGGTGCATCTAGAAGAAATTTGATCACTCTTGGAAAAAGTAGACTTGCTCTAGTCATACAACAATTAATAAAATCATGGCAAAACTTGGGGGGTATGACATAATAATAATATTAATATTAATAATTACACGTTAATGTAGACAGTTCATCATGCTTTTACCAGATGAATAAAATGTATTCTATAGTTTCATTCCTTTTCCCTTTCTCCATCATGTATACCAGTAAACTATGCCAAGAAGAAACAGCCCTCCTACGCCCACCACTCCTCCGGGCAACTCCCACCCCAACTCGGACACCTCGGAGGGAGACTTTGTAATCCTCCCGCGGCCCTCGCTGGACACCAGCGCGGCTGGTGTCCAGCAGCTGCAGTCCCAGTTGTCGCCGACGGCGGGGCAGGTCAACAGCAGCGCCAACATGGTGACCATGATGCAGTACGATCAGCTCGTCAACACAGCCCGGGGAATGAAAGAAGAAAACAACATGCTTAGAGGTACTGGTTGCGTTCAAGACTGTTTCTCAACCCTAACCCTCCAGGGTATTTTGTCTAGAAACCCTGCCAGACGCAACAGATTGCATACTTTGTCACATTGACTTGTGTGCAGAGTCCAGCAAGGTCAAGCAGTCACCACAGATGGACTGTGCTGGATCTGGCAGGGTTAGGGTTAAAGTGCAGATCCGCAAACGGGGCGGTAATAACTACATGTACCGGTAGTTCGCGCCAGTAATATTTTTAAAGTGGCTGAGACGCGGGATTGTTGTTTAAAAACCTCAATCCGAGTCAGGTTTAGGCCGGCATCTGTGGGTAGCACATCCTGATATTTACTGGCCTCGCTCGCTGCAAGTCGGTAGCTGACAGATATTTCCGACCTTGCTTGTGACGTGTTTATCTGTCATCCATGTTAAATTCTGGAAAAACTGTGCGTGTATACACGTGCTCCGACGCGAACTGGTTAACAGCCACGAACTGATGTTTTGACATTGTCGTAAATATTTGTTACTATTTTTCTGTTCAGTACTTACACATCCTCTTTTACACCAAATGCCAGCAACCAAAGTACTATACCATTAGCCACCAAAGTACCTTACCCATAGTGTGATATTTGTGTGCCAATGTGCATGTTGAGAGTAGCGCGTATTGTTCCAAAGAGCCAGCGTTACAGAGCTGGATTTCACCAATTTTGTATTGAAATCAAAGTTTATTTTAACTGTATCCGGTAACTTTAAAATATTAAAACCAAGCAGAATCTGCAGGTGAGGTGTTATAAAAAAAATATTGAATGCTTTATCTTAGGATGTACTAAAACTAGCCTCCCTCGGTAATCCATGGAGCATTCCATTTTCCCTCGGCCGCGCCTCGAAAAAACAGAATGCTTCATTATTATTATTATTATTATATATTTCTGGTAATGAAACCAAGGATCCCTTAAAAGCGCCCAAGGCAGTGTAGCTCGCAAGCCTGAAGAAACCTGTAGAGAGAAGACAATGAGAAGAAGGTACAGTTTTAGAGTTGAAAACCCCAGAAAAATATCCTGGGGAAATCCCACGGAGTCAGGCAGGGACTGAAAACCCAATCCACATATTGGCCCAGGCCAGATTTAAACCCGGGTCATAGTAGTGGAAGGCGAAGAAAGAACCGCTACACCAACCTGACCCCAGGAAGCTAGTTTTACTACACCACTCGAAGCATTCAATATTTGTATACTATAGATAAGTAAGAGTTTGTTTGGTTCACACAGGTCAGTTGACCGACATGGTGCAAACAATGGAAGCGCGTACTAAGGAGTTTCTTCAGATGAAGAGCTCCAATCGTCAGGTGGCAGAGCGTTGCAAGGAGATTAGGAATCTAGCCAACCTGGAGGTAACCAGGTTACGCAACCAGATCAAGACATTGGGGGAACAAAACCAGGTACGTGGTCCTGCACACTGGCTAATTAGCCCCGCAATCCCGTACCGCCGGGTTCCCAGACCGTCTGAAACAACCCCGAATTAACCCTAACCCCTTGAGTGCTTTTACTAGGTGTTCTTCGGACGGTCCCAATAAGGACCGTGTCCCTAGCCGGACTGTCAAATTATATATTTTCTTGTAACCTGACGTTTTCCCCAATGCAGGATAAAACTGACCTACAGTCACAGAATGAAGAGTTCAAAAAGGCAGTCGGTACTTTGGAAGGTAAAATTCAACAGCTGGAAACAGAGCTGAGAAATAAGACGGAAGAGGTAGGTGTGACAAATTTATTGTTAGATTTTTGTTGATGCGTAACACTCAGTTGTTATCTGTTTGGATATCTGCCAGTTCAGATATTACAGCACATTCATCATAAATGCAAGATAAGTTATCTTCTGGACTTAAGAATATTATTTGCAAAAGATACACTTTTTTTAAGCAAATTGAGGTTTGGCTTTTTAGTTTACACCTTTTATGATTCGTCTTGTTGCAAGGTCTTAGTGCATGTGGAGCCTGGCAAATCGGACTCACTCAGCGAGGAAGCTCTAGCTCAGACACCGGTGTCCCTGCTGACACAACTCAAGAGAGAAATCAAGGATGTCCAAGGCACCCGAGCCGACATCCAGTCCAACATGGCCGACTTGGAGGAAGCTCTACAAAAGTCTGCCGCCGAGCTGAAACATTACAAGCAAAAGGCCGACTTCCTGGCCCTAGAGAAACAGGACTTGGTGGCCCTCAATAACGAGCTGCAGACTAAGGTGATGGTATACAGCAGCAACGGGTATCAGGACGGTAGTCTGGATCAGTCGGTGTCAACGGCGGGATCGGACAGCGATGCCTGCCAGCAGGGTGCAGCGGCAGGATCTGGAAGCAACTCTGAGTTGCCACCAACTCCCTTCAGTCCCGGCAATGCGATAAAAAAGTCCAACCTGGCCCTGCAGGACATCTTGCTCCAGCTGCAGGCAGAGCGAGACAAAGTGGCCAGCCTGATGGAGGATCTGAAGAAGGAACGTGAAGATCGAAACAGGACGGAGAGTACGCTGATGGAGCAGCTTGACGTTAGAAGCGGGGAGCATAACATGGCCCTGGAGGAACTGAACAAGACGCATCAGGAACAGGTGGAGGAGCTTGTTAGGAAGGTGGATGATCTGTCTGTAGCCAATCAGGTGGGTTTAATAATAAGCTGGAAAGAAGTTCAAGTAGCTGCTAATAAGCAGGAAGAATCCACTTTATAACCACTAACAGCTTGTTGCATTCTTGTTTAGAATTTAATACGACCCTCCCGGTGATTCTAATCTGTACAAATGACATTTCGAAATAAATAACCCAAACTGCGTCAACTTCCTTAAGATTGCATTCCATACCTAGTTTTGTATTTAAAATACCGTGACATTACGAGTAGCAAGATTTGAATTTGTGGGTTGGGTTTAATTCTTTGACGAGTACCCAAATTTTGTTTAGTTGGGTGCCCAGTTCCCGTACTACCAGTATATGTGATGCGATCAAGCAAAATCAGTCGGAACTCGGCAATTCTTGTTTTGAGATTGGGCCAAAATATGTTCGTAGGGGTGAAAAAATCCAAATTGACTTTTTTACCAAAAACAGAAGGGGAAAATATTTTTCTTTTACATGAAAATACTCTTTTCAGAAGGGAAGTGATACAAAAACATGATTTTCTCAGTTTCTTTATTTTTAGCGTGCTGGTGTTCAAATGGTTGTAATTTTTTAACCAAAGGTCGTATTAACATGGGGTTTTCACTGAACTGGAGCCTGAAGTACATGTACGCTACAAAAGAATATGTAAAAATCCCCAAAATGGCCAAGGCCTACTTCAGACTGATTTTGCTTGATCGCATCACATAATGTACAACCCTATTTTTTTTAATTTTAAATTTAATGAAAATATATATACGATTTACCTGTTGAAATTATTGCAAAGCTTAGGTAACAAGATGACTTACGATTTTAGGATAACTTGTGATGAGGACCCAGTTTCAATTCTACTCATACTAACCCCAGATGTTAACATTTGATGTTCCCGATAGGAGCCCCATCATAGCATGGAGTTGAAGCAACAAGTCAGAAGTCTAGTCTGTGAGCTCCAAGATTGCGAGAATATCCTGCAACAGAAGGAGCATTTCCTGGCCGATCTTCGGGCAACGTAAGCTAAACTCATGATTCTAAAAGTCTGTCTGTGTCGCTTGGTCTGTGTCCATTTCAAGCGCGCACGTCTCACCAGTTAATTGTTGGCGTTAACATCTAAGTTTGAAATACTGGCCGTGTGTTTAAAATGTACTCAATTATTTGTCTGCTTTAACCCTAACCCCCCACAGGTTCAGTAATTATTGGTACCGAACCTAACAGTACTAAACCTGTAAAACTCGCACTTGTTGAATTTCAGTATGGGCTGTGATGACTGGCCATTGGTTATAATAGTAAATAATAATGTTAGTTCTTATAGCGCTTTAGACTCCCACAATGTGGGTGTATCAAAGCGCTTTACAACTATTATCCCTGTTCACCAGGAACGAGACCATTTCTGCAGCAGCTCAAGATCAGCGCATGTGGTCTCTACCTTCACAGGTACCCCTTACTCCTGGGTGGAGAGAGGCAATTGTAGCAAAGTGTCTTGCCCAAGAACACAAGCACCATGTTCCCTGCCAGGGTTCGAACCCACGTACCATCGTACAGGAGTCAAACACGGTAACCACTGGACCACAGAGCCTCACGGCACTGTGTGTTGGGCTATGTTTAAGTGGGAACACAAAAGATGTACACATCACACTTACAGTTGACCAGGAACGTACGTACTGTGCTGTGACCAGCCTGAGCTCACCCATGATCAAATGTCTGTGCATCCCCTAAACATTTTTACAAGTCTCATGCCTTTCTGCCCCGAACCTCACATAATTCAACAGGGTCTCCCTGGGCCTTTTGTACTGAGTCAAACAAAGTCCAACAACAAGTTGCTAATGTTTGGTACCAAACCTGCCAAAACCTAGCAAAACCTACAGTTGGAGTTTGATGGGCTTAGGGTGGTTAGGGTTAAAGGGAATGTACCGGTACATCATTTGCTTTTGCTGTAATTTGGCGGAAGTTGATGGATTGGGGGTTTAGTATGATATTGTTACACCGACTTATTTGACGTTTTGGGTTCGTATATATGCTGGAAAAATCAAGAAAAACAATCATGTTCTCGTAGTCAGGTACCCTAATACTTAAGAAGAAACGGAGCAATTTGTCGGCGACAAGCATTGAAAATTAATACAAAGAGGGAGGGGGGGACATGGGGGGTACCAGCATCTCAAAAGGGGGGGGGAGGGGAAAGAGGCATCAGATTTCTAGGGGGGGGGGGGGGGCATGTGCCCCCCCCCCCCCCCCCCCCCCCCCCCCCCCACCCCCACCCCCCAACTATGCTACTGCTCAGCATACTTTTTATGGCATAATTTTACTTCTTAATTTGTAAAAACAAATTGTGAAGAGAAAATGGCTTTACTAGCCAAGATGAATCACATGCCTATAAAATTCACATGCCTTGAAACATTGAGGTGTTCTTTTTTTTCCTCGCCTGTGATTTTGAAATCAGATGGACTGCAATCGAAAGTTTATTTTCAGATCAACATTTTGTATGATGACAACTTTCAGCATACCTCATGTTTATTTTCAGCAATAAGCCAAGTTTGAAATTGGATAAATATTTATTCTTACATGAGAAAACGTTGCGCTTTCTGTATTTCCCCTCTGTTTTGAAATTGTTTATTGCTGGCCATAGAGTTTCCCCACTATTGTTTGGCACGTACTGGTATTGCACATAGGGTGTCTCACAGGGGAATCCCCTAAAAAATCTACACGGCCAAACAGATGTGAAATTGTGTTTATCATCTAGGCACACAATATTATTAGTAGGGCAGGTTAATGATGTGCATTAGATTGGGTTGACTAGTTCAAACCGACCCAAAACTTAAAAAATATAAACCGAATTTGACCCGAAACTGATCTGAACTCTCCAGACCGGCCCCGACCAGACAAAAATTCAGGGAATAAGAACATTTTTAGCGATCATCCCATGGTCTAACAGCAAAAAACACAACGCTAACCTTTAAAAAAAATATTTACGATATGCAAACATTGTGCATTCACAGTTGGGTGAATAAAGCTATTTCTTTAATTGTATTCATTTGTGAGAGGTTCTGGCAAAATGAGACGGAACTGGCCAGGGGTTGAAATGAGGGTTATCAGGTATTCAGCATTCTCACAATGCTGTTTGTTGCACTTCAATCAAAAATTCCATTTATAAGTTATGGCTGTTTAATTTTTATCAACATGTCGCAAAAGTAAAATGTCGAGAAAAAGGCCTTTGAAGTTTCAAGTTTTGTACATGTGATATGAAAAAATGGCAATCGTTTTTCTTTTCACCCTAAAAATCATATTGATTTAGGAGGATTTGGGAGGGTTAGGGTTAAAACACTTTTATTTCACTATTTCCATTCTATTTCTTAACCAGTTCGTGCCGGATGACGTATACATATAAACGCAAAGTTTTCCCCAAATTCAAAATGGATGACGCATAAACACGCCAAGTTCAAGTTCGGAAATGTCTGTCAGCAGCGAGCAAGGCCGGAAATGCGTGGGTGTGCTTCCCGGCACTATCGGCCTGAACCCGCTTCGGATCGAGTTTCGTTAAAAATAATCCCGCCCCTCGGCTCGGTGATGTTAAAATAATCCCGGCGCGAACTGGTTAATAGAACCAAATAATGTACCAAATATAAATAAATCTGAAAATTAACAAAATCTCTCATTATTAATTTTTTGGGGAATTTTTTTTCACGTTTATGCTCCTTTTTATGCCTTACTGTTACCTGTGATGTAAAAGTAACCTTAGCCTCTACATCTACGGTACATGTACATGTATATTTTAACAACAAATTCTGTGCTTCTTACACAAGACTTTGCCCTTGGAAATTATGCAGGTTTAAAATGTACATGTAGCCATCATACTCACTATTTGCATATGACCTTCACTTTTTCACTCTTCAATTTTTTTCACTTCACCGCATCTATTCAACTTCACTTACAATAACCATAATATGTGACCTGTTCCAACGAAACCAGGACTAAGTTGCACAATGTGTTTTATCACAATGTACTCGTGAATTCATTTGAGAGTGGATTTCACCATTTTGAGGTTTTTGGTTTCCCTGAATCACAAACTATTAATCTACAATCTCCCAAAATTTGAACTTAATCTGTTGACCAGAAGTGTGTTTTTTGTCAATTTTGTGAAACAATTGTGTACAGAAATAATTCCCTTTTCTGAACTTCGAAGCTGTTTATCTCATAATTACATGTAGGTTGTCAGGGTTTTATCACTAAATCCTTCCCCCAGGGGAGATAGGGTGGGGGTACATGTGTAAATGATACATCATTTTAAAGCTGAGAACCTGGGGAATTTGAAAAAAAGCTAAATCTAAAAAAATAAAATTGTCAACTTTGTCTGGGTTTTGTTGGAGTATTTTATTTCCAGTGCCTTTAGTAAATATTGGTATCAAAGCCATAGTATTGTCATGCACAAAGCAATTGGTAAATCTGGGTTTCTACATAGAGTACTGATACCTGGTTTACGTAAATGTATTTCCTGAAGAGAAAAAAAAATGGTTACAAAAAGTAAATGTATTTTCGGAAGAAAACAAAATAGTACTGGCCTCTGAATGATCACCTCATGAGATTATTCCGTTCGCGTCGATAAAGTTTTTTTCGGCATTCAAAACAGATGACAGGATTACGTCCTGAGCAAGGCTGGAAATATATTTGTCAGTGACAAGCTCGCAGCGAGCGGGGCCGGAAATATTAGGGTGTGCTACCCACAGATGCCGGACGGAACCCGTCTTGGATCGAGGTTCGTGAAAAACAATCACGCGCCATGGTCAATGTCAAAATAATCCCGGCGCAAACCGGTTAATAAGAATTCAAGAAACGTATGCAATGAGCAGTAAAACGGACTGAGTTTTGGAAATGGCAATATTGTGTTTTTGTGATAAAAAGGTTGTACATGTGGTTTTTTTTTTTGTTTTTTTTTTACTATTTTCTTGAAAACCAAAATACCTGATTACCAGGTTAGGTTTAAATCTTCTTTAAAAAAAATTATTTTGGTGTTATTTTTGGAAACTAAGAAAATGCATGAAAAAAAAGCAAATGTTCTTTAATACGCTTTTTATTCATGTCTCCAGTAACGAAGCCCTGAAGAGTAAAATCTCACTGTACCACGACGAGTTGGAAGAAGTCCGGAAACAAGACTCACAGATGATTGAGACGTTACGGCAAGAGCTTCAGAGGCAACAGGATCATTACCAGCTGGAAAGGCAGCGAGGATTGATGGATAGGTACATTAATTTAACCCTCCTATGGTTTTACCCTTCAAAACCTTTCAAAATCTTCTTACTGGGCAAAATGGCTATAAAGTACGGTCGTAGGGGATCAACACATCGCGGCATTGTTAATGGAAACACGGTCACAATGTCCGGAGAGTTGAGCTAATTGGTTGACCGCATTATTGAGTAAGATTGCGGCGTTCAAAGAATTCTTCACACAAAGACCATCACTTTGAACTCAAGCGACATCATATACGGCGCACCGAAAGATAAGGCGCGGCGATGTTTTTGTGGTCTAGAAAGTCAGATAAGCCGCGTCTTTACCGCAGGAAATTACGGTATATGAACCTTTTAAAACCCTCCAGAATTTGTTGCTACTGCACTACCACACCTTTTAATACCTTCTGAAAGGTATTGGAAGGTAGAAAAATTGGGTCATGGTATACCCCTATGATAAAGGTACATGTATGGGGTATCAGAACATTGCCAGACCCTCCAAAACCTTGCGAAAGGGAATGTATAAGGTGGAGCTATTGCTCAACCGTACAGTTGCTATATGCATACATCGTTGGACCTTTCAAAACCGTTTAAAATGTTTTGAAAGAATACTCCTCAGTACATTATATAGAGTATCCCTCACAGAAAACAGCTAAACATTTCAACATTTTTTTTTCTCACACCAGTTTGTTCAGAGAGTTGTTTCACATCTTTCATAGGTCTCTTTTGTCAGACAGTTTGCTCACCTTTTAAAACCCTTCAGTCCAGCAAACTTGAAAGGTTTTGAAAGGTCTAATAATTCTATGGCGGCTGCACTGCATATCGGAGGGTTAATTCATATTCCTATAGCAAGCTTTTATTTTTTAGAACTTGGTTTGACATTTCACCAATGTACATACTTTTTGCAACTATCCAAAAAGTATCCGAGCTTACTTGATGTAAACAAATTATTGACTTTAAACTCCCTGTGAACATTTCTTTCTGGCATGCAGTCTCTTTGAAGAAAATATTAAAAGATGTCCAAATATGTGTCTCAGAGATGCATCCACTATAAGCTCTCCAATATGTTTAATACAATGGAGCCCATAATTAATAGACCAAAGACAGTTTTTTCAGAAGGTGCAGTTTTCATCTCGTTAAAAGGGCAAACAAAAATCTAGTATTGACTTAACATTTCCCGATGCAAATTCCATCTTATGAAACATCTATGGTTTTCCTTGTTCATATGTAGCGCTATTCATATATATGTATACATGGTGTCTCTAAGTATACCCATTTTATAATTCAAATTATTGCAAAACACTTGAATATTTCAGAAAATGACATTAGAAATGGTAGAATGTCCCCTGTCCAATGGTTAAGGTTCATTACGTCATTGCTATGGATGACTGAACAAACAAGACATTTTATGAAAGGTACTGACATAAAATCAGCGCTTTGACAACTTTGTTTTTACTTGAGTGACAAAGTTCAGGCAGGTGTATTGGCTGTTCAAACACATTGGAAAAGTGATGACAGGGTCGATGAATCATTTTTTGTGATCTGTTTCTTTTTGTTGTAAACTTTAACGTGCTGTTCCCCTTACATGCATATGAAGCAAGAGATGTGGCAGAGGGACCCCCCCCCCCCCCTCTTTTGTGTTCCTAGAATCTCAGGATTTTTTTTTAGGTTTTAAGGGGGATGTCTTGGGTAACAATAGTGTGGAGTGTACCCCTCTGTGGGGGGTACCCCTTTGCCACATAGTGTTTTGGCTATATTCACATGGCCACCATTCCTGACTAAAGGTAGGATCATAGAGGAATAAGAGCTCTTATTCCTCCATGGTAGGATACACCATTCGCAGATATCAAAAATATTTACTACCGAATTATTAAGAACTAAAGAAGTATCTTACTTAAATCTGAAAGTAAATAAGGATTCTAGGCATTCAGCTAAATTATTGCGCTAGATATCCTGTGATTGTTCCGAAAAATTTAATTCTATTTTTAAAAACAACTTAAGAATAACTGCCCGATGCCGGTTAAAAACGAATGCTGTTTTTTGTTTTTCTCAGCATCAATTATTGTTAAAATCCGGACAGGTCAGTTAAACGATATTTACTATAAAATACAACCCCCCAAATCCACCCATTCATGATAATTCGAGCAATTACCAATGGTGTATCCTACCTTTAATGCATATAGCTGGCATGTTCATCTCATGTCTCTCACTGTTCGTCATACTCATCCCAACTTGTCACAGTGCTGATTTTAGTACCTTTCATAAATGTCTTGTTTGTTCAGTCATCCATGGCAATAACATAATGAACCTTATATTATTGGACAGAGGACATTCTACTCCTTCCACAGACATTTGTCATTTTATGAAATATTCAGTAGTTTTGCAATAATATGAATTTTAAAATGGGTATACTTTTTTTTGTTCAGATAAGAACTGATTCCTATGATAAGTACACAATTTCATTGTGATTTATTCCCCGGACATTTCAGAATCAATCATGACAAGTTGGTGGATGAGCATCAGCATCTTAGACAGGATTACAACCAGCTGTTTGCTGACTTCGACAAACTGAACCGCGTGTGTGAAGAGCAGAGAGCTCGAAGCACACAGGTAGGATTAGTGGCCCAGATGACCCAGAACAAACAGCTTCGAATCATTTGTGACCTGGGGCCGATTTCACGAAATGCGTCTTAGGAAGAATGACTCGTCCTAACTCGCGACTTGTCCTAGGACGCGTTAAACAACATTTTGGCCTAGAGTTATAGTTTCGAGAAAGAAACAGATTTGAATTTGTTATTATACATGTGTATAGTTTTAAAAACTATTTATTTATACGCCAACTAGTCAACTTTGTGACGGTAGAACATGCAGAACTACGTACCGTACGTGATTGTACTGCGCAGACTAGTTTTCTGGTAAAAAAGTGTTCAAGTATTCTTGTGTTCAAGCACGCGCACATGCTCGAAGTTGGTTTGCGTGACTCTTTTCAACCACTGTTTTCTCTAGTGGTAAAACAAACATGAAACAGCCATCAAATTGGTAGTTGCGATGCGTCTTTCAAAAGATGGAAGTGAAAGCTATCTTAGGACACGTCTTGGCCAAGATCGATCTTTGAGCTAGGACTTTTTTTTTTAATTCTTTTTTTCTTAAAATTACCTAGGTTCTTAGCTTTAAAATGATGTATCATTTACATATGTACTTCCATCCTATCTCCCCTGGGGGAAGGATTTAGTGATAAAACCCTTACAACCTAATTATGAGATAAACAGCTTCCGAAAAGCATATTATTTCTGTACACAATTGTTTCACAAAATCGACAAAAAAAACACACTTCTTAGTGACGGATTATGTTCAAATTTTGGGAGATTGTAGATTAATAGTTTGTGATTCCGAAAAACCCCAAACTTTAAAAACTTTTATACGGCGACGTAACCTTTTTTTTTGCCATGCGAGACTGGCAGAATGTCGCATATTGTGAGCGCTGTGCACAGTCACCTTTGACCCAGGGATATGACGTGTGACATGACTTATTGTTTTGCGCACTAAAATTGCATTTTAGCCCGACACGACATGACAGCATCCCAGCTACATTTGTCATTAAAGGCAACAGGGAAACATACTACCATTTTTGTATGGTACTTTGGCTTTGAGCTGTGTGGTTGTGACGTATACAGGACGTGCAAAGCGGTTTACGCTTCGCCGCAGTACTTCTACAGCACGGGGCTGTTTCCGTCGGACTTTTCAGCATCCCTGATAACTTACCGCAGCTGAGCGGAAACTTCCCACAACCACTTTTGGCGTGATAGTTTTACATCACCGTCGCGGTACGTTGACACTAGACGTTAGTCTACCGTGCGTTCCCATTGAATTTAATTTTAAGCAGGGTTGTGGTCGAGTTTCTGCAAGTCCGTTCGCAAGTCCTTTCGTGAAGCCAGTCACGAGTCCCTTTATAAAGGCAGTCACAAGTAACTGGATGAACAATGACAAAGGAATGCTTTTGTCAAAGCTGATTTGACTAGCTTGTGATTTGAATTGGAACTAAAAGACTTGTGATGGACTTGCAGGAACTTGCAGGGACTTGCAGGGACTTGCAGGGACTTGCAGGGACTTGCAGGGACTTGCAGGGACTTGCAGGGACTTGCAGGGACTTGCAGGGACTTGTGATGGACTTGTGATGGACTCGACTACATCCCTGATTTAAAGTGAAGTTGCTATTGTATGTTTACTATTGCTTCTCAATCAATGTTTACCGCAGGCAGTGAATGCGACCGCTCTGCGTGAGCTCGCTGAACAGCGAGACAACCTAACGGCCCAGCTGATGTCGGCCGAGGAAGCCATCGGAGTTAAGCAGGACCAACTGGACAAAGCTAAGAAGGAACATCAGGAAGCTACGAAGGAACTCCAGGAAGCCAGGACCAAGCTGGAGGATATCCCAGTCCTTGAGGCACAGGTGAGGGTGGAAATCAACAAACCCATCTCGGAACTTGTGTTCCAGTTGTCGGGCCAAAGCAAATTCTTCCAAAGATTTGATTGTAGGACTTGAACATATGTGACTTTTTTGTAAATATGAGCGACTTTCTTGAACTATTATTATAGTAATTTGTTCTGGTAATGAAACCAAGGATCCCTCATCAATTGTGCCGTAGTAACTGTAGCTCGAAAGCCTGAAGAAACCTGCAGAGAGAAGATATTACAGTTTTAGAGGTGGGAGGAAAACCCCAGAGGACTATTCTGGGAAAAAACCCACGGACTGAAAATGCAATCCACATATTGGCCCAGGCGGTACTCGAACCTGGGTCACGGTGGTGGTATGCAAGTTAAAAACCACTACGCCAACCTAACTCTCTTAATCATAGTTGATGTTCAGAGTGACACTATAGTCAAAAACTCATTTCAAATATTAGTTTGACGTTAAACTTAAACGCCGGTCTGACCTTTAGGATATTGCTCATGACAGGATTTTAACAGACCCAAGTGAAATAGTAGGAGAAATATAGTAAGATAACAAATTTTTTTTAATATAAAAAAAAAGAAAAAAAGGTAGGACTTCAGAGGACAAAATCTGGATAAAGGTATGACTTTTGCAAGTGCCCACTTCATAAAGGGTGTTGTTGTTTTCTTTCTTCGTCCAGGCTGAAATCTACAAGATCGACTTTGACGCGGAGCGGAGAGCGCGGGAAAAGGCCCACATGGAGCGAGAATCCCTGATGGGGGAGCTGGAAGCCCTGCGAGAGGAGAGCCAGCGGATGCAGGAGGAGCTAGCCTCCCACGCCAAGACGCAGCTCAAGCAGATGCAGCATCGTCACAGCAACGCTGGTGGCAGCGGCAGCACCAGCACCAGCAGTAGCATCGGGAACATCTATGAACGCTACATCTCGCGCCCGCTAGGCTTCGGGGGCTCGCACTCTACCGGTAGAAAGAACGACCGCGGATATGGTGGCAGCGGCGAAGAGTATGGGAACCGCGATCTTTACGAGGACAACTACGAGGTGATTCCCGAGATGAACCCCGGGGTGGATGTAGACCAGTTGGGCCGAGGGACTTACGACGAGGCCGGCACGGGGCAGATACCCGCAGCAATGGCAGGTGTTGTGACTGTAAGTCTAAACTTATGCGGTTTATAAAACTTGCTTCCTGACCAAGTATGTTACCCGCTCTTGAAAATGAGTTTGTACATGGTTGGAAAGCCCAGGATATAAGCTTCCATTTGGTACATAATTCAGTTTCATAGTTTCTTCTATTCTGGAGTTATGACATTTTGAAACAACCGTGGAATTAAAATTACATATGTGGAAAAATCAGGCTTTGAACTCGATAAAACTGAGACAATTCATCTTAAAAAGGAACCCTAACAGTTTTTGGTTAATTTCTTCACTTTATTTATTAATTTTCCTGTTAATGGAATCTGAAACTTAAGATATTAAAGAAGTTATTTAAATTTTGCCAAAGAAATTGGGCAAGAAAATGTATAGCACGACTTATATCACCTTTTCCTGGAGCGGATCACATGTGTGTTCAGTTTATATACCAGGTGCATTTAGTTTTGGATTATGATAGTCTCATAGAGCACACAAATTTGCTTAGCACAAAAAAGTCTTGCTCATTAAAAACAGGTTACCAGCCAAAATTCTACGTGTTTTTCATGCTAAGCCAAAAACCAGCTGATTATCAATCCAAAGCAATAAAGATCACGTGAAAATTTGGTCTGTAACCTTGTTTTTGCCAAGAACAAATGTTCATGCTAAGCAAGTTTTTGTGCTTAGCAGCTCTATGAAATTGGCCCCTGCTGACATCCATTGATATGAGTGCAGTACGGCTGTATCAGATTGGGAATGAACATATTTTATAAGAAATGGTATGAAAATCATGGAAGAACAGTTTTCAACTCTAACAATCCGAAACCCTCCAAATTTAATTTTAATTTTGCACACATGCTAGGGTGTTAAAGGTAGGATACACCATTGGTAATTGCTTGAATTATCGTGGATTTGGGGGGTTGTATTATATTGTAAATATCGTTCAACTTACCTATTCAAAGTTTTACAATCGTGGATGCAGAAGAAAGCAAGAAAACGGCGTTCAATTTCAACCGGCGTTGGGCAGTGATTCTTATGTCGTTTTTTGTTTTTTTCGCGATCGCCGCCATCTGGTGATTGTGAATATATTCTCATAAAATTCAATTTTTCGGAACAATTATAGGATATCTAGCGCAATCATTTTGATGGATGCCTACAATCATTATTTACTTAAAATTTAGTAGAATGTTTCGAGATCTGCAAATGGTGTATCCTCCTACCTTTAAGAAAAAGCAATTTATATCTTTTGTTTTTAACGAATATGAAGCTAAAAACTTTTATAAAGGCCTTTTTCTTGGTATTTTAAATGTTAACAAGTCGAGAAATGCAAACATTAAACAGCCATAAGTTGTCACCTGAGTGTCCTTTTGCAGTGCAACATTACAAGCAGTATGAAAGGAGAATTTTCTTTCCTAAAACCACCAAACCCTCATTTTGTCCTCTGCCCAGGGGCTAATTTCATGGAGCTGCTAAGCACAACAATTTGCTTAGCATGAAAAATGTGTCCTTGGCAAAAACAGGGTTACAGACTAAATGTTCACGTTATGTTGTTTGAAAAACACATGGAATTTTGGCTGGTAACCTGTTTTTACTAAGAATTAGTTTTTGTGCTAAGTAGCTCTGTAAAATTGGCCCCAGTTTTGTCTCATTTTTGCCAGAACGCCTCATAATTATGTTATAAATTACAGATACTTTACAACATGTTTTGTCTTCTATTGTCTCGTGTAGAACATGGACCAGGGCTATTCCCAGCGGCCGAACATAACCTGTCCCAAATGCCAGAATGAGTTTCCGGATATCGACACCCTTCAGATTCACATGCTGGACTGCATCAAGTAAAAAAAGGAAAACGATCCTGCAAATATAGGACAAACTGTGGTAGTTTATCACGAGGATATCATTTGATCACTCTTAACCAGTTCGCGCCGGATGGCGTATTATAAACGCAAAGTTTTCCCCAGATTCAAAACGAATGACGCATAAACACGCCACGAGCAAGCCCGGAAATGTCTGTTAGCAGCGAGCAAGGCCGGAATTGCGTGGGTGTGCTTCCCGGGACTATCGGCCTGAACCCGCTTCGGATCGAGTTTCGTTTCGGCTCGGTGATGTTAAAATAATCCCTTCGCAAACTGGTTAAAGATAGAGTTGACCATTTGTTATTTGTAATTTATTTTCCCGTTTCCGCAAGCAGCAAAAGCACTCAAATTGTAAAGAGAAGTGCTTAAAAACAAAACCTAATGAAGTTTTTCATCTCTGTGAATGCTGTGTATATTCCGAGAAAACAGTTGTCTAGGATCTCGATTTAAAAAAAAATAAAAAAAATGCGGAGTCGTATTTTGAATTTGTTCTCTCAATCGACTGATTGAAGTAAATTTTCTTTTCAATTTGTTAGAAAAATGATGGATTTTAGCAACAAAGAAGTTGGAGACACCATCTAAAAAACATTATAAATGCCAACATTTGATGTTTTTAGTTAAGAATGTGTACACAGCACATACAAACGACAACACGTGGAACACGTAAAGCTATGGGGGATTGGCATCGCGTGTACGGGGCGCGTGTGTGTGTATATAAAATGTACAGTTGGCCTGCTCAAGGTGCGTCAGTAATGCATCAAAATTAGAAATACTAGGACTTGTCATGTTTTCTTGGACACATCCAATTAATTAGTATAATATATTCTAGGGATTGTATATACTCGTTTTTAAATGTAATGTGAATTAATGTAAACAAAAAGGTCGCAAAACTCACCGCGATGCCGACCCTCACCGTAGAAAGCCAATTGCGTCCTGCACACGATGCCCCATTCCCTGAAACACGCTACAATCCCTGCCTTGGAACGTCTTGAAGCTCCTAAAGCTTTAAAACGATCGTTCTGATTGGCCACTTTTCTAATTATGATTCATTAGAAGTTCCATTATTTGGCCAACCAACGCAATTCTTATATACACGCTTCGGTTTGAGCTGCTTGGAGATGTGACGTCATTAACGGCGCGCACACTGGCCAATGAAAAGCCGCGCAATTTTAGAGAGGGCGCTGTGTTTTTTCATTCACAAATCGCGAGTTGTAAAACCTGTGAATGACATATCAAATTGCGGTTTAATGCTAGCGGAAAAAGTGCGACGCGTGAATTTTTAGCGACCTGCACATCCAGTATTATTGGTACGACTTGTCTTAACTGAAGGTATGATTTGCCTATGGTACGAGTTGACCTGTTACCATGAAAAGTACTAAGCCATGGTGCGCTGTGGTCACGGTGTTCGACCCATGTGTCTTGGTACTTTGGCGACATGGTTCTTGTGTTCTTGGGCAAGACACTTTAATACGATCGCATCTCTCCACCCTGAAGAATAAATGGCTGTAGAGTCAGAAACCAGGGCCAATATTCATAAAAGCCTGCTAAGCTTAGTTGGCTGCTAAAATGACCCCTAGTTGACAACTAAGCCTAGTTGGAAGCCGAGTGATATTCATAAAACTTTGCTAAGCTTAGTTGGTTGCTAAGTTAACTGCCATTAAAGTTGATCTGGGGTGTCTCTAAGTCACTAGCTGGCAACTTGCCTGATGTCCCAGCTGCGTGCTTAAACTATCTAGCTGTCAACTAGCTGGTAACATTCTTAGCAAGGTTTTATGAATACAAAATGGTAACCACTGAGCAGCAACTTACGGATTTAGCGGGCTGCTAAGGCCTAGTTGGATGCTAAGTTAGCAGGTTTTTATGAATATCGGCCCTGATTGCTCTGATAAATTGTAAAGTGCTGTAAGACCTTGGTATAAAGTATAAAGGTGACGCTAGTATTTTTTGTATAATGAAATGTAAATTATTTCTTTACCCTAATTATTGTCCACTCTGCATAAATATTAAACATTCTTTTCTCCCTTTTTTTCATATAAGTTTAGCTACAACTACATTTCACCTTTAGAGCTAGTTATCCTTGTTATCTGATCGATAAAATTGTCAATAGGGCCTATGCTAATTAGGTACAAATGTTTACTAATTCACTATGTCACTAATGAGGCTATTACTTTGTATCTACATAATAGACAGCAAGATAGTAAACAAACTAACACAAATAATGTGTAAAGAAAGTTTTAGTGTTTTTTTATTTTTATTTTTTACCTTCTTAAAGGTAGTATACAACAATTGCAAACATCAAAAAACAAAACTACTGAATTATTATGAAATACCTTAATTGCCTGTAAGTGAATAACAGTCTTAGGCAAACTGTTAATTCACGAAATATTGTGTGCTGAAGTTTTCAAGAAAAATTAAATTCTGGTGGTTTTTTTCAAACACTGTCTCCAATTTATTACATTTAGTCAGTCCACATTTTATTTGCAATACAGTTACACATCCGTCTAAAGAAAATCAAGGGACCATACTACAAAAACATTACATTTCTTGGTTCTTTCCAGCATCTGGGGCCAATTTCATAGAGCTGCTAAGCACAAAAATGTGCTTAGCACCAAAAGTCTTTCTCATTAAAAACAGGTTACCAGCCAAAATTATACGTGTTTTTCATGCTAAGCAAAAAAACAGCCGATTATCAATCCAGAACAGTAAAGATCAGGTGAAAATTTGGTCTGTAACCTTGTTTTTGCTAAGGACAAATTGTCATGCTAAGCAAATTGTTGTGCTTAGCAGCTCTATGAAATTGGCCCCAAAACACAAAACTTAATAGGTCAGCGTATTTACTATACACATGAACCCCATATAAACCAATCTATTTTCGAACATTACAGCAAAAACAAATGGTGTATACTACCTTTATTATTACTAATTTGGGCAAGGATTCCTAAGAAGCAGTCACCACAGTTTTCCTGCAAAAATATGTACAAACAATTGTGTTTAGTAAAATGAATCTTGAAGAAATGTCTGTATAATAAGATTTATTTTTAATTTTTTACGTTTAAATAATTATCTTGGTTATCAGCTATTCAGATAATTTGGAAATGGAAATTCAGAAAACGTAAATTTGGTTTTGTAGCTTTGCAGAAATAAATATTAAGATTTGTTTCTTGTTTCTAAATACCTAAAGAAAATTAAAAATTAAAACAATGTACATGACAACAGCATTATACTTAAATCCTAAACAACGTATACAAGTATACATGTACAAATTAATATATTGATGAAACTAGTATGGTATCCCCTTTAAAAAAATGTAGTATAATTATTTTTCTTGGGAATGTATATATTGAAGTAAACATGTTTGTGAAGTTTTCTAATTTTAATGTTTTGTAAAATACTTTATAATCATAAGTTCTAATAAAGTACCTTTAACTCTGATGTATGAATATTCAGATTTTTAATGAACTTTAGGACTGTATGCCTCAAAATAACCTACACATGTATAACAGTTAAGCTACTATTTATTTGCCAAGTGCTGTAATTTTAATTTACATGTACCGGTACGTAGATAGCACTATCAATTTTAAATTAAGAATTTTTCTTGGCAAGGATAATAGAGCATTTTCTTTGCAAGCCTTGTTCTTTACATGGAGATGTTTGAAGGGATCGTATACGTTTGGTAATTGGAACTCATTGTTTGTTTCAATCCTATATAGTTATAGATATATACCATAAAACTAACCTGTAAAAATTTCATTTCAAAAGGTGGTAGCGATTTTGAGATATTACCGAAAATTCGGAGCGGTTACATGTATGTCCACGCAGGAAGAATAATCTGCATTGGAATACACAATCTGAGAAACGTCACCGCAGTAACGCTTCTCGGATTCACTTTTTTGAGGATCAAAAGTGATATATTTTTCCATAACCGCAGTACTTCGAAGAGAAAAGTTTCTAAAAATGCATTATACTATCCAAAGCTGCTGTACTTCTTACCAAGTGAGTTTCTATTGCCATTCATTTTTTTGAGTAATTACCAAACGTATACGATCCCTTTAATGTTCATAACTTAATTATGAGTTCATCAGAAAGGGGATGGGATTGTGCCATTAATGGTATACAATCGTGGAATTTGGCACGCGGTCAGAGAAAGATTTGACTAAGGGCTATTGCAGATTCTGTCCTTTGAAGATTATAGGTAAAATAACAAGCACTGGCAGCTCTATTAATCCCGGGGGCGGGGGTGGCTGAGGGACACAAATTAATGACGATGTTTCGTGATCATTTTGTATAGATATTCAAGAGTCCCTATTACTCCCTATCGTGTATTGGCAACAATAATTGCCTTTCACTAAATTTCTAAATGCAACGGTATGAGGTTATACATTGTGTATTGACTTTCTGAAGCTTTGACATGTTAATTCCATCTCCCCCCCCCCCCCCCCCCCCCCCACTTACCACAAAATCCCCACCCCTTGGGCAAACTTTTAGAGACAATCCCCGACAAATCTGTGATGGCCCTATATAAGCCAGATATCTTTGTCAACCGTCATGACATACTCTGTGTGCTTAATTTCATTCTTGTAAAGTGTTATCCTCAAAGGCAAAATTCCCCCCAAATATTTCCCCTATCTGCCCAACTACATCACGTGAATTTCATCCAGCATTTAGTAATGTTTATGCTGTGCTGTGAATATTGGAGCTCAAGCGCGCATGTCGTGAAATCTTGGAAATTGTGTTCTTGTTTGTACATAAAATATTGTTTAAACGTGAAAATGTTTTGAACGTTGCTCAAAATTTGTAACAAATTGTTCCTCTAAAACATGCTACGAAAAAAGTCTGTAAAATCAGTTAAAAAGAATGCTGTAATAAATGTACATAAATAACCTCATTTGGCAATGTTTAACTCGCTCTACTCGGTTACTTTTTAAATAATTTAATAAGGTACTTTTTGAGAAGTTACATACTACATACTGCTGTCTAAGAAATGAGTCAATTTACAATTAAAATGTGCATTGTTATCTTAATTATTGTCATCTGAATTGCTTATAGAAAATGGGCTTTAGTTTGTTGGCAGTTTCTTCATTGTTGTTGCTTTGTGCCAATTTATAGTTTCTAATTCCATATGGTTGCGCACATCCAAATAAAGTCCCATAGACAACAATGATAAATACCCCAACTTCAAAAAATTGGGAACAATACTCACAACTCCCCAAGGTGACTAAACTATACACCAAATTGAAGCTTATTTCACTATCTTTCATTTTCTTTTCAATTTGTGTGGGGTTATCTGATAACTTTTGGGTGATAATTCCCTTCAAAGGAGAACACCCCTAAAAATAGTGCTGAAGCCCAATCTGCAGAGCGTCCATTTTGAAAAAAAATACCCTCTAGCTCAAGAGCCAAGTAGTGCCAATTCCAGGGCCAGATTCATCACAAATGCTCAGAATTAGAAGCTCACACTCCCGGACCGAGGTGGTACACTGTATTTTTACAATCCTTCAAATGCATGGCTCTCAAAATGCTCTTTAAAAAGTTATTTCCTGCAAAATGTGATCTGGTCGGCTGCACCCACCTGTACGTACGGACGGGTAATGATGACGCCTTGACCAAGGCTAAAGAATACTATGCATATAAAGTTCAAGAAATTTAACAATCGTATTAATCTCTATTCCACATTTTGTGAAAGTCCAAGGGTGGCATCAAAATGAATTTAGAAATTACAAGTCGATTTGCAAGCTGGGTCCCCTACATTGTACGTTTTCACTTTCACAAAATGTATTGTAACGTGGAGCGACACATCAAAGCCAACACACCCCGCTTTCAAATTGACCTGTAATTTCCAAATCCATTTTGATGCCACCCTGCGATTTTCACAAATACTAGATGAGGATTAGATTATGACGATTGTAAAATATCTTGGACTTTCTATGCATATTTTCCCTGTAATTTATCGTCAAATCACGGGATCAAAATGTGTGCGGTGTCACTAGTACCGCGACCAAACGGCCTGCTATTATACACGCGGGTACATTACGCCAGATACAAAAAAAAAATGCTGATCGTCTTCGCCCGACCCTACGAAACAAGCCAGACATTAAACTTGTTTTATTTGTTATTAAAAAAAAAAAAGTCTTACAAGAAAAAATACAAAAAGTCTTAAATTTTTTTTAAAAACATAACAAAATAAAAACAAATTAAATAAAAATAAATGTCCCGAAATAAGCCTACTCCAATAAATTAATTCTTTTAAAGATAAGGTTGCAAAATTGCGCTCGTTAAAACTGAGAAGAAAACAAAACGACATCGGCCTGGACGAGGACTCGAACACAGGCGATGGAACCCCGCAGACGAGGAGTCTAACCACTCGGCCGTTTGACTACCAGTCAACATTGCTTCAAATTGATGTGACTTAATAGATTTGGAAGCTGGAGTTGAATAGCTCCAGTGTAAAATAAAGAAAAAAAAGTTATGTGGTGTTGACCAAGCATTCAGGGATTCGGACCCATGACTTTACTCATTGAACGTCTCCCATATAGCACTCTTTTGGGTTCTAGGATTCCCGGCCCACCACACATCCTTCCCTGTCCATGTTCATGTAACCCGTAGGTCACGCAACCGTAAAGGGAGGACTGACGGAGCGAGGCCCTAGCTCTTGCCGCCTATGCAAGCAAACGAGCTCCGTCCCTATACTAAGGTGCGCACCTGAACTCCGCGGACAGTACCAGCCTGACGAATTAAGCCGCTGAGCTAACTCCGGTTGGTGATTGAAGACGATCAATTAATTCTTTTAAAGATAAGATTGCGAAATCGCGCGCGTTAAAACTGAGGAAAAAATGACGTCGGCCAGAACGGGCACTTGAACCCAGGCGATGGAACCCCGCAGACGAGGAGCATAACCACTCGGCCATTCGACTACCAGTCAACATTGTTTCAAATCGATGTGACTTAATAGGTTTGGAAGCTGGAGTAATAGCTCTATCTTACATCTGCTCAGATCAAAGGAAGAAGGAGAAACTGTGTTTTCAGGGTTAATGAGCCGCCCACGCATTAATTGTCCGAAAACTATTCTTATTTTATGTCGATAGAGGGCGCACCGCACACAAATAGAACTCGCCAGCAAAGCGCGGGCTCAAAGGAAACAACACAAAATCAGACAAACGGCGCTGCCTCGCGACACACGGGAGTATGGTGGCAATGTATATGTTTTTCATTGGAAATTTAGAAATTTTAATACAATTGTCTTGTTTGCATTGGTTAAGAATTTTTCACAAAAAGTCATCGGTCAACCCACCAAAAATTGAAAAGAATATGACATGCTGGTCGTCATGTTTCTGTAGTCCCTGAACACGTGAGAGTTCTAAGTATTTTAATAAGATCATGAAAGTATGGGCGTTTTAACACTTAGGTCTATTGGAATTGATTTGCTCCGTTTCACCCAAAGGGCTCTGTGTTAAGCCCCGGTAACAACGGATCGTACGAAATGTTGTCGTGGTAAGGCCTGGTCACAACGAACCCCGACGCATTTGTTCCAAGACACGACATACAATTTGGGCAAATCGTGGGTCGTCGGGGGTCGTCGCAAGACAGTCCTACGAAATTTCGAGCATCGTGGCATCGACGTACGTACATGTCCGTACGGACGGGTAATGACGCCTTGACCAAGGCTAAAGAATACTATGCATAGAAAGTTCAAGAAATTTAACAATCGTATTAATCTCTATTCCACATTTTGTGAAAGTCCAAGGGTGGCATCGAAATGGATTTAGAAATTACAAGTCGATTTGCAAGCTGGGTCCCCTACATTGTACGTTTTCACTTTCACAAAATGTATTGTAACGTGGAGCGACACATCAAAGCCAACACACCCCGCTTTCAAATTGACCTGTAATTTCCAAATCCATTTCGATGCCACCCTGCGATTTTCACAAATACTAGATGAGGATTAGATTATGACGATTGTAAAATATCTTGAACTTTCTATGCATATTTCCCCTGTAATTTATCGTCAAATCACGGGATCAAAATGTGTGCGGTGTCACTAGTACCGCGACCAAACGGCCACAGCCTGCTATTATACACGCGGGTACATTACGCCAGATACAAAAAAAAAATGCTGATCGTCTTCGCCCGACCCTACGAAACAAGCCAGACATTAAACTTGTTTTATTTTTTATTTAAAAAAAAAAAGTCTTACAAGAAAAAATACAAAAAGTCTTTAAAAAAAATTAAAAACATAACAAAATAAAAACAAATTAAATAAAAATAAATGTCCCGAAATAAGCCTACTCCAATAAATTAATTCTTTTAAAGATAAGGTTGCAAAATTGCGCTCGTTAAAACTGAGAAGAAAACAAAACCACATCGGCCTGGACGAGGACTCGAACACAGGCGATGGAACCCCGCAGACGAGGAGTCTAACCACTCGGCCGTTTGACTACCAGTCAACATTGCTTCAAATTGATGTGACTTAATAGATTTGGAAGCTGGAGTTGAATAGCTCCAGTGTAAAATAAAGAAAAAAAAGTTATGTGGTGTTGACCAAGCATTCAGGGATTCGGACCCATGACTTTACTCATTGAACGTCTCCCATATAGCACTCTTTTGGGTTCTAGGATTCCCGGCCCACCACACATCCTTCCCTGTCCATGTTCATGTAACCCGTAGGTCACGCAACCGTAAAGGGAGGACTGACGGAGCGAGGCCCTAGCTCTTGCCGCCTATGCAAGCAAACGAGCTCCGTCCCTATACTAAGGTGCGCACCTGAACTCCGCGGACAGTACCAGCCTGACGAATTAAGCCGCTGAGCTAACTCCGGTTGGTGATTGAAGACGATCAATTAATTCTTTTAAAGATAAGATTGCGAAATCGCGCGCATTAAAACTGAGGAAAAAAAGAACGTCGGCCAGAACGGAGACTCGAACCCAGGCGATGGAACCCCGCAGACGAGGAGCATAACCACTCGGCCATTCGACTACCAGTCAACATTGTTTCAAATCGATGTGACTTAATAGGTTTGGAAGCTGGAGTAATAGCTCTATCTTACATCTGCTCAGATCAAAGGAAGAAGGAGAAACTGTGTTTTCAGGGTTAATGAGCCGCCCACGCATTAATTGTCCGAAAACTAGTCTTATTTTATGTCGATAGAGGGCGCACCGCACACAAATAGAAGTCGCCAGCAAAGCGCGGGCTCAAAGGAAACAACACAAAATCAGACAAACGGCGCTGCCTCGCGACACTCGGGAGTATGGTGGCAATGTATATGTTTTTCATTGGAAATTTAGAAATTTTAATACAATTGTCTTGTTTGCATTGGTTAAGAATTTTTCACAAAAAGTCATCGGTCAACCCACCAAAAATTGAAAAGAATATGACATGCTGGTCGTCATGTTTCTGTAGTCCCTGAACACGTGAGAGTTCTAAGTATTTTAATAAGATCATGAAAGTATGGGCGTTTTAACACTTAGGTCTATTGGAATTGATTTGCTCCGTTTCACCCAAAGGGCTCTGTGTTAAGCCCCGGTAACAACGGATCGTACGAAATGTTGTCGTGGTAAGGCCTGGTCACAACGAACCCCGACGCATTTGTTCCAAGACACGACATACAATTTGGGCAAATCGTGGGTCGTCGGGGGTCGTCGCAAGACAGTCCTACGAAATTTCGAGCATCGTGGCATCGACGTACGTACATGTCCGTACGGACGGGTAATGACGCCTTGACCAAGGCTAAAGAATACTATGCATAGAAAGTTCAAGAAATTTAACAATCGTATTAATCTCTATTCCACATTTTGTGAAAGTCCAAGGGTGGCATCGAAATGGATTTAGAAATTACAAGTCGATTTGCAAGCTGGGTCCCCTACATTGTACGTTTTCACTTTCACAAAATGTATTGTAACGTGGAGCGACACATCAAAGCCAACACACCCCGCTTTCAAATTGACCTGTAATTTCCAAATCCATTTCGATGCCACCCTGCGATTTTCACAAATACTAGATGAGGATTAGATTATGACGATTGTAAAATATCTTGAACTTTCTATGCATATTTCCCCTGTAATTTATCGTCAAATCACGGGATCAAAATGTGTGCGGTGTCACTAGTACCGCGACCAAACGGCCACAGCCTGCTATTATACACGCGGGTACATTACGCCAGATACAAAAAAAAAATGCTGATCGTCTTCGCCCGACCCTACGAAACAAGCCAGACATTAAACTTGTTTTATTTGTTATTAAAAAAAAAAAAGTCTTACAAGAAAAAATACAAAAAGTCTTAAATATTTTTTAAAAACATAACAAAATAAAAACAAATTAAATAAAAATAAATGTCCCGAAATAAGCCTACTCCAATAAATTAATTCTTTTAAAGATAAGGTTGCAAAATTGCGCTCGTTAAAACTGAGAAGAAAACAAAACGACATCGGCCTGGACGAGGACTCGAACACAGGCGATGGAACCCCGCAGACGAGGAGTCTAACCACTCGGCCGTTTGACTACCAGTCAACATTGCTTCAAATTGATGTGACTTAATAGATTTGGAAGCTGGAGTTGAATAGCTCCAGTGTAAAATAAAGAAAAAAAAGTTATGTGGTGTTGACCAAGCATTCAGGGATTCGGACCCATGACTTTACTCATTGAACGTCTCCCATATAGCACTCTTTTGGGTTCTAGGATTCCCGGCCCACCACACATCCTTCCCTGTCCATGTTCATGTAACCCGTAGGTCACGCAACCGTAAAGGGAGGACTGACGGAGCGAGGCCCTAGCTCTTGCCGCCTATGCAAGCAAACGAGCTCCGTCCCTATACTAAGGTGCGCACCTGAACTCCGCGGACAGTACCAGCCTGACGAATTAAGCCGCTGAGCTAACTCCGGTTGGTGATTGAAGACGATCGATTAATTCTTTTAAAGATAAGATTGCGAAATCGCGCGCGTTAAAACTGAGGAAAAAATGACGTCGGCCAGAACGGGCACTTGAACCCAGGCGATGGAACCCCGCAGACGAGGAGCATAACCACTCGGCCATTCGACTACCAGTCAACATTGTTTCAAATCGATGTGACTTAATAGGTTTGGAAGCTGGAGTAATAGCTCTATCTTACATCTGCTCAGATCAAAGGAAGAAGGAGAAACTGTGTTTTCAGGGTTAATGAGCCGCCCACGCATTAATTGTCCGAAAACTATTCTTATTTTATGTCGATAGAGGGCGCACCGCACACAAATAGAACTCGCCAGCAAAGCGCGGGCTCAAAGGAAACAACACAAAATCAGACAAACGGCGCTGCCTCGCGACACACGGGAGTATGGTGGCAATGTATATGTTTTTCATTGGAAATTTAGAAATTTTAATACAATTGTCTTGTTTGCATTGGTTAAGAATTTTTCACAAAAAGTCATCGGTCAACCCACCAAAAATTCAAAAGAATATGACATGCTGGTCGTCATGTTTCTGTAGTCCCTGAACACGTGAGAGTTCTAAGTATTTTAATAAGATCATGAAAGTATGGGCGTTTTAACACTTAGGTCTATTGGAATTGATTTGCTCCGTTTCACCCAAAGGGCTCTGTGTTAAGCCCCGGTAACAACGGATCGTACGAAATGTTGTCGTGGTAAGGCCTGGTCACAACGAACCCCGACGCATTTGTTCCAAGACACGACATACAATTTGGGCAAATCGTGGGTCGTCGGGGGTCGTCGCAAGACAGTCCTACGAAATTTCGAGCATCGTGGCATCGACGTACGTACATGTCCGTACGGACGGGTAATGACGCCTTGACCAAGGCTAAAGAATACTATGCATAGAAAGTTCAAGAAATTTAACAATCGTATTAATCTCTATTCCACATTTTGTGAAAGTCCAAGGGTGGCATCGAAATGGATTTAGAAATTACAAGTCGATTTGCAAGCTGGGTCCCCTACATTGTACGTTTTCACTTTCACAAAATGTATTGTAACGTGGAGCGACACATCAAAGCCAACACACCCCGCTTTCAAATTGACCTGTAATTTCCAAATCCATTTCGATGCCACCCTGCGATTTTCACAAATACTAGATGAGGATTAGATTATGACGATTGTAAAATATCTTGAACTTTCTATGCATATTTCCCCTGTAATTTATCGTCAAATCACGGGATCAAAATGTGTGCGGTGTCACTAGTACCGCGACCAAACGGCCACAGCCTGCTATTATACACGCGGGTACATTACGCCAGATACAAAAAAAAAATGCTGATCGTCTTCGCCCGACCCTACGAAACAAGCCAGACATTAAACTTGTTTTATTTTTTATTTAAAAAAAAAAAGTCTTACAAGAAAAAATACAAAAAGTCTTTAAAAAAAATTAAAAACATAACAAAATAAAAACAAATTAAATAAAAATAAATGTCCCGAAATAAGCCTACTCCAATAAATTAATTCTTTTAAAGATAAGGTTGCAAAATTGCGCTCGTTAAAACTGAGAAGAAAACAAAACCACATCGGCCTGGACGAGGACTCGAACACAGGCGATGGAACCCCGCAGACGAGGAGTCTAACCACTCGGCCGTTTGACTACCAGTCAACATTGCTTCAAATTGATGTGACTTAATAGATTTGGAAGCTGGAGTTGAATAGCTCCAGTGTAAAATAAAGAAAAAAAAGTTATGTGGTGTTGACCAAGCATTCAGGGATTCGGACCCATGACTTTACTCATTGAACGTCTCCCATATAGCACTCTTTTGGGTTCTAGGATTCCCGGCCCACCACACATCCTTCCCTGTCCATGTTCATGTAACCCGTAGGTCACGCAACCGTAAAGGGAGGACTGACGGAGCGAGGCCCTAGCTCTTGCCGCCTATGCAAGCAAACGAGCTCCGTCCCTATACTAAGGTGCGCACCTGAACTCCGCGGACAGTACCAGCCTGACGAATTAAGCCGCTGAGCTAACTCCGGTTGGTGATTGAAGACGATCAATTAATTCTTTTAAAGATAAGATTGCGAAATCGCGCGCATTAAAACTGAGGAAAAAAAGAACGTCGGCCAGAACGGAGACTCGAACCCAGGCGATGGAACCCCGCAGACGAGGAGCATAACCACTCGGCCATTCGACTACCAGTCAACATTGTTTCAAATCGATGTGACTTAATAGGTTTGGAAGCTGGAGTAATAGCTCTATCTTACATCTGCTCAGATCAAAGGAAGAAGGAGAAACTGTGTTTTCAGGGTTAATGAGCCGCCCACGCATTAATTGTCCGAAAACTAGTCTTATTTTATGTCGATAGAGGGCGCACCGCACACAAATAGAAGTCGCCAGCAAAGCGCGGGCTCAAAGGAAACAACACAAAATCAGACAAACGGCGCTGCCTCGCGACACTCGGGAGTATGGTGGCAATGTATATGTTTTTCATTGGAAATTTAGAAATTTTAATACAATTGTCTTGTTTGCATTGGTTAAGAATTTTTCACAAAAAGTCATCGGTCAACCCACCAAAAATTGAAAAGAATATGACATGCTGGTCGTCATGTTTCTGTAGTCCCTGAACACGTGAGAGTTCTAAGTATTTTAATAAGATCATGAAAGTATGGGCGTTTTAACACTTAGGTCTATTGGAATTGATTTGCTCCGTTTCACCCAAAGGGCTCTGTGTTAAGCCCCGGTAACAACGGATCGTACGAAATGTTGTCGTGGTAAGGCCTGGTCACAACGAACCCCGACGCATTTGTTCCAAGACACGACATACAATTTGGGCAAATCGTGGGTCGTCGGGGGTCGTCGCAAGACAGTCCTACGAAATTTCGAGCATCGTGGCATCGACGTACGTACATGTCCGTACGGACGGGTAATGACGCCTTGACCAAGGCTAAAGAATACTATGCATAGAAAGTTCAAGAAATTTAACAATCGTATTAATCTCTATTCCACATTTTGTGAAAGTCCAAGGGTGGCATCGAAATGGATTTAGAAATTACAAGTCGATTTGCAAGCTGGGTCCCCTACATTGTACGTTTTCACTTTCACAAAATGTATTGTAACGTGGAGCGACACATCAAAGCCAACACACCCCGCTTTCAAATTGACCTGTAATTTCCAAATCCATTTCGATGCCACCCTGCGATTTTCACAAATACTAGATGAGGATTAGATTATGACGATTGTAAAATATCTTGAACTTTCTATGCATATTTCCCCTGTAATTTATCGTCAAATCACGGGATCAAAATGTGTGCGGTGTCACTAGTACCGCGACCAAACGGCCACAGCCTGCTATTATACACGCGGGTACATTACGCCAGATACAAAAAAAAAATGCTGATCGTCTTCGCCCGACCCTACGAAACAAGCCAGACATTAAACTTGTTTTATTTGTTATTAAAAAAAAAAAAGTCTTACAAGAAAAAATACAAAAAGTCTTAAATTTTTTTTAAAAACATAACAAAATAAAAACAAATTAAATAAAAATAAATGTCCCGAAATAAGCCTACTCCAATAAATTAATTCTTTTAAAGATAAGGTTGCAAAATTGCGCTCGTTAAAACTGAGAAGAAAACAAAACGACATCGGCCTGGACGAGGACTCGAACACAGGCGATGGAACCCCGCAGACGAGGAGTCTAACCACTCGGCCGTTTGACTACCAGTCAACATTGCTTCAAATTGATGTGACTTAATAGATTTGGAAGCTGGAGTTGAATAGCTCCAGTGTAAAATAAAGAAAAAAAAGTTATGTGGTGTTGACCAAGCATTCAGGGATTCGGACCCATGACTTTACTCATTGAACGTCTCCCATATAGCACTCTTTTGGGTTCTAGGATTCCCGGCCCACCACACATCCTTCCCTGTCCATGTTCATGTAACCCGTAGGTCACGCAACCGTAAAGGGAGGACTGACGGAGCGAGGCCCTAGCTCTTGCCGCCTATGCAAGCAAACGAGCTCCGTCCCTATACTAAGGTGCGCACCTGAACTCCGCGGACAGTACCAGCCTGACGAATTAAGCCGCTGAGCTAACTCCGGTTGGTGATTGAAGACGATCGATTAATTCTTTTAAAGATAAGATTGCGAAATCGCGCGCGTTAAAACTGAGGAAAAAATGACGTCGGCCAGAACGGGCACTTGAACCCAGGCGATGGAACCCCGCAGACGAGGAGCATAACCACTCGGCCATTCGACTACCAGTCAACATTGTTTCAAATCGATGTGACTTAATAGGTTTGGAAGCTGGAGTAATAGCTCTATCTTACATCTGCTCAGATCAAAGGAAGAAGGAGAAACTGTGTTTTCAGGGTTAATGAGCCGCCCACGCATTAATTGTCCGAAAACTAGTCTTATTTTATGTCGATAGAGGGCGCACCGCACACAAATAGAAGTCGCCAGCAAAGCGCGGGCTCAAAGGAAACAACACAAAATCAGACAAACGGCGCTGCCTCGCGACACTCGGGAGTATGGTGGCAATGTATATGTTTTTCATTGGAAATTTAGAAATTTTAATACAATTGTCTTGTTTGCATTGGTTAAGAATTTTTCACAAAAAGTCATCGGTCAACCCACCAAAAATTGAAAAGAATATGACATGCTGGTCGTCATGTTTCTGTAGTCCCTGAACACGTGAGAGTTCTAAGTATTTTAATAAGATCATGAAAGTATGGGCGTTTTAACACTTAGGTCTATTGGAATTGATTTGCTCCGTTTCACCCAAAGGGCTCTGTGTTAAGCCCCGGTAACAACGGATCGTACGAAATGTTGTCGTGGTAAGGCCTGGTCACAACGAACCCCGACGCATTTGTTCCAAGACACGACATACAATTTGGGCAAATCGTGGGTCGTCGGGGGTCGTCGCAAGACAGTCCTACGAAATTTCGAGCATCGTGGCATCGACGTACGTACATGTCCGTACGGACGGGTAATGACGCCTTGACCAAGGCTAAAGAATACTATGCATAGAAAGTTCAAGAAATTTAACAATCGTATTAATCTCTATTCCACATTTTGTGAAAGTCCAAGGGTGGCATCGAAATGGATTTAGAAATTACAAGTCGATTTGCAAGCTGGGTCCCCTACATTGTACGTTTTCACTTTCACAAAATGTATTGTAACGTGGAGCGACACATCAAAGCCAACACACCCCGCTTTCAAATTGACCTGTAATTTCCAAATCCATTTCGATGCCACCCTGCGATTTTCACAAATACTAGATGAGGATTAGATTATGACGATTGTAAAATATCTTGAACTTTCTATGCATATTTCCCCTGTAATTTATCGTCAAATCACGGGATCAAAATGTGTGCGGTGTCACTAGTACCGCGACCAAACGGCCACAGCCTGCTATTATACACGCGGGTACATTACGCCAGATACAAAAAAAAAATGCTGATCGTCTTCGCCCGACCCTACGAAACAAGCCAGACATTAAACTTGTTTTATTTTTTATTTAAAAAAAAAAAGTCTTACAAGAAAAAATACAAAAAGTCTTTAAAAAAAATTAAAAACATAACAAAATAAAAAAAAATTAAATAAAAAAATAAATGTCCCGAAATAAGCCTACTCCAATAAATTAATTCTTATAAAGATAAGGTTGCAAAATTGCGCTCGTTAAAACTGAGAAGAAAACAAAACGACATCGGCCTGGACGAGGACTCGAACCCAGGCGATGGAACCGCGCAGACGAGGAGTCTAACCACTCGGCCGTTTGACTACCAGTCAACATTGCTTCAAATTGATGTGACTTAATAGATTTGGAAGCTGGAGTTGAATAGCTCCAGTGTAAAATAAAGAAAAAAAAGTTATGTGGTGTTGACCAAGCATTCAGGGATTCGGACCCATGACTTTACTCATTGAACGTCTCCCATATAGCACTCTTTTGGGTTCTAGGATTCCCGGCCCACCACACATCCTTCCCTGTCCATGTTCATGTAACCCGTAGGTCACGCAACCGTAAAGGGAGGACTGACGGAGCGAGGCCCTAGCTCTTGCCGCCTATGCAAGCAAACGAGCTCCGTCCCTATACTAAGGTGCGCACCTGAACTCCGCGGACAGTACCAGCCTGACGAATTAAGCCGCTGAGCTAACTCCGGTTGGTGATTGAAGACGATCGATTAATTCTTTTAAAGATAAGATTGCGAAATCGCGCGCGTTAAAACTGAGGAAAAAATGACGTCGGCCAGAACGGGGACTCGAACCCAGGCGATGGAACCCCGCAGACGAGGAGCATAACCACTCGGCCATTCGAGTACCAGTCAACATTGTTTCAAATCGATGTGACTTAATAGGTTTGGAAGCTGGAGTAATAGCTCTATCTTAAATCTGCTCAAAGGAAGAAGGAGAAACTGTGTTTTCAGGGTTAATGAGCCGCCCACGCATTAATTGTCCGAAAACTAGTCTTATTTTATGTCGATAGAGGGCGCGCCGCACACAAATAGAAGTCGCCAGCAAAGCGCGGGCTCAAAGGAAACAACACAAAATCAGACAAACGGCGCTGCCTCGCGACACTCGGGAGTATGGTGGCAATGTATATGTTTTTCATTGGAAATTTAGAAATGTTAATACAATTGTCTTGTTTACATTGGTTAAGAATTTTTCACAAAAAGTCATCGGTCAACCCACCAAAAATTGAAAAGAATATGACATGCTGGTCGTCATGTTTCTGTAGTCCCTGAACACGTGAGAGTTCTAAGTATTTTAATAAGATCATGAAAGTATGGGCGTTTTAACACTCAGGTCTATTGGAATTGATTTGCTCCGTTTCACCCAAAGGGCTCTGTGTTAAGCCCGGTAACAACGGATCGTACGAAATGTTGTCGTGGTAAGGCCTGGTCACAACGAACCCCGACGCATTTGTTCCAAGACACGACATACAATTTGGGCAAATCGTGGGTCGTCGGGGGTCGTCGCAAGACAGTCCTACGAAATTTCGAGCATCGTGGCATCGACGTACGTACATGTCCGTACGGACGGGTAATGACGCCTTGACCTAGGCTAAAGAATACTATGCATAGAAAGTTCAAGAAATTTAACAATCGTATTAATCTCTATTCCACATTTTGTGAAAGTCCAAGGGTGGCATCGAAATGGATTTAGAAATTACAAGTCGATTTGCAAGCTGGGTCCCCTACATTTTACGTTTTCACTTTCACAAAATGTATTGTAACGTGGAGCGACACATCAAAGCCAACACACCCCGCTTTCAAATTGACCTGTAATTTCCAAATCCATTTCGATGCCACCCTGCGATTTTCACAAATACTAGATGAGGATTAGATTATGACGATTGTAAAATATCTTGAACTTTCTATGCATATTTTCCCTGTAATTTATCGTCAAATCACGGGATCAAAATGTGTGCGGTGTCACTAGTACCGCGACCAAACGGCCACAGCCTGCTATTATACACGCGGGTACATTACGCCAGATACAAAAAAAAAATGCTGATCGTCTTCGCCCGACCCTACGAAACAAGCCAGACATTAAACTTGTTTTATTTTTTATTTAAAAAAAAAAAGTCTTACAAGAAAAAATACAAAAAGTCTTTAAAAAAAATTAAAAGAATTAAAAACATAACAAAATTGAAAAAAATTAAATAAAAATAAATGTCCGAAATAAGCCTACTCCAATAAATTAATTCTTTTAAAGATAAGGTTGCAAAATTGCGCTCGTTAAAACTGAGAAGAAAACAAAACGACATCGGCCTGGACGAGGACTCGAACCCAGGCGATGGAAACCCGCAGACGAGGAGTCTATCCACTCGGCCGTTCGACTACCAGTCAACATTGCTTCAAATTGATGTGACTTAATAGATTTGGAAGCTGGAGTTGAATAGCTCCAGTGTAAAATAAAGAAAAAAAAGTTATGTGGTGTTGACCAAGCATTCAGGGATTCGGACCCATGACTTTACTCATTGAACGTCTCCCATATAGCACTCTTTTGGGTTCTAGGATTCCCGGCCCACCACACATCCTTCCCTGTCCATGTTCATGTAACCCGTAGGTCACGCAACCGTAAAGGGAGGACTGACGGAGCGAGGCCCTAGCTCTTGCCGCCTATGCAAGCAAACGAGCTCCGTCCCTATACTAAGGTGCGCACCTGAACTCCGCGGACAGTACCAGCCTGACGAATTAAGCCGCTGAGCTAACTCCGGTTGGTGATTGAAGACGATCGATTAATTCTTTTAAAGATAAGATTGCGAAATCGCGCGCGTTAAAACTGAGGAAAAAATGACGTCGGCCAGAACGGGGACTCGAACCCAGGCGATGGAACCCCGCAGACGAGGAGCATAACCACTCGGCCATTCGACTACCAGTCAACATTGTTTCAAATCGATGTGACTTAATAGGTTTGGAAGCTGGAGTAATAGCTCTATCTTAAATCTGCTCAAAGGAAGAAGGAGAAACTGTGTTTTCAGGGTTAATGAGCCGCCCACGCATTAATTGTCCGAAAACTAGTCTTATTTTATGTCGATAGAGGGCGCGCCGCACACAAATAGAAGTCGCCAGCAAAGCGCGGGCTCAAAGGAAACAACACAAAATCAGACAAACGGCGCTGCCTCGCGACACTCGGGAGTATGGTGGCAATGTATATGTTTTTCATTGGAAATTTAGAAATGTTAATACAATTGTCTTGTTTACATTGGTTAAGAATTGTTCACAAAAAGTCATCGGTCAACCCACCAAAAATTGAAAAGAATATGACATGCTGGTCGTCATGTTTCTGTAGTCCCTGAACACGTGAGAGTTCTAAGTATTTTAATAAGATCATGAAAGTATGGGCGTTTTAACACTTAGGTCTATTGGAATTGATTTGCTCCGTTTCACCCAAAGGGCTCTGTGTTAAGCCCCGGTAACAACGGATCGTACGAAATGTTGTCGTGGTAAGGCCTGGTCACAACGAACCCCGACGCATTTGTTCCAAGACACGACATACAATTTGGGCAAATCGTGGGTCGTCGGGGGTCGTCGCAAGACAGTCCTACGAAATTTCGAGCATCGTGGCATCGACGTACGTACATGTCCGTACGGACGGGTAATGACGCCTTGACCTAGGCTAAAGAATACTATGCATAGAAAGTTCAAGAAATTTAACAATCGTATTAATCTCTATTCCACATTTTGTGAAAGTCCAAGGGTGGCATCGAAATGGATTTAGAAATTACAAGTCGATTTGCAAGCTGGGTCCCCTACATTTTACGTTTTCACTTTCACAAAATGTATTGTAACGTGGAGCGACACATCAAAGCCAACACACCCCGCTTTCAAATTGACCTGTAATTTCCAAATCCATTTCGATGCCACCCTGCGATTTTCACAAATACTAGATGAGGATTAGATTATGACGATTGTAAAATATCTTGAACTTTCTATGCATATTTTCCCTGTAATTTATCGTCAAATCACGGGATCAAAATGTGTGCGGTGTCACTAGTACCGCGACCAAACGGCCACAGCCTGCTATTATACACGCGGGTACATTACGCCAGATACAAAAAAAAAATGCTGATCGTCTTCGCCCGACCCTACGAAACAAGCCAGACATTAAACTTGTTTTATTTTTTATTAAAAAAAAAAAAGTCTTACAAGAAAAAATACAAAAAGTCTTTAAAAAAAATTAAAAGAATTAAAAACATAACAAAATTGAAAAAAATTAAATAAAAATAAATGTCCGAAATAAGCCTACTCCAATAAATTAATTCTTTTAAAGATAAGGTTGCAAAATTGCGCTCGTTAAAACTGAGAAGAAAACAAAACGACATCGGCCTGGACGAGGACTCGAACCCAGGCGATGGAAACCCGCAGACGAGGAGTCTATCCACTCGGCCGTTCGACTACCAGTCAACATTGCTTCAAATTGATGTGACTTAATAGATTTGGAAGCTGGAGTTGAATAGCTCCAGTGTAAAATAAAGAAAAAAAAGTTATGTGGTGTTGACCAAGCATTCAGGGATTCGGACCCATGACTTTACTCATTGAACGTCTCCCATATAGCACTCTTTTGGGTTCTAGGATTCCCGGCCCACCACACATCCTTCCCTGTCCATGTTCATGTAACCCGTAGGTCACGCAACCGTAAAGGGAGGACTGACGGAGCGAGGCCCTAGCTCTTGCCGCCTATGCAAGCAAACGAGCTCCGTCCCTATACTAAGGTGCGCACCTGAACTCCGCGGACAGTACCAGCCTGACGAATTAAGCCGCTGAGCTAACTCCGGTTGGTGATTGAAGACGATCAATTAATTCTTTTAAAGATAAGATTGCGAAATCGCGCGCGTTAAAACTGAGGAAAAAATGACGTCGGCCAGAACGGGGACTCGAACCCAGGCGATGGAACCCCGCAGACGAGGAGCATAACCACTCGGCCATTCGACTACCAGTCAACATTGTTTCAAATCGATGTGACTTAATAGGTTTGGAAGCTGGAGTAATAGCTCTATCTTAAATCTGCTCAAAGGAAGAAGGAGAAACTGTGTTTTCAGGGTTAATGAGCCGCCCACGCATTAATTGTCCGAAAACTAGTCTTATTTTATGTCGATAGAGGGCGCGCCGCACACAAATAGAAGTCGCCAGCAAAGCGCGGGCTCAAAGGAAACAACACAAAATCAGACAAACGGCGCTGCCTCGCGACACTCGGGAGTATGGTGGCAATGTATATGTTTTTCATTGGAAATTTAGAAATGTTAATACAATTGTCTTGTTTACATTGGTTAAGAATTTTTCACAAAAAGTCATCGGTCAACCCACCAAAAATTGAAAAGAATATGACATGCTGGTCGTCATGTTTCTGTAGTCCCTGAACACGTGAGAGTTCTAAGTATTTTAATAAGATCATGAAAGTATGGGCGTTTTAACACTTAGGTCTATTGGAATTGATTTGCTCCGTTTCACCCAAAGGGCTCTGTGTTAAGCCCCGGTAACAACGGATCGTACGAAATGTTGTCGTGGTAAGGCCTGGTCACAACGAACCCCGACGCATTTGTTCCAAGACACGACATACAATTTGGGCAAATCGTGGGTCGTCGGGGGTCGTCGCAAGACAGTCCTACGAAATTTCGAGCATCGTGGCATCGACGTACGTACATGTCCGTACGGACGGGTAATGACGCCTTGACCTAGGCTAAAGAATACTATGCATAGAAAGTTCAAGAAATTTAACAATCGTATTAATCTCTATTCCACATTTTGTGAAAGTCCAAGGGTGGCATCGAAATGGATTTAGAAATTACAAGTCGATTTGCAAGCTGGGTCCCCTACATTTTACGTTTTCACTTTCACAAAATGTATTGTAACGTGGAGCGACACATCAAAGCCAACACACCCCGCTTTCAAATTGACCTGTAATTTCCAAATCCATTTCGATGCCACCCTGCGATTTTCACAAATACTAGATGAGGATTAGATTATGACGATTGTAAAATATCTTGAACTTTCTATGCATATTTTCCCTGTAATTTATCGTCAAATCACGGGATCAAAATGTGTGCGGTGTCACTAGTACCGCGACCAAACGGCCACAGCCTGCTATTATACACGCGGGTACATTACGCCAGATACAAAAAAAAAATGCTGATCGTCTTCGCCCGACCCTACGAAACAAGCCAGACATTAAACTTGTTTTATTTTTTATTTAAAAAAAAAAAGTCTTACAAGAAAAAATACAAAAAGTCTTTAAAAAAAATTAAAAGAATTAAAAACATAACAAAATTGAAAAAAATTAAATAAAAATAAATGTCCGAAATAAGCCTACTCCAATAAATTAATTCTTTTAAAGATAAGGTTGCAAAATTGCGCTCGTTAAAACTGAGAAGAAAACAAAACGACATCGGCCTGGACGAGGACTCGAACCCAGGCGATGGAAACCCGCAGACGAGGAGTCTATCCACTCGGCCGTTCGACTACCAGTCAACATTGCTTCAAATTGATGTGACTTAATAGATTTGGAAGCTGGAGTTGAATAGCTCCAGTGTAAAATAAAGAAAAAAAAGTTATGTGGTGTTGACCAAGCATTCAGGGATTCGGACCCATGACTTTACTCATTGAACGTCTCCCATATAGCACTCTTTTGGGTTCTAGGATTCCCGGCCCACCACACATCCTTCCCTGTCCATGTTCATGTAACCCGTAGGTCACGCAACCGTAAAGGGAGGACTGACGGAGCGAGGCCCTAGCTCTTGCCGCCTATGCAAGCAAACGAGCTCCGTCCCTATACTAAGGTGCGCACCTGAACTCCGCGGACAGTACCAGCCTGACGAATTAAGCCGCTGAGCTAACTCCGGTTGGTGATTGAAGACGATCGATTAATTCTTTTAAAGATAAGATTGCGAAATCGCGCGCGTTAAAACTGAGGAAAAAATGACGTCGGCCAGAACGGGGACTCGAACCCAGGCGATGGAACCCCGCAGACGAGGAGCATAACCACTCGGCCATTCGACTACCAGTCAACATTGTTTCAAATCGATGTGACTTAATAGGTTTGGAAGCTGGAGTAATAGCTCTATCTTAAATCTGCTCAAAGGAAGAAGGAGAAACTGTGTTTTCAGGGTTAATGAGCCGCCCACGCATTAATTGTCCGAAAACTAGTCTTATTTTATGTCGATAGAGGGCGCGCCGCACACAAATAGAAGTCGCCAGCAAAGCGCGGGCTCAAAGGAAACAACACAAAATCAGACAAACGGCGCTGCCTCGCGACACTCGGGAGTATGGTGGCAATGTATATGTTTTTCATTGGAAATTTAGAAATGTTAATACAATTGTCTTGTTTACATTGGTTAAGAATTTTTCACAAAAAGTCATCGGTCAACCCACCAAAAATTGAAAAGAATATGACATGCTGGTCGTCATGTTTCTGTAGTCCCTGAACACGTGAGAGTTCTAAGTATTTTAATAAGATCATGAAAGTATGGGCGTTTTAACACTTAGGTCTATTGGAATTGATTTGCTCCGTTTCACCCAAAGGGCTCTGTGTTAAGCCCCGGTAACAACGGATCGTACGAAATGTTGTCGTGGTAAGGCCTGGTCACAACGAACCCCGACGCATTTGTTCCAAGACACGACATACAATTTGGGCAAATCGTGGGTCGTCGGGGGTCGTCGCAAGACAGTCCTACGAAATTTCGAGCATCGTGGCATCGACGTACGTACATGTCCGTACGGACGGGTAATGACGCCTTGACCTAGGCTAAAGAATACTATGCATAGAAAGTTCAAGAAATTTAACAATCGTATTAATCTCTATTCCACATTTTGTGAAAGTCCAAGGGTGGCATCGAAATGGATTTAGAAATTACAAGTCGATTTGCAAGCTGGGTCCCCTACATTTTACGTTTTCACTTTCACAAAATGTATTGTAACGTGGAGCGACACATCAAAGCCAACACACCCCGCTTTCAAATTGACCTGTAATTTCCAAATCCATTTCGATGCCACCCTGCGATTTTCACAAATACTAGATGAGGATTAGATTATGACGATTGTAAAATATCTTGAACTTTCTATACATATTTTCCCTGTAATTTATCGTCAAATCACGGGATCAAAATGTGTGCGGTGTCACTAGTACCGCGACCAAACGGCCACAGCCTGCTATTATACACGCGGGTACATTACGCCAGATACAAAAAAAAAATGCTGATCGTCTTCGCCCGACCCTACGAAACAAGCCAGACATTAAACTTGTTTTATTTTTTATTTAAAAAAAAAAAGTCTTACAAGAAAAAATACAAAAAGTCTTTAAAAAAAATTAAAAGAATTAAAAACATAACAAAATTGAAAAAAATTAAATAAAAATAAATGTCCGAAATAAGCCTACTCCAATAAATTAATTCTTTTAAAGATAAGGTTGCAAAATTGCGCTCGTTAAAACTGAGAAGAAAACAAAACGACATCGGCCTGGACGAGGACTCGAACCCAGGCGATGGAAACCCGCAGACGAGGAGTCTATCCACTCGGCCGTTCGACTACCAGTCAACATTGCTTCAAATTGATGTGACTTAATAGATTTGGAAGCTGGAGTTGAATAGCTCCAGTGTAAAATAAAGAAAAAAAAGTTATGTGGTGTTGACCAAGCATTCAGGGATTCGGACCCATGACTTTACTCATTGAACGTCTCCCATATAGCACTCTTTTGGGTTCTAGGATTCCCGGCCCACCACACATCCTTCCCTGTCCATGTTCATGTAACCCGTAGGTCACGCAACCGTAAAGGGAGGACTGACGGAGCGAGGCCCTAGCTCTTGCCGCCTATGCAAGCAAACGAGCTCCGTCCCTATACTAAGGTGCGCACCTGAACTCCGCGGACAGTACCAGCCTGACGAATTAAGCCGCTGAGCTAACTCCGGTTGGTGATTGAAGACGATCAATTAATTCTTTTAAAGATAAGATTGCGAAATCGCGCGCGTTAAAACTGAGGAAAAAATGACGTCGGCCAGAACGGGGACTCGAACCCAGGCGATGGAACCCCGCAGACGAGGAGCATAACCACTCGGCCATTCGACTACCAGTCAACATTGTTTCAAATCGATGTGACTTAATAGGTTTGGAAGCTGGAGTAATAGCTCTATCTTAAATCTGCTCAAAGGAAGAAGGAGAAACTGTGTTTTCAGGGTTAATGAGCCGCCCACGCATTAATTGTCCGAAAACTAGTCTTATTTTATGTCGATAGAGGGCGCGCCGCACACAAATAGAAGTCGCCAGCAAAGCGCGGGCTCAAAGGAAACAACACAAAATCAGACAAACGGCGCTGCCTCGCGACACTCGGGAGTATGGTGGCAATGTATATGTTTTTCATTGGAAATTTAGAAATGTTAATACAATTGTCTTGTTTACATTGGTTAAGAATTTTTCACAAAAAGTCATCGGTCAACCCACCAAAAATTGAAAAGAATATGACATGCTGGTCGTCATGTTTCTGTAGTCCCTGAACACGTGAGAGTTCTAAGTATTTTAATAAGATCATGAAAGTATGGGCGTTTTAACACTTAGGTCTATTGGAATTGATTTGCTCCGTTTCACCCAAAGGGCTCTGTGTTAAGCCCCGGTAACAACGGATCGTACGAAATGTTGTCGTGGTAAGGCCTGGTCACAACGAACCCCGACGCATTTGTTCCAAGACACGACATACAATTTGGGCAAATCGTGGGTCGTCGGGGGTCGTCGCAAGACAGTCCTACGAAATTTCGAGCATCGTGGCATCGACGTACGTACATGTCCGTACGGACGGGTAATGACGCCTTGACCAAGGCTAAAGAATACTATGCATAGAAAGTTCAAGAAATTTAACAATCGTATTAATCTCTATTCCACATTTTGTGAAAGTCCAAGGGTGGCATCGAAATGGATTTAGAAATTACAAGTCGATTTGCAAGCTGGGTCCCCTACATTTTACGTTTTCACTTTCACAAAATGTATTGTAACGTGGAGCGACACATCAAAGCCAACACACCCCGCTTTCAAATTGACCTGTAATTTCCAAATCCATTTCGATGCCACCCTGCGATTTTCACAAATACTAGATGAGGATTAGATTATGACGATTGTAAAATATCTTGAACTTTCTATGCATATTTTCCCTGTAATTTATCGTCAAATCACGGGATCAAAATGTGTGCGGTGTCACTAGTACCGCGACCAAACGGCCACAGCCTGCTATTATACACGCGGGTACATTACGCCAGATACAAAAAAAAAATGCTGATCGTCTTCGCCCGACCCTACGAAACAAGCCAGACATTAAACTTGTTTTATTTTTTATTTAAAAAAAAAAAGTCTTACAAGAAAAAATACAAAAAGTCTTTAAAAAAAATTAAAAGAATTAAAAACATAACAAAATTGAAAAAAATTAAATAAAAATAAATGTCCGAAATAAGCCTACTCCAATAAATTAATTCTTTTAAAGATAAGGTTGCAAAATTGCGCTCGTTAAAACTGAGAAGAAAACAAAACGACATCGGCCTGGACGAGGACTCGAACCCAGGCGATGGAAACCCGCAGACGAGGAGTCTATCCACTCGGCCGTTCGACTACCAGTCAACATTGCTTCAAATTGATGTGACTTAATAGATTTGGAAGCTGGAGTTGAATAGCTCCAGTGTAAAATAAAGAAAAAAAAGTTATGTGGTGTTGACCAAGCATTCAGGGATTCGGACCCATGACTTTACTCATTGAACGTCTCCCATATAGCACTCTTTTGGGTTCTAGGATTCCCGGCCCACCACACATCCTTCCCTGTCCATGTTCATGTAACCCGTAGGTCACGCAACCGTAAAGGGAGGACTGACGGAGCGAGGCCCTAGCTCTTGCCGCCTATGCAAGCAAACGAGCTCCGTCCCTATACTAAGGTGCGCACCTGAACTCCGCGGACAGTACCAGCCTGACGAATTAAGCCGCTGAGCTAACTCCAGTTGGTGATTGAAGACGATCAATTAATTCTTTTAAAGATAAGATTGCGAAATCGCGCGCGTTAAAACTGAGGAAAAAATGACGTCGGCCAGAACGGGGACTCGAACCCAGGCGATGGAACCCCGCAGACGAGGAGCATAACCACTCGGCCATTCGACTACCAGTCAACATTGTTTCAAATCGATGTGACTTAATAGGTTTGGAAGCTGGAGTAATAGCTCTATCTTAAATCTGCTCAAAGGAAGAAGGAGAAACTGTGTTTTCAGGGTTAATGAGCCGCCCACGCATTAATTGTCCGAAAACTAGTCTTATTTTATGTCGATAGAGGGCGCGCCGCACACAAATAGAAGTCGCCAGCAAAGCGCGGGCTCAAAGGAAACAACACAAAATCAGACAAACGGCGCTGCCTCGCGACACTCGGGAGTATGGTGGCAATGTATATGTTTTTCATTGGAAATTTAGAAATGTTAATACAATTGTCTTGTTTACATTGGTTAAGAATTTTTCACAAAAAGTCATCGGTCAACCCACCAAAAATTGAAAAGAATATGACATGCTGGTCGTCATGTTTCTGTAGTCCCTGAACACGTGAGAGTTCTAAGTATTTTAATAAGATCATGAAAGTATGGGCGTTTTAACACTTAGGTCTATTGGAATTGATTTGCTCCGTTTCACCCAAAGGGCTCTGTGTTAAGCCCCGGTAACAACGGATCGTACGAAATGTTGTCGTGGTAAGGCCTGGTCACAACGAACCCCGACGCATTTGTTCCAAGACACGACATACAATTTGGGCAAATCGTGGGTCGTCGGGGGTCGTCGCAAGACAGTCCTACGAAATTTCGAGCATCGTGGCATCGACGTACGTACATGTCCGTACGGACGGGTAATGACGCCTTGACCAAGGCTAAAGAATACTATGCATAGAAAGTTCAAGAAATTTAACAATCGTATTAATCTCTATTCCACATTTTGTGAAAGTCCAAGGGTGGCATCGAAATGGATTTAGAAATTACAAGTCGATTTGCAAGCTGGGTCCCCTACATTTTACGTTTTCACTTTCACAAAATGTATTGTAACGTGGAGCGACACATCAAAGCCAACACACCCCGCTTTCAAATTGACCTGTAATTTCCAAATCCATTTCGATGCCACCCTGCGATTTTCACAAATACTAGATGAGGATTAGATTATGACGATTGTAAAATATCTTGAACTTTCTATGCATATTTTCCCTGTAATTTATCGTCAAATCACGGGATCAAAATGTGTGCGGTGTCACTAGTACCGCGACCAAACGGCCACAGCCTGCTATTATACACGCGGGTACATTACGCCAGATACAAAAAAAAAATGCTGATCGTCTTCGCCCGACCCTACGAAACAAGCCAGACATTAAACTTGTTTTATTTTTTATTTAAAAAAAAAAAGTCTTACAAGAAAAAATACAAAAAGTCTTTAAAAAAAATTAAAAGAATTAAAAACATAACAAAATTGAAAAAAATTAAATAAAAATAAATGTCCGAAATAAGCCTACTCCAATAAATTAATTCTTTTAAAGATAAGGTTGCAAAATTGCGCTCGTTAAAACTGAGAAGAAAACAAAACGACATCGGCCTGGACGAGGACTCGAACCCAGGCGATGGAAACCCGCAGACGAGGAGTCTATCCACTCGGCCGTTCGACTACCAGTCAACATTGCTTCAAATTGATGTGACTTAATAGATTTGGAAGCTGGAGTTGAATAGCTCCAGTGTAAAATAAAGAAAAAAAAGTTATGTGGTGTTGACCAAGCATTCAGGGATTCGGACCCATGACTTTACTCATTGAACGTCTCCCATATAGCACTCTTTTGGGTTCTAGGATTCCCGGCCCACCACACATCCTTCCCTGTCCATGTTCATGTAACCCGTAGGTCACGCAACCGTAAAGGGAGGACTGACGGAGCGAGGCCCTAGCTCTTGCCGCCTATGCAAGCAAACGAGCTCCGTCCCTATACTAAGGTGCGCACCTGAACTCCGCGGACAGTACCAGCCTGACGAATTAAGCCGCTGAGCTAACTCCGGTTGGTGATTGAAGACGATCAATTAATTCTTTTAAAGATAAGATTGCGAAATCGCGCGCGTTAAAACTGAGGAAAAAATGACGTCGGCCAGAACGGGGACTCGAACCCAGGCGATGGAACCCCGCAGACGAGGAGCATAACCACTCGGCCATTCGACTACCAGTCAACATTGTTTCAAATCGATGTGACTTAATAGGTTTGGAAGCTGGAGTAATAGCTCTATCTTAAATCTGCTCAAAGGAAGAAGGAGAAACTGTGTTTTCAGGGTTAATGAGCCGCCCACGCATTAATTGTCCGAAAACTAGTCTTATTTTATGTCGATAGAGGGCGCGCCGCACACAAATAGAAGTCGCCAGCAAAGCGCGGGCTCAAAGGAAACAACACAAAATCAGACAAACGGCGCTGCCTCGCGACACTCGGGAGTATGGTGGCAATGTATATGTTTTTCATTGGAAATTTAGAAATGTTAATACAATTGTCTTGTTTACATTGGTTAAGAATTTTTCACAAAAAGTCATCGGTCAACCCACCAAAAATTGAAAAGAATATGACATGCTGGTCGTCATGTTTCTGTAGTCCCTGAACACGTGAGAGTTCTAAGTATTTTAATAAGATCATGAAAGTATGGGCGTTTTAACACTTAGGTCTATTGGAATTGATTTGCTCCGTTTCACCCAAAGGGCTCTGTGTTAAGCCCCGGTAACAACGGATCGTACGAAATGTTGTCGTGGTAAGGCCTGGTCACAACGAACCCCGACGCATTTGTTCCAAGACACGACATACAATTTGGGCAAATCGTGGGTCGTCGGGGGTCGTCGCAAGACAGTCCTACGAAATTTCGAGCATCGTGGCATCGACGTACGTACATGTCCGTACGGACGGGTAATGACGCCTTGACCAAGGCTAAAGAATACTATGCATAGAAAGTTCAAGAAATTTAACAATCGTATTAATCTCTATTCCACATTTTGTGAAAGTCCAAGGGTGGCATCGAAATGGATTTAGAAATTACAAGTCGATTTGCAAGCTGGGTCCCCTACATTTTACGTTTTCACTTTCACAAAATGTATTGTAACGTGGAGCGACACATCAAAGCCAACACACCCCGCTTTCAAATTGACCTGTAATTTCCAAATCCATTTCGATGCCACCCTGCGATTTTCACAAATACTAGATGAGGATTAGATTATGACGATTGTAAAATATCTTGAACTTTCTATGCATATTTTCCCTGTAATTTATCGTCAAATCACGGGATCAAAATGTGTGCGGTGTCACTAGTACCGCGACCAAACGGCCACAGCCTGCTATTATACACGCGGGTACATTACGCCAGATACAAAAAAAAAATGCTGATCGTCTTCGCCCGACCCTACGAAACAAGCCAGACATTAAACTTGTTTTATTTTTTATTTAAAAAAAAAAAGTCTTACAAGAAAAAATACAAAAAGTCTTTAAAAAAAATTAAAAGAATTAAAAACATAACAAAATTGAAAAAAATTAAATAAAAATAAATGTCCGAAATAAGCCTACTCCAATAAATTAATTCTTTTAAAGATAAGGTTGCAAAATTGCGCTCGTTAAAACTGAGAAGAAAACAAAACGACATCGGCCTGGACGAGGACTCGAACCCAGGCGATGGAAACCCGCAGACGAGGAGTCTATCCACTCGGCCGTTCGACTACCAGTCAACATTGCTTCAAATTGATGTGACTTAATAGATTTGGAAGCTGGAGTTGAATAGCTCCAGTGTAAAATAAAGAAAAAAAAGTTATGTGGTGTTGACCAAGCATTCAGGGATTCGGACCCATGACTTTACTCATTGAACGTCTCCCATATAGCACTCTTTTGGGTTCTAGGATTCCCGGCCCACCACACATCCTTCCCTGTCCATGTTCATGTAACCCGTAGGTCACGCAACCGTAAAGGGAGGACTGACGGAGCGAGGCCCTAGCTCTTGCCGCCTATGCAAGCAAACGAGCTCCGTCCCTATACTAAGGTGCGCACCTGAACTCCGCGGACAGTACCAGCCTGACGAATTAAGCCGCTGAGCTAACTCCAGTTGGTGATTGAAGACGATCAATTAATTCTTTTAAAGATAAGATTGCGAAATCGCGCGCGTTAAAACTGAGGAAAAAATGACGTCGGCCAGAACGGGGACTCGAACCCAGGCGATGGAACCCCGCAGACGAGGAGCATAACCACTCGGCCATTCGACTACCAGTCAACATTGTTTCAAATCGATGTGACTTAATAGGTTTGGAAGCTGGAGTAATAGCTCTATCTTAAATCTGCTCAAAGGAAGAAGGAGAAACTGTGTTTTCAGGGTTAATGAGCCGCCCACGCATTAATTGTCCGAAAACTAGTCTTATTTTATGTCGATAGAGGGCGCGCCGCACACAAATAGAAGTCGCCAGCAAAGCGCGGGCTCAAAGGAAACAACACAAAATCAGACAAACGGCGCTGCCTCGCGACACTCGGGAGTATGGTGGCAATGTATATGTTTTTCATTGGAAATTTAGAAATGTTAATACAATTGTCTTGTTTACATTGGTTAAGAATTTTTCACAAAAAGTCATCGGTCAACCCACCAAAAATTGAAAAGAATATGACATGCTGGTCGTCATGTTTCTGTAGTCCCTGAACACGTGAGAGTTCTAAGTATTTTAATAAGATCATGAAAGTATGGGCGTTTTAACACTTAGGTCTATTGGAATTGATTTGCTCCGTTTCACCCAAAGGGCTCTGTGTTAAGCCCCGGTAACAACGGATCGTACGAAATGTTGTCGTGGTAAGGCCTGGTCACAACGAACCCCGACGCATTTGTTCCAAGACACGACATACAATTTGGGCAAATCGTGGGTCGTCGGGGGTCGTCGCAAGACAGTCCTACGAAATTTCGAGCATCGTGGCATCGACGTACGTACATGTCCGTACGGACGGGTAATGACGCCTTGACCAAGGCTAAAGAATACTATGCATAGAAAGTTCAAGAAATTTAACAATCGTATTAATCTCTATTCCACATTTTGTGAAAGTCCAAGGGTGGCATCGAAATGGATTTAGAAATTACAAGTCGATTTGCAAGCTGGGTCCCCTACATTTTACGTTTTCACTTTCACAAAATGTATTGTAACGTGGAGCGACACATCAAAGCCAACACACCCCGCTTTCAAATTGACCTGTAATTTCCAAATCCATTTCGATGCCACCCTGCGATTTTCACAAATACTAGATGAGGATTAGATTATGACGATTGTAAAATATCTTGAACTTTCTATGCATATTTTCCCTGTAATTTATCGTCAAATCACGGGATCAAAATGTGTGCGGTGTCACTAGTACCGCGACCAAACGGCCACAGCCTGCTATTATACACGCGGGTACATTACGCCAGATACAAAAAAAAAATGCTGATCGTCTTCGCCCGACCCTACGAAACAAGCCAGACATTAAACTTGTTTTATTTTTTATTTAAAAAAAAAAAGTCTTACAAGAAAAAATACAAAAAGTCTTTAAAAAAAATTAAAAGAATTAAAAACATAACAAAATTGAAAAAAATTAAATAAAAATAAATGTCCGAAATAAGCCTACTCCAATAAATTAATTCTTTTAAAGATAAGGTTGCAAAATTGCGCTCGTTAAAACTGAGAAGAAAACAAAACGACATCGGCCTGGACGAGGACTCGAACCCAGGCGATGGAAACCCGCAGACGAGGAGTCTATCCACTCGGCCGTTCGACTACCAGTCAACATTGCTTCAAATTGATGTGACTTAATAGATTTGGAAGCTGGAGTTGAATAGCTCCAGTGTAAAATAAAGAAAAAAAAGTTATGTGGTGTTGACCAAGCATTCAGGGATTCGGACCCATGACTTTACTCATTGAACGTCTCCCATATAGCACTCTTTTGGGTTCTAGGATTCCCGGCCCACCACACATCCTTCCCTGTCCATGTTCATGTAACCCGTAGGTCACGCAACCGTAAAGGGAGGACTGACGGAGCGAGGCCCTAGCTCTTGCCGCCTATGCAAGCAAACGAGCTCCGTCCCTATACTAAGGTGCGCACCTGAACTCCGCGGACAGTACCAGCCTGACGAATTAAGCCGCTGAGCTAACTCCGGTTGGTGATTGAAGACGATCAATTAATTCTTTTAAAGATAAGATTGCGAAATCGCGCGCGTTAAAACTGAGGAAAAAATGACGTCGGCCAGAACGGGGACTCGAACCCAGGCGATGGAACCCCGCAGACGAGGAGCATAACCACTCGGCCATTCGACTACCAGTCAACATTGTTTCAAATCGATGTGACTTAATAGGTTTGGAAGCTGGAGTAATAGCTCTATCTTAAATCTGCTCAAAGGAAGAAGGAGAAACTGTGTTTTCAGGGTTAATGAGCCGCCCACGCATTAATTGTCCGAAAACTAGTCTTATTTTATGTCGATAGAGGGCGCGCCGCACACAAATAGAAGTCGCCAGCAAAGCGCGGGCTCAAAGGAAACAACACAAAATCAGACAAACGGCGCTGCCTCGCGACACTCGGGAGTATGGTGGCAATGTATATGTTTTTCATTGGAAATTTAGAAATGTTAATACAATTGTCTTGTTTACATTGGTTAAGAATTTTTCACAAAAAGTCATCGGTCAACCCACCAAAAATTGAAAAGAATATGACATGCTGGTCGTCATGTTTCTGTAGTCCCTGAACACGTGAGAGTTCTAAGTATTTTAATAAGATCATGAAAGTATGGGCGTTTTAACACTTAGGTCTATTGGAATTGATTTGCTCCGTTTCACCCAAAGGGCTCTGTGTTAAGCCCCGGTAACAACGGATCGTACGAAATGTTGTCGTGGTAAGGCCTGGTCACAACGAACCCCGACGCATTTGTTCCAAGACACGACATACAATTTGGGCAAATCGTGGGTCGTCGGGGGTCGTCGCAAGACAGTCCTACGAAATTTCGAGCATCGTGGCATCGACGTACGTACATGTCCGTACGGACGGGTAATGACGCCTTGACCAAGGCTAAAGAATACTATGCATAGAAAGTTCAAGAAATTTAACAATCGTATTAATCTCTATTCCACATTTTGTGAAAGTCCAAGGGTGGCATCGAAATGGATTTAGAAATTACAAGTCGATTTGCAAGCTGGGTCCCCTACATTGTACGTTTTCACTTTCACAAAATGTATTGTAACGTGGAGCGACACATCAAAGCCAACACACCCCGCTTTCAAATTGACCTGTAATTTCCAAATCCATTTCGATGCCACCCTGCGATTTTCACAAATACTAGATGAGGATTAGATTATGACGATTGTAAAATATCTTGAACTTTCTATGCATATTTCCCCTGTAATTTATCGTCAAATCACGGGATCAAAATGTGTGCGGTGTCACTAGTACCGCGACCAAACGGCCACAGCCTGCTATTATACACGCGGGTACATTACGCCAGATACAAAAAAAAAATGCTGATCGTCTTCGCCCGACCCTACGAAACAAGCCAGACATTAAACTTGTTTTATTTTTTATTTAAAAAAAAAAAGTCTTACAAGAAAAAATACAAAAAGTCTTTAAAAAAAATTAAAAACATAACAAAATAAAAAAAAATTAAATAAAAAAATAAATGTCCCGAAATAAGCCTACTCCAATAAATTAATTCTTATAAAGATAAGGTTGCAAAATTGCGCTCGTTAAAACTGAGAAGAAAACAAAACGACATCGGCCTGGACGAGGACTCGAACCCAGGCGATGGAACCGCGCAGACGAGGAGTCTAACCACTCGGCCGTTTGACTACCAGTCAACATTGCTTCAAATTGATGTGACTTAATAGATTTGGAAGCTGGAGTTGAATAGCTCCAGTGTAAAATAAAGAAAAAAAAGTTATGTGGTGTTGACCAAGCATTCAGGGATTCGGACCCATGACTTTACTCATTGAACGTCTCCCATATAGCACTCTTTTGGGTTCTAGGATTCCCGGCCCACCACACATCCTTCCCTGTCCATGTTCATGTAACCCGTAGGTCACGCAACCGTAAAGGGAGGACTGACGGAGCGAGGCCCTAGCTCTTGCCGCCTATGCAAGCAAACGAGCTCCGTCCCTATACTAAGGTGCGCACCTGAACTCCGCGGACAGTACCAGCCTGACGAATTAAGCCGCTGAGCTAACTCCGGTTGATGATTGAAGACGATCAATTAATTCTTTTAAAGATAAGATTGCGAAATCACGCGCGTTAAAACTGAGGAAAAAATGACGTCGGCCAGAACGGGGACTCGAACCCAGGCGATGGAACCCCGCAGACGAGGAGCATAACCACTCGGCCATTCGACTACCAGTCAACATTGTTTCAAATCGATGTGACTTAATAGGTTTGGAAGCTGGAGTAATAGCTCTATCTTAAATCTGCTCAAAGGAAGAAGGAGAAACTGTGTTTTCAGGGTTAATGAGCCGCCCACGCATTAATTGTCCGAAAACTAGTCTTATTTTATGTCGATAGAGGGCGCGCCGCACACAAATAGAAGTCGCCAGCAAAGCGCGGGCTCAAAGGAAACAACACAAAATCAGACAAACGGCGCTGCCTCGCGACACTCGGGAGTATGGTGGCAATGTATATGTTTTTCATTGGAAATTTAGAAATTTTAATACAATTGTCTTGTTTACATTGGTTAAGAATTTTTCACAAAAAGTCATCGGTCAACCCACCAAAAATTGAAAAGAATATGACATGCTGGTCGTCATGTTTCTGTAGTCCCTGAACACGTGAGAGTTCTAAGTATTTTAATAAGATCATGAAAGTATGGGCGTTTTAACACTTAGGTCTATTGGAATTGATTTGCTCCGTTTCACCCAAAGGGCTCTGTGTTAAGCCCCGGTAACAACGGATCGTACGAAATGTTGTCGTGGTAAGGCCTGGTCACAACGAACCCCGACGCATTTGTTCCAAGACACGACATACAATTTGGGCAAATCGTGGGTCGTCGGGGGTCGTCGCAAGACAGTCCTACGAAATTTCGAGCATCGTGGCATCGACGTACGTACATGTCCGTACGGACGGGTAATGACGCCTTGACCTAGGCTAAAGAATACTATGCATAGAAAGTTCAAGAAATTTAACAATCGTATTAATCTCTATTCCACATTTTGTGAAAGTCCAAGGGTGGCATCGAAATGGATTTAGAAATTACAAGTCGATTTGCAAGCTGGGTCCCCTACATTTTACGTTTTCACTTTCACAAAATGTATTGTAACGTGGAGCGACACATCAAAGCCAACACACCCCGCTTTCAAATTGACCTGTAATTTCCAAATCCATTTCGATGCCACCTTGCGATTTTCACAAATACTAGATGAGGATTAGATTATGACGATTGTAAAATATCTTGAACTTTCTATGCATATTTTCCCTGTAATTTATCGTCAAATCACGGGATCAAAATGTGTGCGGTGTCACTAGTACCGCGACCAAACGGCCACAGCCTGCTATTATACACGCGGGTACATTACGCCAGATACAAAAAAAAAATGCTGATCGTCTTCGCCCGACCCTACGAAACAAGCCAGACATTAAACTTGTTTTATTTTTTATTAAAAAAAAAAAAGTCTTACAAGAAAAAATACAAAAAGTCTTTAAAAAAAATTAAAAAAATTAAAAACGTAACAAAATTGAAAAAAATTAAATAAAAATAAATGTCCGAAATAAGCCTACTCCAATAAATTAATTCTTTTAAAGATAAGGTCGCAAAATTGCGCTCGTTAAAACTGAGAAGAAAACAAAACGACATCGGCCTGGACGAGGACTCGAACCCAGGCGATGGAAACCGCAGACGAGGAGTCTATCCACTCGGCCGTTCGACTACCAGTCAACATTGCTTCAAATTGATGTGACTTAATAGATTTGGAAGCTGGAGTTGAATAGCTCCAGTGTAAAATAAAGAAAAAAAAGTTATGTGGTGTTGACCAAGCATTCAGGGATTCGGACCCATGACTTTACTCATTGAACGTCTCCCATATAGCACTCTTTTGGGTTCTAGGATTCCAGGCCCACCACACATCCTTCCCTGTCCATGTTCATGTAACCCGTAGGTCACGCAACCGTAAAGGGAGGACTGACGGAGCGAGGCCCTAGCTCTTGCCGCCTATGCAAGCAAACGAGCTCCGTCCCTATACTAAGGTGCGCACCTGAACTCCGCGGACAGTACCAGCCTGACGAATTAAGCCGCTGAGCTAACTCCGGTTGGTGATTGAAGACGATCAATTAATTCTTTTAAGAATAAGATTGCGAAATCGCGCGCGTTAAAACTGAGGAAAAAATGACGTCGGCCAGAACGGGGACTCGAACCCAGGCGATGGAACCCCGCAGACGAGGAGCATAACCACTCGGCCATTCGACTACCAGTCAACATTGTTTCAAATCGATGTGACTTAATAGGTTTGGAAGCTGGAGTAATAGCTCTATCTTAAATCTGCTCAAAGGAAGAAGGAGAAACTGTGTTTTCAGGGTTAATGAGCCGCCCACGCATTAATTGTCCGAAAACTAGTCTTATTTTATGTCGATAGAGGGCGCGCCGCACACAAATAGAAGTCGCCAGCAAAGCGCGGGCTCAAAGGAAACAACACAAAATCAGACAAACGGCGCTGCCTCGCGACACTCGGGAGTATGGTGGCAATGTATATGTTTTTCATTGGAAATTTAGAAATTTTAATACAATTGTCTTGTTTACATTGGTTAAGAATTTTTCACAAAAAGTCATCGGTCAACCCACCAAAAATTGAAAAGAATATGACATGCTGGTCGTCATGTTTCTGTAGTCCCTGAACACGTGAGAGTTCTAAGTATTTTAATAAGATCATGAAAGTATGGGCGTTTTAACACTTAGGTCTATTGGAATTGATTTGCTCCGTTTCACCCAAAGGGCTCTGTGTTAAGCCCCGGTAACAACGGATCGTACGAAATGTTGTCGTGGTAAGGCCTGGTCACAACGAACCCCGACGCATTTGTTCCAAGACACGACATACAATTTGGGCAAATCGTGGGTCGTCGGGGGTCGTCGCAAGACAGTCCTACGAAATTTCGAGCATCGTGGCATCGACGTACGTACATGTCCGTACGGACGGGTAATGACGCCTTGACCTAGGCTAAAGAATACTATGCATAGAAAGTTCAAGAAATTTAACAATCGTATTAATCTCTATTCCACATTTTGTGAAAGTCCAAGGGTGGCATCGAAATGGATTTAGAAATTACAAGTCGATTTGCAAGCTGGGTCCCCTACATTTTACGTTTTCACTTTCACAAAATGTATTGTAACGTGGAGCGACACATCAAAGCCAACACACCCCGCTTTCAAATTGACCTGTAATTTCCAAATCCATTTCGATGCCACCTTGCGATTTTCACAAATACTAGATGAGGATTAGATTATGACGATTGTAAAATATCTTGAACTTTCTATGCATATTTTCCCTGTAATTTATCGTCAAATCACGGGATCAAAATGTGTGCGGTGTCACTAGTACCGCGACCAAACGGCCACAGCCTGCTATTATACACGCGGGTACATTACGCCAGATACAAAAAAAAAATGCTGATCGTCTTCGCCCGACCCTACGAAACAAGCCAGACATTAAACTTGTTTTATTTTTTATTAAAAAAAAAAAAGTCTTACAAGAAAAAATACAAAAAGTCTTTAAAAAAAATTAAAAAAATTAAAAACGTAACAAAATTGAAAAAAATTAAATAAAAATAAATGTCCGAAATAAGCCTACTCCAATAAATTAATTCTTTTAAAGATAAGGTCGCAAAATTGCGCTCGTTAAAACTGAGAAGAAAACAAAACGACATCGGCCTGGACGAGGACTCGAACCCAGGCAATGGAAACCGCAGACGAGGAGTCTATCCACTCGGCCGTTCGACTACCAGTCAACATTGCTTCAAATTGATGTGACTTAATAGATTTGGAAGCTGGAGTTGAATAGCTCCAGTGTAAAATAAAGAAAAAAAAGTTATGTGGTGTTGACCAAGCATTCAGGGATTCGGACCCATGACTTTACTCATTGAACGTCTCCCATATAGCACTCTTTTGGGTTCTAGGATTCCAGGCCCACCACACATCCTTCCCTGTCCATGTTCATGTAACCCGTAGGTCACGCAACCGTAAAGGGAGGACTGACGGAGCGAGGCCCTAGCTCTTGCCGCCTATGCAAGCAAACGAGCTCCGTCCCTATACTAAGGTGCGCACCTGAACTCCGCGGACAGTACCAGCCTGACGAATTAAGCCGCTGAGCTAACTCCGGTTGGTGATTGAAGACGATCAATTAATTCTTTTAAGAATAAGATTGCGAAATCGCGCGCGTTAAAACTGAGGAAAAAATGACGTCGGCCAGAACGGGGACTCGAACCCAGGCGATGGAACCCCGCAGACGAGGAGCATAACCACTCGGCCATTCGACTACCAGTCAACATTGTTTCAAATCGATGTGACTTAATAGGTTTGGAAGCTGGAGTAATAGCTCTATCTTAAATCTGCTCAAAGGAAGAAGGAGAAACTGTGTTTTCAGGGTTAATGAGCCGCCCACGCATTAATTGTCCGAAAACTAGTCTTATTTTATGTCGATAGAGGGCGCGCCGCACACAAATAGAAGTCGCCAGCAAAGCGCGGGCTCAAAGGAAACAACACAAAATCAGACAAACGGCGCTGCCTCGCGACACTCGGGAGTATGGTGGCAATGTATATGTTTTTCATTGGAAATTTAGAAATTTTAATACAATTGTCTTGTTTACATTGGTTAAGAATTTTTCACAAAAAGTCATCGGTCAACCCACCAAAAATTGAAAAGAATATGACATGCTGGTCGTCATGTTTCTGTAGTCCCTGAACACGTGAGAGTTCTAAGTATTTTAATAAGATCATGAAAGTATGGGCGTTTTAACACTTAGGTCTATTGGAATTGATTTGCTCCGTTTCACCCAAAGGGCTCTGTGTTAAGCCCCGGTAACAACGGATCGTACGAAATGTTGTCGTGGTAAGGCCTGGTCACAACGAACCCCGACGCATTTGTTCCAAGACACGACATACAATTTGGGCAAATCGTGGGTCGTCGGGGGTCGTCGCAAGACAGTCCTACGAAATTTCGAGCATCGTGGCATCGACGTACGTACATGTCCGTACGGACGGGTAATGACGCCTTGACCTAGGCTAAAGAATACTATGCATAGAAAGTTCAAGAAATTTAACAATCGTATTAATCTCTATTCCACATTTTGTGAAAGTCCAAGGGTGGCATCGAAATGGATTTAGAAATTACAAGTCGATTTGCAAGCTGGGTCCCCTACATTTTACGTTTTCACTTTCACAAAATGTATTGTAACGTGGAGCGACACATCAAAGCCAACACACCCCGCTTTCAAATTGACCTGTAATTTCCAAATCCATTTCGATGCCACCTTGCGATTTTCACAAATACTAGATGAGGATTAGATTATGACGATTGTAAAATATCTTGAACTTTCTATGCATATTTTCCCTGTAATTTATCGTCAAATCACGGGATCAAAATGTGTGCGGTGTCACTAGTACCGCGACCAAACGGCCACAGCCTGCTATTATACACGCGGGTACATTACGCCAGATACAAAAAAAAAATGCTGATCGTCTTCGCCCGACCCTACGAAACAAGCCAGACATTAAACTTGTTTTATTTTTTATTAAAAAAAAAAAAGTCTTACAAGAAAAAATACAAAAAGTCTTTAAAAAAAATTAAAAAAATTAAAAACGTAACAAAATTGAAAAAAATTAAATAAAAATAAATGTCCGAAATAAGCCTACTCCAATAAATTAATTCTTTTAAAGATAAGGTCGCAAAATTGCGCTCGTTAAAACTGAGAAGAAAACAAAACGACATCGGCCTGGACGAGGACTCGAACCCAGGCGATGGAAACCGCAGACGAGGAGTCTATCCACTCGGCCGTTCGACTACCAGTCAACATTGCTTCAAATTGATGTGACTTAATAGATTTGGAAGCTGGAGTTGAATAGCTCCAGTGTAAAATAAAGAAAAAAAAGTTATGTGGTGTTGACCAAGCATTCAGGGATTCGGACCCATGACTTTACTCATTGAACGTCTCCCATATAGCACTCTTTTGGGTTCTAGGATTCCAGGCCCACCACACATCCTTCCCTGTCCATGTTCATGTAACCCGTAGGTCACGCAACCGTAAAGGGAGGACTGACGGAGCGAGGCCCTAGCTCTTGCCGCCTATGCAAGCAAACGAGCTCCGTCCCTATACTAAGGTGCGCACCTGAACTCCGCGGACAGTACCAGCCTGACGAATTAAGCCGCTGAGCTAACTCCGGTTGGTGATTGAAGACGATCAATTAATTCTTTTAAGAATAAGATTGCGAAATCGCGCGCGTTAAAACTGAGGAAAAAATGACGTCGGCCAGAACGGGGACTCGAACCCAGGCGATGGAACCCCGCAGACGAGGAGCATAACCACTCGGCCATTCGACTACCAGTCAACATTGTTTCAAATCGATGTGACTTAATAGGTTTGGAAGCTGGAGTAATAGCTCTATCTTAAATCTGCTCAAAGGAAGAAGGAGAAACTGTGTTTTCAGGGTTAATGAGCCGCCCACGCATTAATTGTCCGAAAACTAGTCTTATTTTATGTCGATAGAGGGCGCGCCGCACACAAATAGAAGTCGCCAGCAAAGCGCGGGCTCAAAGGAAACAACACAAAATCAGACAAACGGCGCTGCCTCGCGACACTCGGGAGTATGGTGGCAATGTATATGTTTTTCATTGGAAATTTAGAAATTTTAATACAATTGTCTTGTTTACATTGGTTAAGAATTTTTCACAAAAAGTCATCGGTCAACCCACCAAAAATTGAAAAGAATATGACATGCTGGTCGTCATGTTTCTGTAGTCCCTGAACACGTGAGAGTTCTAAGTATTTTAATAAGATCATGAAAGTATGGGCGTTTTAACACTTAGGTCTATTGGAATTGATTTGCTCCGTTTCACCCAAAGGGCTCTGTGTTAAGCCCCGGTAACAACGGATCGTACGAAATGTTGTCGTGGTAAGGCCTGGTCACAACGAACCCCGACGCATTTGTTCCAAGACACGACATACAATTTGGGCAAATCGTGGGTCGTCGGGGGTCGTCGCAAGACAGTCCTACGAAATTTCGAGCATCGTGGCATCGACGTACGTACATGTCCGTACGGACGGGTAATGACGCCTTGACCTAGGCTAAAGAATACTATGCATAGAAAGTTCAAGAAATTTAACAATCGTATTAATCTCTATTCCACATTTTGTGAAAGTCCAAGGGTGGCATCGAAATGGATTTAGAAATTACAAGTCGATTTGCAAGCTGGGTCCCCTACATTTTACGTTTTCACTTTCACAAAATGTATTGTAACGTGGAGCGACACATCAAAGCCAACACACCCCGCTTTCAAATTGACCTGTAATTTCCAAATCCATTTCGATGCCACCTTGCGATTTTCACAAATACTAGATGAGGATTAGATTATGACGATTGTAAAATATCTTGAACTTTCTATGCATATTTTCCCTGTAATTTATCGTCAAATCACGGGATCAAAATGTGTGCGGTGTCACTAGTACCGCGACCAAACGGCCACAGCCTGCTATTATACACGCGGGTACATTACGCCAGATACAAAAAAAAAATGCTGATCGTCTTCGCCCGACCCTACGAAACAAGCCAGACATTAAACTTGTTTTATTTTTTATTAAAAAAAAAAAAGTCTTACAAGAAAAAATACAAAAAGTCTTTAAAAAAAATTAAAAAAATTAAAAACGTAACAAAATTGAAAAAAATTAAATAAAAATAAATGTCCGAAATAAGCCTACTCCAATAAATTAATTCTTTTAAAGATAAGGTCGCAAAATTGCGCTCGTTAAAACTGAGAAGAAAACAAAACGACATCGGCCTGGACGAGGACTCGAACCCAGGCGATGGAAACCGCAGACGAGGAGTCTATCCACTCGGCCGTTCGACTACCAGTCAACATTGCTTCAAATTGATGTGACTTAATAGATTTGGAAGCTGGAGTTGAATAGCTCCAGTGTAAAATAAAGAAAAAAAAGTTATGTGGTGTTGACCAAGCATTCAGGGATTCGGACCCATGACTTTACTCATTGAACGTCTCCCATATAGCACTCTTTTGGGTTCTAGGATTCCAGGCCCACCACACATCCTTCCCTGTCCATGTTCATGTAACCCGTAGGTCACGCAACCGTAAAGGGAGGACTGACGGAGCGAGGCCCTAGCTCTTGCCGCCTATGCAAGCAAACGAGCTCCGTCCCTATACTAAGGTGCGCACCTGAACTCCGCGGACAGTACCAGCCTGACGAATTAAGCCGCTGAGCTAACTCCGGTTGGTGATTGAAGACGATCAATTAATTCTTTTAAGAATAAGATTGCGAAATCGCGCGCGTTAAAACTGAGGAAAAAATGACGTCGGCCAGAACGGGGACTCGAACCCAGGCGATGGAACCCCGCAGACGAGGAGCATAACCACTCGGCCATTCGACTACCAGTCAACATTGTTTCAAATCGATGTGACTTAATAGGTTTGGAAGCTGGAGTAATAGCTCTATCTTAAATCTGCTCAAAGGAAGGAGGAGAAACTGTGTTTTCAGGGTTAATGAGCCGCCCACGCATTAATTGTCCGAAAACTAGTCTTATTTTATGTCGATAGAGGGCGCGCCGCACACAAATAGAAGTCGCCAGCAAAGCGCGGGCTCAAAGGAAACAACACAAAATCAGACAAACGGCGCTGCCTCGCGACACTCGGGAGTATGGTGGCAATGTATATGTTTTTCATTGGAAATTTAGAAATTTTAATACAATTGTCTTGTTTACATTGGTTAAGAATTTTTCACAAAAGTCATCGGTCAACCCACCAAAAATTGAAAAGAATATGACATGCTGGTCGTCATGTTTCTGTAGTCCCTGAACACGTGAGAGTTCTAAGTATTTTAATAAGATCATGAAAGTATGGGCGTTTTAACACTTAGGTCTATTGGAATTGATTTGCTCCGTTTCACCCAAAGGGCTCTGTGTTAAGCCCCGGTAACAACGGATCGTACGAAATGTTGTCGTGGTAAGGCCTGGTCACAACGAACCCCGACGCATTTGTTCCAAGACACGACATACAATTTGGGCAAATCGTGGGTCGTCGGGGGTCGTCGCAAGACAGTCCTACGAAATTTCGAGCATCGTGGCATCGACGTACGTACATGTCCGTACGGACGGGTAATGACGCCTTGACCTAGGCTAAAGAATACTATGCATAGAAAGTTCAAGAAATTTAACAATCGTATTAATCTCTATTCCACATTTTGTGAAAGTCCAAGGGTGGCATCGAAATGGATTTAGAAATTACAAGTCGATTTGCAAGCTGGGTCCCCTACATTTTACGTTTTCACTTTCACAAAATGTATTGTAACGTGGAGCGACACATCAAAGCCAACACACCCCGCTTTCAAATTGACCTGTAATTTCCAAATCCATTTCGATGCCACCCTGCGATTTTCACAAATACTAGATGAGGATTAGATTATGACGATTGTAAAATATCTTGAACTTTCTATGCATATTTTCCCTGTAATTTATCGTCAAATCACGGGATCAAAATGTGTGCGGTGTCACTAGTACCGCGACCAAACGGCCACAGCCTGCTATTATACACGCGGGTACATTACGCCAGATACAACAAAAAATGCTGATCGTCTTCGCCCGACCCTACGAAACAAGCCAGACATTAAACTTGTTTTATTTTTTATTTAAAAAAAAAAAGTCTTACAAGAAAAAATACAAAAAGTCTTTAAAAAAAATTAAAAGAATTAAAAACTTAACAAAATTGAAAAAAATTAAATAAAAATAAATGTCCGAAATAAGCCTACTCCAACAAGTCAAAGGTAAAATGCTCTGAGAGCATAATAAAAGGGCCAACGGGTTTCCAGTTAAAGTAAAATGCTGTGCGAGCATTCCAGCTAAAGTAAAATGCTGTCTCAGCACTGCACTCGCGTCAAAAAGGAAGTGGACAAGAGAATGCCAACGGGTTTTACCTCTTACCCCCCCAACAAGCGCAGACCGAGCGAAAGGTCAGCAGGTGTGGGCCACTAGTTCGGTGTGGGCGGGTCGAAACCGTTGCCCTCCCACCTCGCCCCCTCCTCCCATAGCAGCATGGACTCACAATCGGGTAGTCTAAAGCACCGACTCAATGAGCCAATGAGAGAGAGACACACGCATTGGAGGGGAAAGCGCTGCACTCTCTGCGAGAGAGAGAAGGCCGCAACGCAAGAGAGTGGGAATGCGATCACCGGCTATGTAACGCGGTCGGTGGTCACGTAGCTGAATAACTGGCACGAAATGGACGGCGCGTAAACAATAACTCGTGCTCGCGCGATAGGGCGGATGAGCAATGGGCTTATTAACGGATAATCTCGACGCGCGCTGTGGGCCCACGGTGAAGTTCACTTCTTACCCGCTCTGTGCGCGCTGTGTATCAAGTAGTAAGTATGCTGCTGTTGGCGCTTACATGTTTCCGTGCAAAAGTTGTTGAGTATTGAAGCAAGGTGACATCGTTTTTTTGGAATCCGGCACACGTGTCGGATGAATTAGAGAAAGCGTGCGTTCGCTGTGTATTTGCGAGCGTTTGTGAGACAAATGCGCGCAAGGCACAGCTACGTACGGTGGTCTAAAGGCGGAGAAAGAAGGCGGTGCTAAGTAGAATTGTCATTGTCAACTGACGTGATGACCTGTTGCAGTGTATGAAGTGCAACCCTATGCAGGCACAGGCGCCCATGCATTAGGTGTAGCTGACAGATGCTGAAAGTACGCCGGCGCAGATGTGCATGCAAAGCGGAGCGAAGGCTGTCAAGTGTCTTGGGCTAGCTGGAGGGTGTAGGTTAGAATTATGGGCGTAGCTAGTATGCGCCAGAGTAGAAGAGCGTGCATAGCGGCACCTAGGACCTCTCAGACAGTGTCGTCAGTGCAGGAGAGCGCGCAGCGTATATCGAACATTGGTGATAGTACTCTTTATAGCAACGCAAAACCAAAATTGAACTCCATCCAAGCCGTAATGGCTATCTTACGATGACCCACCAGCATTAGTGTATGCAAATAAATGCACTGATTACGGTACGTACGGTGCTAACCAGTTAACATCTACTGCTCGGTGGGAGGGCAACGGTTTCGACCCGCCCACACCGAACTAGTGGCCCACACCTGCTGACCTTTCGCTCGGTCTGCGCTTGTTGGGGGGGTAAGAGGTAAAACCCGTTGGCATTCTCTTGTCCACTTCCTTTTTGACGCGAGTGCAGTGTTGAGACAGCATTTTACTTTAGCTGGAATGCTCGCACAGCATTTTACTTTAACTGGAAACCCGTTGGCCCTTTTATTATGCTCTCAGAGCATTTTACCTTTGACTTGTCCACTTCCTTTTATTTAGTAGCTTGTGTTTGAACAGTAAGAAGTTTGCATGCGCGCTTTTGGCTCGGGATCATCGGGTGCAGTCCCTCACCCAATCGCTCGACTAACTCCACATCTGGCGTCCGGGGGGCGAATTTTGTTTTCCCAAACAGGTTTGCACAATTTCATGAATTATTCAGTAGTTGCGTTGATCGCTGTACAACACTTAGGTTCTAGGTCTCCTTTTCCCCTTAAATTAAAAATACTCTAAAGATATCAATTTGACTAGGAAAAACGAGGTGACCTACTACACCAGGATTCGAACCCGGGATCTTTGATCCATAGCCAATCCCACTATCCACTACACTACGTATAGCAGCTCGACAACAGCTGTTCTTTAAAGTGATTTATTGTAACTAGTTAACTAATAACAACAATGCTGTGACGTCATGTTTTTTTCCGATGAATAAACATAACTTCTCATCCAAACTACTGAATAATTCATGAAATTTTGCAAACCTGTTTGGGAAAAAAAATTCGCGCCCGGGGGTTTTTGTTTATAGTCGAGCGAGCGCCTTCCCCCGGCCGATTGCCCAGATGTGGAGTTTTTTGTGTACTCGCCGGCAGCAGCGCTTTGACGCCCGTGTGCGCCCACCACTGCGCATCCTCTTTGAAGAGGCGGGTGATACGCCGCTTGTGCGTGCGCAGTCGGCGCATTTTCTCGTATGCCGCGTAGAGGCGCGCGCAAATGTACTCGGAGGGTAGACTTGACCCAAGTCGGACTTACCATGGAGTTAAGACTACCAATTTGCTTTCGTCAATCCGGCCGAATAGTTATGTGCTTTGTTGGCCTTAGAAAAAAGGCGCCGTCATCTGGTTGTCGTTCCGCTATCGGCATCAACGCGATGTCATCATGTCAGTGCAGTAAATTTCTGAACCACACATGAGCATGGGTGGCGCATGAGGGCGCGCTACTGATAAGCGTGGACGTGACGCGAGGCGCACAGTGTGGATGACCATGAGCAATGTTACCACATAATCCCGACTTGGATCAAGTCTACTCGGAGGGCAGCTGGCTGCACTTGCCGGCACACTTCTGTTTGTGCGGCAGTGAGGTGCCCTTGTACTACGGCTGGCTGTTGTTGCAGAGTGTCAGCTCACTCTCTCGCTTGGTGATGGTAAGCGGCGCCGGCGCATGGAACTTGGGGCGTCGCTTTCGACGCGGAATGCGCGCCATGCGGTCGCGACGCGCGTCCAGCAGCTGCACGTGCTGGGCCGGACGCGTGTCGTCGCGTGGCTGCGCGGAGTGACTGCGCCGACGCCGATTGATCTTATGCGCCCTACCGCGCGAGCACGAGTGCGCCCGCGCGCGATGCGCCGCCTGCGGCCCGGTGTTGTCGCCGCAGGGCGACTTGGGCATGTGCGCTTGTATCTCGTGCGCGTCGCTAGTGTACTGCGACTGGCTGCTGTCGACGAGTGGCAGCTCACTCTCCCGCGCCCCGTAGGGTTTGCGACGCAGTCGGCGACGCGGCGACGCCTTGGGCGGCCATCGCTTGTCGGCCGCACGGCGCGCCATTATTTTGTTTAGTTTTGTGTTTTGTTTTTGTTTTGAAGGGTTTTTTACGTTTTTTTCTCTTACCTCTTACAAGCAATCGTCTATCGCTTGTTGTGCCCGGAAATCGATGCGTAGATTCCGAGCGAAGGAAACCTGCAAAAAAACACAATGTAAGTTTGCCGATGTGCGAACAAACAGCAAACGGTTGTTGAGTATAGATGCAAGTTGACACCTCGGTACACGTTGTTCCCACACAGAACAGAACCACCCGTTACAGTTAGTCGAGCCACTAACCTACCCGACTCTAAATAAACCAATCAGCCTACTTTGCCGTCAGACCTACGGTGTTGCGTCTTGCCACAGACCTACGGGCTACTAGTATGTATATACTATATAGTACTGTACACCATTACATTGTTCTCCGTATACCCATTAGCTCCTACCCTGTGAGGAGATAGCACTAGTCAATAGCAGCTGCTACTTCGTTGTTTCTGTCTTAATTGTCTAAATTGGTCACTTTTGAAGCCAAAATACGTTTTAGCTTCGTTATTTCGGGTGTTTTGTTACTTTTTTTAACCTCCCCCCCTCCTGCGAGTCGGCGTCGTCGTTGTCATCGGCGAACGTCTGCGATTGTGATGATTTTGCCCAGCGTCAAGTTGCCGTTGTGCTTCACTACAAAGGGCACACTGTGACTGCTGCAAAAAAGCGAAATAGTTTGACAATTTTCAGCAGGAAATGAAACAAAATTGCGACAGAAGCAAGAAAGTTAGACAGAAACACAGAATTGACCGAAATTGCCGATAATTTGAAGCGATTCAGACAGCGAAAATTATTACCAGAGCTGAAATTTGTGGTTGTGTGCGCAAGCGTTTTGGCGGCATTTGCGCAGCGCACACTTGCAAACAACGCCGCACAATTGCGCAGTACATGCGCACTGACACTAGCAAATGCTAAAACGCCCGAAACTCACAAAAACGCAAGAAATATCACACATTCTTGCACCGAGTTTCAATTAGGAATGCATTCATTCACAGATGCTTTTAGTGCCGTTTTCGTCGAACTGAGGAAATTCACATGTCAGATGGTCAGATTCGTATGACAACCCCCTCTGAGAAGTCGAAAATCAAAATTCTGTCCCAATAGAACTCATGCCCTTGATCTCCTGAGCATTTTCGTTATATGGGTTCTTTTCGATTCCGTGGAGCGATCGCGAGTTATTCCAGTCGGACTGAAGAAGAAAGAAAGAAGAATAAAATTAACGCAAAATCGGATCACTGGCAAAGTAAGGGTGCCGCGGCGCTGCCACTCCCAGCCGGGCGAACCCGTTGGGTGTGACCACTGATCTCTACAAACTGGATAGGTCGAGCGGCTCTGCACGTGAAGCCATTGGCGGCCATATTGGGATATTCAAAACATTGCAGGCGTACACACGTTTGTATAGCGCACGACCGAGAAAACTCATTTAATATCACAGGAAACGACGTTAACGTCGCAAAAACTATCCAGTTTGGTTAGGAAAATTAAGTTAAACATAATAACACCCAAGAATGAGATGTATACGCCAAGTTTGAATATTAAAAAGCCCTATTTTCGGGAAAAGATATGGGACCAAAATTTTGTTTTAACATTTCCAACATCATAACCTTATGCACAAACCCTAGAAAAATTAAAAACGACGTTTTTTTGGATCAAGGAAATTCTTAAATTTTTTGGTTTAATTTTATATCCAGACACTAAAAAGTGCCAGTTTTATAATAAAATAAATTAGACAATTTCAGTGCGCGCACGTGCGATCACTGCATTGTATTGAATATCCCAACATGGCCGCCGGTGACTTCACGGCTCGCTATTCCATCAATGTATGATCGACCTATCCAGTTTGTAGAGATCAGTGGGTGTGACGCTCCCGCGTCACCCTCACATGTCAGATGGTCAAATTCGTATGACAACCCCCTCTGTCGTCGAACTGAGGAAATTCATTCACATGTCAGATGCAACCCAGTCTCCTTCTTAAATTGTGTACATATCACAATTGACCAATTGTGTGTATATCACAATTTAAGAAACTGTACATGCGCAGTAATGCTGGCAAAACGGAGGTTGGCCTTCAAAGAGTGAATAAACAAGTGTATGATGTTCTTATTAGTTGCAGTAGTTGTTTAAGTTTGGGATTGGAAAAGGAAAAAGTCGGGTTAGGGTACAAGAAAAAAACAATTCATATTACCGCATTAACAGCAATTCTTATTATTGTTATTATTTGACGCAAGTTTAATTGCATTGTATCTCAAGTTTTGTTTTTCTTTCTGTACCCTAACCCGACTTTTCCCTTATTCTACCCCAACTAATTCAAGTAATAAGAACATCATACACTTGTTTATTCACTCTTTCAAGACCAACCTCCGTTTTGCCGGTATTACTGCGCATGTACAGTTTCTTAAATTGTGATATACACACAATTGGTCAATTGTGATATGTACACAATTTAAGAAGGAGACTGGGTTGGTCAGATGGTCAGATTCGTATGACAACCCCCTCTGTCGTCGAACTAAGGAAATTCATTCATTCACATTTTTTTTTTTTTTTTGTCATTGTCAGATGGTCAGATTCGTATGACAACCCCCTCTGAGAAGTCGAAAATCAAAATTCTGTCCCAATAGAACTCATGCCCTTGATCTCCTGATCATTTTCGTTATTGGGTTCTTTTCGATTCCGTGGAGCGATCGCGAGTTATTCCAGTCGGACTGAAGAAAGAAGAATAAAATTAACGCAAAATCGGTGCACTGGCAAAGTAAGGGTGCCGCGGCGCTGCCACTCCCAGCCGGGCGAACCCGTTGGGTGTGACGCTCCCGCGTCACCCTAGATAAATTAATTCTTTTAAAGATAAGGTTGCAAAATTGCGCTCGTTAAAACTGAGAAGAAAACAAAACGACATGGGCCTGGACGAGGACTCGAACCCAGGCGATGGAAACCCGCAGACGAGGAGTCTATCCACTCGGCCGTTCGACTACCAGTCAACATTGCTTCAAATTGATGTGACTTAATAGATTTGGAAGCTGGAGTTGAATAGCTCCAGTGTAAAATAAAGAAAAAAAAGTTATGTGGTGTTGACCAAGCATTCAGGGATTCGGACCCATGACTTTACTCATTGAACGTCTCCCATATAGCACTCTTTTGGGTTCTAGGATTCCCGGCCCACCACACATCCTTCCCTGTCCATGTTCATGTAACCCGTAGGTCACGCAACCGTAAAGGGAGGATTGACGGAGCGAGGCCCTAGCTCTTGCCGCCTATGCAAGCAAACGAGCTCCGTCCCTATACTAAGGTGCGCACCTGAACTCCGCGGACAGTACCAGCCTGACGAATTAAGCCGCTGAGCTAACTCCGGTTGGTGATTGAAGACGATCGATTAATTCTTTTAAAGATAAGATTGCGAAATCGCGCGCGTTAAAACTTAGGAAAAAATGACGTCGGCCAGAACGGGGACTCGAACCCAGGCGATGGAACCCCGCAGACGAGGAGCATAACCACTCGGCCATTCGAGTACCAGTCAACATTGTTTCAAATCGATGTGACTTAATAGGTTTGGAAGCTGGAGTAATAGCTCTATCTTAAATCTGCTCAAAGGAAGAAGGAGAAACTGTGTTTTCAGGGTTAATGAGCCGCCCACGCATTAATTGTCCGAAAACTAGTCTTATTTTATGTCGATAGAGGGCGCGCCGCACACAAATAGAAGTCGCCAGCAAAGCGCGGGCTCAAAGGAAACAACACAAAATCAGACAAACGGCGCTGCCTCGCGACACTCGGGAGTATGGTGGCAATGTATATGTTTTTCATTGGAAATTTAGAAATTTTAATACAATTGTCTTGTTTACATTGGTTAAGAATTTTTCACAAAAAGTCATCGGTCAACCCACCTGGTCGTCATGTTTCTGTAGTCCCTGAACACGTGAGAGTTCTGAGTATTTTAATAAGATCATGAAAGTATGGGCGTTTTAACACCTAGGTCTATTGGAATTGATTTGCTCCGTTTCACCCAAAGGGCTCTGTGTTAAGCCCCGGTAACAACGGATCGTACGAAATGTTGTCGTGGTAAGGCCTGGTCACAACGAACCCCGACGCATTTGTTCCAAGACACGACATACAATTTGGGCAAATCGTGGGTCGTCGGGGGTCGTCGCAAGACAGTCCTACGAAATTTCGAGCATCGTGGCATCGACGTACGTACATGTCCGTACGGACGGGTAATGACGCCTTGACCTAGGCTAAAGAATACTATGCATAGAAAGTTCAAGAAATTTAACAATCGTATTAATCTCTATTCCACATTTTGTGAAAGTCCAAGGGTGGCATCGAAATGAATTTAGAAATTACAAGTCGATTTGCAAGCTGGGTCCCCTACATTTTACGTTTTCACTTTCACAAAATGTATTGTAACGTGGAGCGACACATCAAAGCCAACACACCCCGCTTTCAAATTGACCTGTAATTTCCAAATCCATTTCGATGCCACCCTGCGATTTTCACAAATACTAGATGAGGATTAGATTATGACGATTGTAAAATATCTTGAACTTTCTATGCATATTTTCCCTGTAATTTATCGTCAAATCACGGGATCAAAATGTGTGCGGTGTCACTAGTACCGCGACCAAACGGCCACAGCCTGCTATTATACACGCGGGTACATTACGCCAGATACAAAAAAAAATGCTGATCGTCTTCGCCCGACCCTACGAAACAAGCCAGACATTAAACTTGTTTTATTTTTTATTTAAAAAAAAAAAGTCTTACAAGAAAAAATACAAAAAGTCTTTAAACAAAATTAAAAAAATTAAAAACGTAACAAAATTGAAACAAATTAGATAAAAATAAATGTCCGAAATAAGCCTATTCCAATAAATTAATTCTTTTAAAGATAAGGTCGCAAAATTCTGCTCGTTAAAACTGAGAAGAAAACAAAACGACATCGGCCTGGACGAGGACTCGAACCCAGGCGATGGAAACCGCAGACGAGGAGTCTATCCACTCGGCCGTTCGACTACCAGTCAACATTGCTTCAAATTGATGTGACTTAATAGATTTGGAAGCTGGAGTTGAATAGCTCCAGTGTAAAATAAAGAAAAAAAAGTTATGTGGTGTTGACCAAGCATTCAGGGATTCGGACCCATGACTTTACTCATTGAACGTCTCCCATATAGCACTCTTTTGGGTTCTAGGATTCCCGGCCCACCACACATCCTTCCCTGTCCATGTTCATGTAACCCGTAGGTCACGCAACCGTAAAGGGAGGACTGACGGAGCGAGGCCCTAGCTCTTGCCGCCTATGCAAGCAAACGAGCTCCGTCCCTATACTAAGGTGCGCACCTGAACTCCGCGGACAGTACCAGCCTGACGAATTAAGCCGCTGAGCTAACTCCGGTTGGTGATTGAAGACGATCAATTAATTCTTTTAAAGATAAGATTGCGAAATCGCGCGCGTTAAAACTGAGGAAAAAATGACGTCGGCCAGAACGGGGACTCGAACCCAGGCGATGGAACCCCGCAGACGAGGAGCATAACCACTCGGCCATTCGACTACCAGTCAACATTGTTTCAAATCGATGTGACTTAATAGGTTTGGAAGCTGGAGTAATAGCTCTATCTTAAATCTGCTCAAAGGAAGAAGGAGAAACTGTGTTTTCAGGGTTAATGAGCCGCCCACGCATTAATTGTCCGAAAACTAGTCTTATTTTATGTCGATAGAGGGCGCGCCGCACACAAATAGAAGTCGCCAGCAAAGCGCGGGCTCAAAGGAAACAACACAAAATCAGACAAACGGCGCTGCCTCGCGACACTCGGGAGTATGGTGGCAATGTATATGTTTTTCATTGGAAATTTAGAAATGTTAATACAATTGTCTTGTTTACATTGGTTAAGAATTTTTCACAAAAAGTCATCGGTCAACCCACCAAAAATTGAAAAGAATATGACATGCTGGTCGTCATGTTTCTGTAGTCCCTGAACACGTGAGAGTTCTAAGTATTTTAATAAGATCATGAAAGTATGGGCGTTTTAACACTTAGGTCTATTGGAATTGATTTGCTCCGTTTCACCCAAAGGGCTCTGTGTTAAGCCCCGGTAACAACGGATCGTACGAAATGTTGTCGTGGTAAGGCCTGGTCACAACGAACCCCGACGCATTTGTTCCAAGACACGACATACAATTTGGGCAAATCGTGGGTCGTCGGGGGTCGTCGCAAGACAGTCCTACGAAATTTCGAGCATCGTGGCATCGACGTACGTACATGTCCGTACGGACGGGTAATGACGCCTTGACCTAGGCTAAAGAATACTATGCATAGAAAGTTCAAGAAATTTAACAATCGTATTAATCTCTATTCCACATTTTGTGAAAGTCCAAGGGTGGCATCGAAATGGATTTAGAAATTACAAGTCGATTTGCAAGCTGGGTCCCCTACATTTTACGTTTTCACTTTCACAAAATGTATTGTAACGTGGAGCGACACATCAAAGCCAACACACCCCGCTTTCAAATTGACCTGTAATTTCCAAATCCATTTCGATGCCACCCTGCGATTTTCACAAATACTAGATGAGGATTAGATTATGACGATTGTAAAATATCTTGAACTTTCTATGCATATTTTCCCTGTAATTTATCGTCAAATCACGGGATCAAAATGTGTGCGGTGTCACTAGTACCGCGACCAAACGGCCTGCTATTATACACGCGGGTACATTACGCCAGATACAAAAAAAAAATGCTGATCGTCTTCGCCCGACCCTACGAAACAAGCCAGACATTAAACTTGTTTTATTTTTTTATTTAACAAAAAAAGTCTTACAAGAAAAAAATACAAAAAGTCTTAAAAAAAATTAAAAAAATTAAAAACATAACAAAATTGAAAAAAATTAAATAAAAATAAATGTCCGAAATAAGCCTACTCCAATAAATTAATTCTTTTAAAGATAAGGTTGCAAAATTGCGCTCGTTAAAACTGAGAAGAAAACAAAACGCCATCGGCCGGGACGAGGACTCGAACCCAGGCGATGGAACCCCGCAGACGAGGAGCATAACCACTCGGCCATTCGACTACCAGTCAACATTGTTTCAAATCGATGTAACTTAATAGGTTTGGAAGCTGGAGTAATAGCTCTATCCTACATCTGCTCAAAGGAAGAAGGAGAAACTGTGTTTTTAGGGTTAATGAGCCGCCCACGCATTAATTGTCCGAAAACTAGTCTTATTTTATGTCGATAGAGGGCGCGCCGCACACAAATAGAAGTCACCAGCAAAGAGCAAGTTCGGGCGCGAACTATAGTTAACCATAGTTCGACTAACGTCGCTCGAACGCAGAATGGTTGGACTATCTAGTCGACTATTTGGAACCAGAACCCAGAGCACGGTTGCCGCTGGTTGACAGTAGCCTCTTTTCATAGGAAAACATGGAGAGAACCATCTCTCTGGGAGGCTGGTGTTTTCTTGAGTTCTCAAGTTCCTTGGGCATCATAAATGAGTAAAGATTATGACAAAAGCTCTGGGAATATGATGGCATCACGTACTGCTGCACGTGGTGGGTTGGCACATGATGTTATACAGGCGATTCCACGTAGCATTGGCTGCGAATTTGTGACGAATTTGGACACTGAACTGTCAATTCTGAATAGCGCCCTCTGTTGTCAATAACAAGAAACATCTACAAAAATATAACAACATTTCTGATTAAAAATTATTCAAAAATGTACAAATAATTAAGAATTAAACCAATCATGCACAAGATAACGACGGGATAATGTGCTTTATCTAAATTGTCCTAAGCTTGTGAATTAAAAAAGTAATATTGTTTGAAACGGTTGTAAATTTTTATATATTGTTGCGTTCACGCATACAGCGAGCGGTCTTTATTTCTTTCCCAAGCAACGCGCAGCGTTCTTGCAGCGATATGTGTGCCCTCACACAGCGCGAAGTTATCACGCACCAATACTGGTACGCGTGTACAGCACATATGGTACGGTACGCTATTGTGTAGCGCGCAATGCATCCAGCATGTACTGTGTGCTATGACCTCGTTCACAGCGAGTTATGACTTAGTCGTTTTCCCTAATACTTTCCCCGGAGTCGATGTGAATTCCCCTCATATACCTTACCCCTGTATTCGACCCAAACTGACCCTTCACATTAGCGAGTGTGGACCGCTAAACCTTCCCGTGTATCTGACCCTATACATAGCGACTGGGAGCCGCTAAACCACACTGTACTGTCACGGTACACCAGAGGTCAAGTTACCCTCCCCACGCAAGAGTTTACTCCATAGAACTGTGTGTAGGTTCTCATCTAGTCTAGAGACTAAGTCTTGTGCATAACCCTATGTACCGAGAAAGTTACCCCTTTCCCTTTCCTCGAGGATTACTCCCCGTAACGCACCCACGAGTAATCCTACTTCACCCGCTCACCACAACTCTCGGACTTTCCCCTGCAAGAATGTCTAAGTCAGAACGTGTACAAATCCTCCATAGGAACATCCCCATTGACTTTGTACACGTATGCATTATTCATAACTACCAGAATCCAATGCTCTCATTGGCTAAGACGCGCACCCAAAAGCCTATATAAAGGGCGTGGAAATGGCGGAGTAGATTATTATCCGAGCTGAGCTCATACACAGAGCTTCGTTCCCAGCATGAGCTGTATGCTCTAGCCACAGAGCTTCACTCTCTCAATACTCAGATAACATGTAAGGCCCAAACTAGATCTTGTATATAGTGCGCCCTCTATTGTGATGTAAATACTTCTGAATAAACCAGTAGTATAGTGTGTGTAAGATGCTGTATCTTGACTCTTATTTTGATAACGGCTCTTCCCAAGTGAGACGTTACAATATGAATATATGAAATATGAATCAAGTGCAAAGTACATTGTATGCGAAATTAGACTGCGCCTAGATACGCACGTAACGCAACAGGTGGTTTACGGTTGCGCGGCCTACGGGTTACATGAACATGAACAGGGAAGGATGTGTGGTGGGCCGGGAATCCTAGAACCCAAAAGAGTCCTATATGGGTGGTCGTTCAATGAGTAAAGTCATTGGTTCGATCCCCTGAATGCTTGGTCAACACCACATAACTTTTTTTTCTTCATTCTATACTGGAGCTAATACTCCAGTTTTCAAACATAAGTCACATCGATTTGAAACAATGTCGACTGGTAGTCCAATGGCCGAGTGGTTAGGCTCCTCGTTTGCAGCGTTTCATCGCCTGGGTTCGAGTTTTCGTCCTGGCCTATCTTTTGTTTTCCTTTTTTTCCCGGCAGTTTTAACGCGCGCAATTTCGCAATCTTATCTTTAAAAGAATTAAATTATAGTCTTCAAATACCAACCAGAGTTATAGCTCAACGGCTTAATTCGCCAGGGTGAAGAGTCCTATATGGGAGTCGGTCAATGTACGCAAACGGGGTGTGTTGGCTCTGATGTGTCGCTCGACGTTACAATACATTTGAATGCTATGTTTGTGAAAGTGCAAACGTACACTGTTGTCCCTCCCCCCCCCCCCCGCTTGCAAATCGACTTGCAATTTCTAAATTCATTTCGATGCCACCCTTGGACTTTCACAAGATGTGGAAAAGAGAATAATACGATTTTTAAATTTCTTTTAAAATGCTCGAAATTTCGTAGGACTGTCTTGCGACGACCCCCGATGACCCACGATCTGCCCAAATTTTATGTCGTGTCGTGGAACAAATGCGTCGTGGGTTCGTTGTGACCAGGCCTTACCACGACAACATTTTGTACGATCCGTTGTGACCGGGGTTTATTAACACAGAGCCCTTTGGGTGAAACGGAGCAAATCAATTCCCATAGACCTAAGGGCTAAAACGCCTATACTTTCACGATCTTATTAAAATACATAGAACTCTCACGTGTTCAGGGACTACAGAAACATGACGACCAGCATGTCATATTCTTTTTAAATTTTTGGTGGGTTGACCGAAGATTTTTTTTGAAAAATTCTTACCCAATGCAAACAGGACAATTTTATTTAAATGTCTAAATTTCCAATGAAAAATATATACATTGCCACCCTACTCCCGAGTGTCGCGAGGCCGCGCCGTTTGTCTGATTATGTGTTGTTTCCTTTGAGCCCGCGCTTTGCTTGTGACTTCTATTTGTGTGGCGCGCCCTCTATCGACATAAAATAAGTCGAATTTTCGGACAATTAATGCGTGGGCGGCTCATTAACCCTGAAAACACAGTTTCTCCTTCTTCCTTTGAGCAGATGTACGATAGAGCTATTACTCCAGCTTCCAAACCTATTAAGTCACATCGATTTCAAACAGTGCTGACTGGTAGTCGAATGGCCGAGTGGTTAGGCTCCTCGTCTGCGGGGTTCCATCGCCTGGGTTCGAGTCCCCGTTCTGCCCGACGTCATTTTTTCCTCAGTTTTAACGCGCGCGATTTCGCAATCTTATCTATAAAAGAATTAATTGATCGTCTTCAATCACCAACCGGAGTTAGCTCAGCGGCTTAATTCGTCAGGCTGGTACTCTCCGCGGAGTTCAGGTGCGCACCTTAGTATAGGGACGGAGCTCGTTTGCTTGCATAGGCGGCAAGAGCTAGGGATTCGCTCCGTCAGTCCTCCCTTTACGGTTGCGCGGCCTACGGGTTACATGAACATGGACAGGGAAGGAAGTGTGGTGGGCCGGGAATCCTAGAACCCAAAAGAGTCCTATATGGGTGGTCGTTCAATGAGTAAAGTCATGGGTTCGATCCCCTGAATGCTTGGTCAACACCACATAACTTTTTTTTCTTCATTCTATACTGGAGCTAATACTCCAGTTTTCAAACATAAGTCACATCGATTTGAAACAATGTCGACTGGTAGTCCAATGGCTGAGTGGTTAGGCTCCTCGTTTTCGGCGTTTCATCGCTACATGACTTAACAAACAAGTGTTTTGCGGCCATGGAGAATGGACAAGTTACAGGCAGTGTGTTTATAGACCTTAGTAAAGCATTTGATTGTGTTGATCATGAAATCTTACTAAAGAAACTAGAAAGGATGAACATGTCATCTTCTGTAATAAATTGGTTTAAGTCGTACCTAAGTGAACGTAGTCAGTCTGTGAATATTGGCGGCACCATATCAAAGGTCCTGTCCGTAAACACTGGTGTTCCACAGGGGTCGATACTAGGTCCACTTTTATTCATTGTTTATTTTAGTGACCTTCCATTTTGTATTGCCCCAAACTGCAACTTATTTATGTATGCAGATGACTCAACATTAACGTGTAGCTCCTCCAACATTAATATAATAGAAAGTAGCTTAAATACAGCTCTTACTAGTTTTCACAACTGGTGCGGAAGAAACAAGCTAGCTTTAAATGCCACCAAAACCAAATGCATGCTTATTGGTACTAGGCAGAAAATATCTAATGTTAATTTAAATGTATGCATTGCTGGTCGTCGTATTGAAAATGTGAAGTCTTATAAATGTTTGGGTGTAATTATTGATGAAGCATTAAGTTGGGGCCCACATGTCGAATACGTAAGAAAAAATGTGGTGTCTAAATTAGGTATACTAAGAAGAATCCGTGATTGTATTCCTCAGCACAGCTTGCACACACTATTTGTAAGTCTAGTTATGCCAACATTAGAGTATTGTTGTACTGTGTGGGGAGGAAGGTACATATCTCACGATAATATGTTAAACAAATGTCTCTAAAGAGCCGCGCGGATAATCCTTAAATGTACCTTCCTCACCCCTTCAGAGGATATGTTTGCTCGTCTTAATTGGACCCCTTTTTCAAAAAGAGTCAAGTCAAAAAAGGCTATTCTTGTCTTCAAAAGTATCAACAAAATGACTCCTTTGTACATGACAAATATTTTTAAACCACTTACAGTAATTCGAAACAAGGCAATCAACCCACACGGCACTGAAAGTTCCTTTCGCCAAAAAAGAATGCTACGCCACAAGTTTCGCTGTGAGTGGTGCAAATATTTGGAATAATCTGCCCGAACAATTGCGAACATTGGACTCATTAAGCACATTTAAATCAGAGCTCCGACATACCATCTGAGTGTTAGATATTATGCCAATTGCGCTGATCTACGGAGTTAGAACTTGGTTGCCACTATAATGTGGAGCCGGATAGGAATTTTCCCTTCTTATTTTTCACCTAAAAGGTTTTTATTTGGCGGGTTTTCGCCTATCTCGTAAATCAGAGTTAGTATTAATATTTAGAATTCCTGTAATATCCTTGTATTTATAATATGTACTGTTATTTTATTTGATGATGTATGCAGGGCCCCAATGAGAACCAGTTTTAAACTGTTTGGGCACACGCTGGGTAAAGAAATGGAATAAATAAATAAATCGCCTGGGTTCGAGTCCTCGTCCTGGCCGATGTTTTTTTTCCCTTTTTTCTCGGCAGTTTTAACGGGCGCAATTTCGCAATCTTATCTTTAAAAGAATTAAATTATAGTCTTCAAATACCAACCGGAGTTATAGCTCAACGGCTTAATTCGCCAGGGTGAAGAGTCCTATATGGGAGTCGGTCAATGTACGCAAGCGGGGTGTGTTGGCTCTGATGTGTCGCTCGACGTTACAATACATTTGAATGCTATGTTTGTGAAAGTGCAAACGTACACTGTAGTCCCCCCCCCCCCCCCCCGCTTGCAAATCGACTTGTAATTTCTAAATCCATTTCGATGCCACCCTTGGACTTTCACAAGATGTGGAATAGAGAATAATACGATTTTTAAATTTCTTGAAATGTCTATGCATAGTTTTCTTTAGCCTTGATCAAGGCGTCATTACCCGTCCGTACGGACATGTACGTACATCGATGCCACGATGCTCGAAATTTCGTAGGACTGTCTTGCGACGACCCCCGATGACCCACGATCTGCCCAAATTGTATGTCGTGTCGTGGAACAAATGCGTCGTGGGTTCGTTGTGACCAGGCCCTACCACGACAACATTTCGTACGATCCGTTGTGACCGGGGTTTATTAACACAGAGCCCTTTGGGTGAAACGGAGCAAATCAATTCCCATAGACCTAAGAGCTAAAACGCCTATACTACACGTGTTCAGGGACTACAGAAACATGACGACCAGCATGTCATATTCTTTTCAATTTTTGGGGGGTTGACCGATGATTTTTTTTTTTAAATTTCTTACCGGCCAATGCAAACAATACAATTTTAAATTTTAAAATTTCTAAATTTCCAATGAAAAATATATACATTGCCACCCTACTCCCGAGTGTCGCGAGGCAGCGCTGTTTGTCTGATTTTGTGTGGCGCGCCCTCTATCGACATAAAATAAGTCGAATTTTCGGACAATTAATGCGTGGGCGGCTCATTAACCCTGAAAACACAGTTTCTCCTTCTTCCTTTGAGCAGATGTAGGATAGAGCTATATAATACAGGTAATGTGGGTAATGGTGAAAGGGTTGAATTGGTTATAACATCGTGAACTTGAGTAATAACAGTAAAATTAGTAGCAATTCCAGCACAATTTCCAAGTTTAAATATTACTGATATTACCCCGTTAAAAGCGACATTTTACAGAGTAACAAGATAAATAAATGTAATGTGGGTAATGGTGAAAGGCTTGAATTGGTTATAACATTGGGAACTTGAGTAATAACGGTAAAATTATAGCAATCCAAGCTGAAATTCTAAGTTCAAATATTACTTATATTAAGTTGAGCGACACGTTTCGACATAGAGGGCGCCAATGTAAAGGACTCTCCTGAAATACATGTACATAGCCCATTGAATGTAGCTGCTAATGCAATTGCTACCTATTTACATGTCATGTACCCATTAATTTATCGGTGCTGTTTTGCACAGCGTGGCTGCCACAAGTTGGAGACGTCACAGGGTGGGTAAAACGATCTTTACCGTTTCAATGAAACGCAGCTTGAATTGTGATAGTGAATTTGTGTGCAAGTCGGATAACTTGTTTTTATACTTCTACTTGTTTAAATTAAAGTCGACATTGTCAGTGTGAGCCTGGGTTAGCTCCGATACAGGCTTAACTTGATGATGCTATTTTTATTGAATGTATATTAAAAGTGTACACAAGATTTCAGTAAACAGAATTGTTAGATATATTGCGATAAATTTAAATTAAAGCTCAAATAAAATGAAATATGTGTTAATAGTTGTTCTATTAAATTTATTTATTTGCAGACACCTTTGGTTGTCGTTTTTTATATCGTAAATTTAGGGTATATTGCCCAGGAGATTGTTCGTACTAAATAAAATAATTTACACTTCAAGAACACTAAACACTGTTGTCACCACCCCTTCTGTTTTCTGCTTTTCTTAAATTTGTATTGTTACCAAACCACCTCTAGGTTACAATTAGTACAAAAGAATAGTTTTGTGTGTGAAAGCATCTAACAATATTCCTGACTATACATTTAATTCTAGTCTCTCAGTTCACTGGAACTTAATCATTTTTGAAGCTATACTGACGGTACTCCTCCTCGAATCATCTTCATCACTGAAAACGTCAATAATAATTACAAGAGTTGGGATACATGTATTTGGCTAGTAAAAGACATTTGTAAAGCCGCTTATTGTTTAGCCTTGGACAAGGCCATCGTCGTTTATTTGTCCTAAATCCAATCGCGTGGGAATAGTTTGGCATGCACAGTGCCAACATAAATCGCGAACAGCGACCTCACGCGGCCACTATACAAATCAACAAGAACGACTGGGGCCGTCCGATAGTATGGAATTCCAAAGACGACAAAACTGCGTCGCGTCGTGCCGTCGCCCCGACGGCACGACGCGACGGCACGACAGTCCCGTCGCGTCGTGCCGTCGCGTCGTGCCGTCGCCTCGTTCGTCATTACTTTTATGCAGTGTCAAAGGCGTCGCGTCGTGCCGTCGTGGCGTCGCGTCGTGCCGTCGTGCCGTCGCGTCGTGCCGTCGCGTCGTGTTGTATTGTAGTGCCGTCGCGTCGTGCTGTCGCGTCGTACCGTCGCCCCTTGGCGTCGTACCGTCGCGTCGAGCCGTCGTACCGTCGCGTCGTGCCGTCGTGCCGTCGCGTCGTGCCGTCGCGTCGTTATGTTGCCAGTTATTATATAATTGTATTCGTGGCGTCGCGTCGTGCCGTCGTGGCGTCGCGTCGTGCCGTCGTGGCGTCGCGTCGTGCCGTCGTGTCGTCGCGTCGTGCCGTCGCGTCGTGCCGTCGTGCCGTCGCGTCGTGCCGTCTGCCCGGCTCGGCAAAAATTTGTTTCAAATTACTCTGAAATTAATGGCACTGACCCACAAAACACTGATTTCATAAATGGTTAATTTTTTGAAGAACCCTCCATCTCAAAATCTAGCTTGATTTCAGATTCAGCACCCCGGCAGTTTTCTAACTAGATTGCAGTTTTCTAACTGGATTGCGTACCATATTAACAAAATGATGACAGTGAGTGTACATAACGGTTAGTTGTTAATTGTCAAATGCCATTTCTTTTCGGTATCGAACGACAGGTGGGCTCAATAGAGCCGTTACATAACGTTTTCGTTACGCCCCAATGCTCTTAGCTTATAAAAGCGGGCATTGCATTCAATGCCTTTCTTCTCGGTCTAAGCATTCGAACCTCGCTCACCATCCATAGTCTCTGTTGTAACTACCTACCTGGTGTGGGGTTTTAAGACCAAAACCCCACACTCGACAACTTCAACATGGACCTGAAGCGGGATATGACGGCGTTCCTCCATCTAGAGGAAAACTGCAGCTACACGATGGTGTGTAATGTCATCGGCAAGACGATGGGTGAAGACGGTGTGGCGTGCGTACAGCAGCTTTCCGATCTACGATGGTGTGTGACGGCCAAGAACACGGAAGCGCGTGACAAGCTCACAGACAACGGGCTTATCATCAATGAGCGAGTGGTTGAAATCGTCCCTGCCTATAAAAAGTGTTTTTTGTGAAGATTAAGAACGCCCCCTTTGAGTTAGAAGACAGAGCCATCATCACAGCGCTATCCAACTACGGGACCGTCCACGGCATCCGGCGTGGGCACTGGCAGTTACACCCCCTGTGGCAGAACGGTGATCGTCACGCCAGAATGGAACTGAAGCGGGATATCCCATCCTATCTACGCATTGGTGGGTTTCAATTAGCCATCCAATACCCCGGTCAGCAGGAGACGTGCCGGCGGTGCGGAGGACCGGGACACAAGGCAGCCCAATGCCCCACCATGGCCTGCTTTAACTGCGGCGATCCCGGGCATCGCATCGCCGAGTGCAATCGACCGCTCCGCTGTCGGCAGTGCGGCGGGGAGGGACACACGTCGCGCGGGTGCAAGGACTCATACGCCAACCAAGTGAGAAAACCGCACCAAGACGCCGCCAATGCGACACCACTAGCAACGATGTCTTCCCCCCCGCCTGACGAAGGTAAAGCCGGTCGATCTGACACCCCTACGCTGGTCATCCCACCCGGCGAGACAAACGCCAGAGCCTCTGCAGATGTAGCTGCAAAGAAAGCTGCTGAGGAGGCGAGAAAATCAGCTAGGGAGAAAGCCAAACTTGAGCGTGAGCGCGAGCGTGAGCGTGAGCGTATCCGTAAAAACATAAAGGTAGCTATAAAGCAGAAGGACTTTAATCTACTCAAAAAGTCTATCGAGGAACGTAAGAAAGCCAAGCTAGCTGACACTGAAGGAGAACACAGTACCCCAAGTGAGCACCGATCCAACAAGTCGCCCGACCTCCACGCCGCCAAGTCGCCCGACCTCCACGCCGCCAAGTCGCCCAACCTCCACGCCGCCAAGTCGCCCCACCGTCACACCGCCGCCATTTCGCGCACGCTGGAGTGGGCAAAAACGGTCAGAACATTTAACCCATTCGACGGGCTGGAGGACCAACTGGCCCAGGAAGCGGCCGAGGTGTTCCACGGCAAATCTGAGGCCACGGATGGGGACTCGGACTCGGGTTCGGACTCGGGTTCGGACTCGGGTTCGGACTCGGGTTCGGACTCCGGGTCCAACACGTCGGTCGTCTCCGTCGCCAGCGCGGCCAGCATTACCAGTACCGCGAGTAGTAAACGGGGGCACTCTCCAGACGAGTACGACAGAAGGTGGACAATCAAAGAAAGGAAAACGAGAAAGAACTGAACTGTTATCTTGTTCAAATGGTTACTTGGTGGTGGGTGCAGTTTAAGTAAAGCATATACGGTGATTTTCGTGAACGTTTTAATTTAAAGAGATTCTATTCGTGGTGGTGGGTAAAGTTTAAGTAAAGCAGATAAGGTGTGTTGCGTTTTTGTTTTTTTTGCGAAAGAGATTCTGTATTGTTTTTGGTGGTGGGTATAGAGTTTTCTACATAAAGTCGGTGTTTTTTTTCTGAATAGTTTACTTGGTGGCGGGTGCAGTTTAAGTAAAGCATATACGGTGATTTTCGTGAACGTTTTAATTTAAAGAGATTCTATTCGTGTCTTAAAAAGTTGTATTCTTTTATTCTTGTATATATGTTCACTTAAGTGACGTGTAAATGTATGGATTATTCGTATGAATAAACCACTTTAGAAAAACCATAGGATTCGTACGTCTTGCCGATATATGTACTATACGATATATACGATATATGTACTTTCTATTTACTGTACCTTTGCGATAACACTTTAGGGCCTACTCCTATTAAGTCCATGATGTTCGACGATTAACAGACCAGCAATAGCAATATATTGTCGGCAATCAATTATCCCCAAAATAAGATAGCTCCAACCAATATGAAACAGAAACCGTCGGAGAATTCGACGCCTCTCGATCAAGAGCGACGACAACCGCGAACAATTTGAGCACTATGAGAAGTTAAAGACTTCACCGAATCTGCATTGGGTCTACGGAGGACGACGACGACCCTTCTGCCAAGGACAGCCTTACTGAAGCTTTGGATCTGGTAAAGAAACAACGAAAGCTCATCAAGTTGCCCGACAGATCCCCTCACGGCTGTTGTACCTTCAAGGAAAATGTCGCCGACAATTTGACTGAAGACTCTGAAGACGAGAAACATCTTCGCAAAGCCGAAAAGTCGACCACCGCCAAGACAGAACAGTTTTGTTATTATGTAATTCGTAAGTCAATAGGCTAATTTATCACCAGATGAATCGCACCCAACACGGCAATTTGACTCCCATATTTAATTGTATTAGCACACCCCGTAAATTTAAACAGAATCCTTAACCTTTGATCTCGATTATTGCAAATCGAGTATCACTTGATTAGTGCATGCAAATACTGAACTTGGCCCCAAAGAGAAAACTTTGTTTTCCATCGAGACGCAATTTGTAAGACGGTCAGGCTGATTTTAGCTTTGCATTATCGGTCGATTGAGTACCGAGTGACATTGAATTGTGTTCCAAAATTATTTGGCAATCAAACAAGTCTGTTTAGTCATGGAGCAACTGCTCCATGGTTTAGTCGAGTATCACTTGAGTGTTGCATGTAAATACTGAACTTGGCCCCAAGAGGAAACATTGTTTCCTGTTGAGACGCAATTTGTAAGACGTCAAGCTGATTTGTAGCTTAGCATTATCGGTCGATTGAGTACCGAATGGACATCCTGAATTGTGTTCCAAAAGTATTTGGCAATCAAACGAGTCTGTTTAGTCAAGTATCACTTTATTAGTGCATGCAAATACTGAATTTGGCCCCAAGAGGAAACATTGTTTCCTGTTGACGCAATTTGTAAGACGTCAAGCTGATTTTTAGCTTTGCATTATCAGTCGATTGAGTACCGAATGAAATACTGAATTGTGTTCCAAAATTATTTTGCAATCGAACAAGACTGTTTAGTCAAAAACAAAACAAAAAACCAACACCCAATTTGACGGCCAATCTAAGTTCCCTTTCTTTGGCGTTTCTCATGAGCGAGTTCCAGTGCTCTACCATCCCAACATGTTCACCAAATCATTGTTGTCTTTTTCCTTTTCTTTCGGTTTATGAACTCTATAAATAGTATTGCATGAGGAAGATATAGAAAAGAAATTAATTTTCTGACGTAGGAACGTAGGAAGAAAATGCCATTTCTTTTCGGTATCGAACGACAGGTGGGCTCAATAGAGCCGTTACATAACGTTTTCGTTACGCCCCAATGCTCTTAGCTTATAAAAGCGGGCATTGCATTCAATGCCTTTCTTCTCGGTCTAAGCATTCGAACCTCGCTTGCCCTCCCTCCCGCCCGACTTAAGCCCATAATTAATAGTATTAACGGTATTAATAATAATGACTAACCGCGGGGAACAGGGAGTGCACCCTCGATCGGTGTCCTAGGATGCAACCACGTTTCCTCTTAAAAATAAGAGGTTTTTCGTGGCCTCCGAGTGCCTGCAGAAATGCAGGACCGTGGCACCGATCGCCCTGCCTTATTTACTTTCTATATTGAGACAATTTCCTGTTTTTTGGCGTTGTATTGTGTATAGATTTTTTGACCATCATTCCTTCCAAACCTATCGGCAATTAGGACCTGTGTGTCCAACTGATATAAATATATCCATATATACTATAAGAGATTGTAACTCTGGTAATACACGCAGTTGTGTTCAAAATGTACCCAGATTCCAGGGTTTGTCTATACAATGTATACAAATAAAATGAGCGAGTTCCAGTGCTCTACCATCCCAACATGTTCACCAAATCATTGTTGTCTTTTTCCTTTTCTTTCGGTTTATGAACTCTATAAATAGTATTGCATGAGGAAGATATAGAAAAGAAATTAATTTTCTGACGTAGGAACGTAGGAAGAAATTAGTATACTTAACCCTTGCTCTTGTTTACACTCCAATGCACTTCAATATTTTCCCCCCAAATGACTACATGTATATTTATTGCATGGTCCTCCAATAACTGCCACATTATTTCAATGGGGAGTCCTTGTACACCAAGGAATGTCAAAGCCAATGAAAAATAGAGGATAACTTGGTCATGCTGTGAGGAAACAGTGTATTGCACTGATAAGCAAAGCCACATGCCATAATGCTCTGGTGTGAGATGGAGGGTATTGTCTAGGCTGTGTGAAGTAAAACAAACAACTTTGTACTTTTGGAACACCAGGTCCAGGTTGATGTTATGCAATGTTAAGTAATGTTATGTTAATGTTCTGTTATGTTATATAATGTTATAATAATTAAAATTAATGTTTAACATTATAAAAGTAAACAATGGCAAGTTCCATCAATACTTTCTGGTGAAGTGAGCAACAATGACCAGCAACCCCCTAAGTGCCCTCCAATGCACTCCAGTAGTAGCAGCTTTAAAATTGAACTATTGATTTGGAGCGCCTCTCTCCCATTTTTTAGTAAAATTAGACATTAGTGCATATAGATCATCGATCTGTCTACTAAATAACTACCGTTGTTTTTAAATATATCCAATTGACCGTTTTTGTTCAACTATTGTTATTTGTTATTTGTATTAACTCAATGCACCATATATCAGACTTATCCTCGACCCTCCGTAATCTGCACACCTAACGCTCATGCACGCGCGCGTGTTGCCAACGTAAATCAACTGTAAATGCGTAGAAATAGGACCACGTGGATTTAGAGGGTCTGGCGATACATGTAACTGTGAAATACATTAGTTATATACAACAGGAATAGACGTACCTGATTATCTACGAACAGCAAAATGTGTTCTTGCAATCCTAGGGACCTGAGGATTTCTTCCATTTTGTGAATCCTAGTTCCTACGCGCGTGAAGTTTTGGGCAAAACTATGGGAGAACAGGGCTACGTCTGTAAGGGCGCCCCCTATTTCCACTAGTCTGAGGCGACGGCACGACGCGACGGGGCGACGGCACGACGCGACGGCACGACGCGACGGCTTAAAGGCACGACGCGACGGCTCGACGGCACGACGCGACGGCACGACGGCACAAGGCGACGGCGCGATGCGACGGCGCGGGGCGACGGCACGACGCGACGGCACGACGGAACGGGGCGACGGAACGGGGCGACGGCACGGGGCGACGGCAAGGGGCGACGGCACGACGGCACGACGCGGCGGGGCGACGGCACGACGCGACGGGGCGACGGCACGACGCGACGGCAGGCATACTGCATAAAAGTAGCATAGAAACAGGCGACGGCACGACGCGACGCCACGACGCGACGGTGACGTCGTGCCGTCGCGTCGTGGCGTCGCGTCGTGCCGTCGGGGCGACGGCACGACGCGACGCAGTTTTGTCGTCTTTGGAATTCCATACGATAGTGACCGCGTGAAGAACGACGATGGCCTTGGCCAATGCTACTTATTGTTAAAACGATTGAATTGCCTTGAATTGCTTATTACATTTTGAGAATTAAATCAACCAGCGTGAAATTGACTCGGTTATGAACGTATATGCTACCTCCTAATTATAGATGCCTTTATTTATACGGTGGTGCATTCCTTCTGACGACATATAATTAAAAACATCAATCGCGAACAGCGACCTAGCTCATGCGGCAGCTATACAAATCAATCAGGGCTTCGTTCCACTTACGCCGCGAACTGTTTGCGCGAACGTTCGCCTAATTGTTGAGTTTGCGTTAGTTGAAGTGGAACGATATTTTAAAAACTACGTTTTCAAAATGGCGGCGCCCATTGACAGTGACATCGTTTGGTTGGCTCATTATTTTTCTTTAAAAGATCCCTGTAACTGCTAAAAACAATCCACCATTTATAACGAAAAGTATGAAACGTAAATCAAAACTGTGAAAAGAACACTGCCGTCTGCTAACCTCTTCGCCATCTTTAAAATACGTCACTGGCCAACAGCGAACAGCTCAGAATGTCGTTTGCCGTTTTCGCTAACGTTTGCCAACATAATTGGCGCACATTGCGTTCCACTCAAGCGAACAACGCAAACGTTGGCCAACGTTGGCAACGTTCGCGTAAGCGGAACGCGCCCCAGGGGTTTGCGCGAACGTTCGCCTACGATTTGAGTTGGCGTTAGTTGAAGTGGAACGATATTTTAAAAACTATGTTTTCAAAATGGCGGCGCCCAGTGACAGTGACGTCGTTTGGTTGGCTGCTTTTGATTCAACTCATTATTTTTCTTTAAAAGACGGATCCCTGTGACTGCTCAAAACAACCCACCGTTTATAACGAAAAGTATAAAACGTAAATCAAAACCGTCAAAAGAAAACTGTCTGCTTAAACCTCTTCGCCATCTTTAAAATACGTCACTGGCCAACAGCGAACAGAAATGCCGTTCGCCTTTTCGCTAACGTTCGCCAACATAATTGGCGCACATTGCGTTCTACTCACGCGAACAACGCTAACGTTGGCCAACGTTGGCATTGTTCGCTAGAGTGGAACGCACCCCAGAACTACTGGGGGCGTCAGATCGTGGCCGCATGAGGTCGCTGTTCGCGATTTATTGTTGCACTGTGCATGCTAGGGTGCACTAGACTAATTCAAACCCCATTGAAAACAGTGTAAAATCCACAAAGTTCAGGGCCAAGTTTCATGCAAACCGACATCGCTGGGGTTTATTAAACAACAATTAGATTATTGTCTTGACCTTTATCTTTCCATTTCTTTTTAATTTTGTTTTTTTGTTTTTTAATATTCACACCAAAAGAAACTCACCTCCCGAAAAGTGATACTTTCCCAGCCTCCACGCAGCCATTTTACAAATGGCATCCCTCCACGTTCTAGGGCAATTAGGACCCATTTTTCAACTATAATTTTGTCAAGTCTGCCCTCAGATTGAAGCTCAAAAACCAGGGAGTTGATCCTATGCTATATTTACACAATCCCACCATTTATTTTACCAAACGGCCTTCTTTTTTAAACGAAATTGTGGGGCACATTTCATGCTAATGAGATAGCGTAAAATGTCTCCTTTCAATTAAGGTAGTGCACCCCTTAAAGGGATCGTATAGGTTTGGTAATTATACCCCACTGTTTGTTCTTTAACTTTATATAGTTAGAGATATATACCATAACACTAACCTGTAAAATTTCATTTCAAAAGGTGGTAGCGATTTTAAGATATTGCCGAAAATCTGGAGCGGTTAGATCCACGCAGGAAGAATAATTTGCATTGGAATACACAATTTAAGAAACGTCACTGCAGTAACGCTTCTCAGATTCAAATTTTTGGAGATAAAAAGAAGACCAGACACCAATGGTCTGCAGCTTACGTTTATCCGATTAGATAATGAGCTTTAAAAACCTCCGCCAATCAGGGGCTACGGTTTATGACTAGCCAATTACCAGCCACTGATGTGGAATGACGTATTAACTGTGATAACCAATCAGAGAGATACACATCGTCTGCTTCACCATCAATGCTTTCTGTAAATTATAAAACCCCATCATTGCCAGACCTCTGTCACTAGAGCAAACCAGTGGTGTAAAGAAGACACGCTTAACAAGAAAAACTCGGTCACAACGAAGACTTCATTTAGTTATTGTTCACGTTAAGCTTATGGCCTTCAGTATAAGTTGGCATGGTAACCAGCGAATTGTCCCCTCCCGATTTAATTGATTCACTAGTATCAAATCAATACCCTGGACAGTTCGTGTCGTCTGTTCTAAAGCTACAACGGCGGTAAAGAACCCTCATGTTATTATTTATATAGCTGAATTAACTTTTGTAAGCTTCGGTGGCCATCGGCACGAGTTGGCAAATTAACCAGATACTTGCCCCTCAAGAACAATCCCATCTAAATCTTATTAGATTCCCTGGAATTAAATCAATATCGCTACAGTTTGTGTCTGCGTCACCCCATTCCTTTCTGTAAACTACCAAGTCCCAGCATCACCAGGCCTCTGATGAGAGCAATCTGGCAGTTGTGTCAAGAAGACATCTACGGGTAACAGTGTTCCTTGAAATTGTAGTCTTTTCACAACCGTTGTTGAAATCCTACATGATAAATCGCTGAATGTCGACCTATGCAGTTTTATGTAAATGGCAACATAACAAAAAACTGAAATTTTCTGTTATAACGTGGCCTTAACTCAATCGGCGGGATGGCGAAACAAATCATCTGTTTTGAACTAGTTCACATAGTATTCATCATTATCCAGGGAGCTACCTCGCCCGTCTCTGGATTTGAAACATCTTTATACACAGGGAAACATGCGTTTTATGCCGCCGAAAATCGAGCCCTAAATGAATTTGCGTATGCAACAAAAACTGTGCGATCTCGTGTCATCTGCGGACGGGAATGTAGCATGGATGAACGTTGCAGGTCGTTTAACTTTAACGACTGTGGTAAAATGTGCGAGTTGAACCATGCAACAAGACGAGAGCATCCAGAAGACTTCAATGCAACTCAAGGAATGGTGTACTTTGATGCAGATGAGGACACACCTCTCTACTCACTGGCTGATAGCTCCTTGAATCGCAACAGAAGTTGCAAGATGCTCTTAAATGCCGGTTATTGTTCAAGCGGTATCTACACAATCCACCCAGAGGGATTTGGTATTGACGGTCTTCGTGTCTACTGTGACATGGAAACTGACGGCGGGGGATGGATCGTGTTTCAGAGGCGACAAGATGGCAGCGTGGACTTCTACCGTAACTGGGCCGACTACCAGTCTGGCTTTGGCGATCTGTCTGGTGAGTTCTGGTTGGGTAATGACAACTTGGTGACTCTGACGTCTGACGATTCACGTGGAACGTGGGAGCTACGAGTTGACTTAGATGACTGGGAGGGCAACACGGCATGGGCAAAATACTCAGATTTCGAAATATTCTCGGGTGATTACAAGCTGAATTATGACCGATACGATGCCAGCAGCACTGCCGGCGACTCTCTTGGGCATCAAGCAGAAAACCAGTATCAAAAAGGACATTCCTTTTCAACAAAGAATCGTGACAATGATGGGTCGTCAGTGCGCAATTGTGCACAAGAGTACACCGGAGCCTGGTGGTTTAATAGCTGTTGGTATTCTCACTTGAATGGTCTATATTACCCACACAATAATACATGTAGTTTCGAAGGCGTGCAATGGGCCTCATGGAAATGGGAGTATTCCATGAAAGCCTGTAGCATGAAAACGCGCGAAATTGAACCGTGAACGTTGCATTGTTAATATTAATTTTGAAACATACTTGTTTTGTTGGCACCTGTAAATCTATGCACAACCATATTATTCATTAATACCTCGAGTCTTTTAGAATTGTTATAAAACTGCCCAAAAACTGTTTCTGTGGAATAATGTGTTTCGCAGTTAATCGAAATGTTACTATCACTTTGTCAACACGAGGCAGGAGACACCATTTGCAGATATCGAAATATTTTACTACCAAATTATTTAGAAATATCTCCTTTATTTGAAAGTAAATAAATGATTCAAGGCATCCAGCAAAATAACTGCGCTAAAAATCCTGTAATTGTTCCGAAAATTGAATTTTATTAACAAAATTCACGATCGCCAGACGGCATTCGCGAAATAACAAGAACAAGAACAACTGCCTTATGTAGGTTAAAAATGAACGCCGTTTTTCTTGCTTTTTTCTAGGCATCCATGATTGTAAAACTTCAAACAGGTCAGGTAAACGATATTTACTATAAAATACAACCCCCAAATCCACCCGATCCTGATAGTTCTAGCAATTAATAATGGTGTATCCTAACTTTAAGAGACCAAATCTGTTTTTGGTTGTGTTTTTTGTTTATTACAAAAGGATACCCATTATATTTTGTACATCTGACAAAACAACGGCTAAAATGTATTATATCGCAATGTTAAATTGTAGCCGAGTTCAACCGAGACTAAGACTAAGTTTATTTTCACTCTGACTTTCCTTTTTTTTAACATCGACATTATAGGCGCAATCACACACACACAAGATATAATAATTATGTACAACAACCTGCCGATTGCATTATTTAAACAAAATAGGCATGATGGTCTTTCTTAAAATTGAAGATAAATTCTTCTTTAAAAGGACTATAAAATTCGTTAACATTGCAGGGCCACGAACAACACCCGTCACTATGGGATTTATTCACGAGTCGGCCATAATACATTAAAAGTGAGGTAAAATCTTTAGTTTGGGAACTTGCAGATAGAAATGAAAGCAATGACCTCAAGTTAATAACACCAGTCATCTCTTAATAATTAACAAATTGTATTTAAACATACCTTAATATTTTATGCCAATTTTAAAATAAATATTGAAAGTTAGGCTATAATTCAAAAATAACCCATCTCATTCAACAATTCACAGTTTATAAGATACATCCAGGGAACACAACCAAAATGGCTTCCTCTTGAATAAGGTCCATTATAACGGAACATTGTGAAAACTGCTAAATTATAAATACAGCGTATGGCAAAACAATATGTTACTGGGATTACAATTATAGTTCCACAAGTGATGTGCTGTCAGCTTAAATAAGTGTTATTCGTGCATGTATGCATTACAAATATTTGTATTGCACGAATAAAATGTTGGACAAAAAAAATTAGCTTAGAATTTGTGGCAAGTATTAATCCTCTTATAAAACAATTTTCATCATAGTGTTTTACTCCGAGTTACTTTCCCACGAAAATACTCGTAGCCTAAGCCACAGAAGAATCTGAATTTCACAAATTTAGTTATGTTGTCATTATGTCATTATGTCATTATTTATTAGTTGTCTGCACAATATTTAAATATGATGAAGGTTGATAGTTGTTCATGTGACAATTTTTTTTAAACAATTACTTGTTTTCATGCTTCTCTGCATTGTTAGTTTTTGTTCACTAGTGATCATGTTTTTGAAACTAGGTTTTATGGGGGTGTCATTATTTTGTTTAAAACGCAAGCAAGAAATGTAGTAACAATTTTACTAAATCGTAATCAAGACATATGCATTGTTTGGATAGAGTGTGTTGTCTTAAGTGAGTGCATATAATTTAAAATAATTTAAAATTCTTAAAACCACATCAGTATTGCGAAAGAGCGCAAACAATAATCTTAATTAATAAGCTCATTTTACTTTTTGCTTGTATATTGCGATACAAAAATGGTTCCAATACAAAATGACCAATGACGTTGAATAAACTGAGCGACAAGAACCAATCCACGATTAATTTGTCTGAGTTGATTTAGGTTGTTCATGTTGAGTTTACGAGTATGAAGTCCAGGCGTGACGTATTCCTATTGTTCCTGCACGACAATACTAGCCGGTAATGGCTTGTTAGACAGAAACTCATCATTACCGGCACAATAACTCGTCATCACCAATACAATAACTCATCATTACCAACCCAATGATATTGAACACAATTGCTGTCAGCAAGTTCTGTATTACTGTGTCAACCAAATTGAACACAATGTGTGTGTCAACAAATTGATATTCTATAGTTCACACTGTGGCATTGTGCAGTGCCGTCCATAAGCCGCCCTGGACCTAGCCCTAGACCTATCCCTGGACCTATCCCTGGATCTAGCCCTGGACCTAGCCCTGGGTCTAGCCCTGGCCCTAGCCCTGGACCTAGCCCTGGACCTAGCCCTGGACCTAGCCCTGGACCTAGCCCTGGACCTAGCCCTGGACCTAGCCCTGGACCTAGCCCTGGACCTAGCCCTAGACCTATCCCTGAACCTAGCCCTGGATCTAGCCCTGGACCTAGCCCTCGGCCTAGCCCTGGCCCTAGCCCTGGCCCTAGCCCTGGACCTATCCCTGGACCTATCCCTGGACCTAGCCCTGGACCTAGCCCTGGACCTAGCCCTGGACCTAGCCCTGGACCTAGCCCTGGACCTAGCCCTGGACCTAGCCCTGGACCTAGCCTCGCTCGTCTTTGTCAACCAAAATCTCAAATCTCACTACTTGACCGCACGAGGTGAACGAACTTGTTACTTAGGTAATAACAATGCGAGGACCCGGTTATTACTGCGTGATAATGACCGGGTTGGGGGATGACCGCTGGTAATGGATCGAGCCGAAGGCTTCAAATTTCGTGACTTTTCTTTCGACGATAATTTCCAGCGTTCTGTGTTCATGTTCAGGGGCCATGTTTTAGATTATGCATGGTACCCAATTTCTTATATATGCGTTGTTGTTATTACCCATACTTTGAGACCAGACTAGCTGACCACTGATGCCCACCATGCATAGCAACGCGCTAGCGTTAACAGACGACAGGCGCATTTTAATAAATGCCGCGCGTATAATTAGCTGTTTCGGCAATTCAGCCGAAACAGCTATTGTTTTCGTTAAAGTTTTTTTTTTTTTTTTTTCTTCCTCTGTTTCAGACTCTTCTCTATACGATTTGTACACGTTTTTCTTCAGCCAATACACTTTGACACTTTGATAAATCCGATCGACTTGATACTTAGCATACACTTAGACCACCATCCACAGATGGTCCTAGAAGAAATTCGTAACGATTACGTCATTCATGGTCACGTGACGTCACGTTAAAGGTGCAGTTTTTTCCCATAGGTTTTGTACACGTTTTTCTTCAGACTATTGACTTTGACACTTTGGTAAATCCGATTGACTTTAGACTTAATATAAACCTCAACCACCATCCTCAGGAGGGCCAAGAGGAAAATCGTCATGATTACGTCATCGGGGGTCATGTGACGTCACGTTAAAGGTGCAGTTTTTAGGACCCTCTATCTCTGGAAGTACAAGTCCGGTTGGGGTCAAACTTGGTTTGCAAGTATTCTAGGGTGTGTTATAGACGAAAATTAAGATGACGTAATTATGACATCATCGGGTGTCATGTGACGTCACATTAAAGGTTCAATTTTCTCCATAGGTTTTGTACACGTTTTTCTTCAAAATATTGAATTTGACAGTTCTGTAAATTCGATCGACTTGAGACTTAGCACAGACCTCGACCACCATCTTTAGGAGGGCCAAGAAAAAAATAATCAAGATGACGTCATCGCGGGTCATGTGACGTCACATTAAAGGTGTAGTTTTTAAGACCCTCTAACTCTGAAAGTACAAGTCCGGTTGGGGTCAAACTTGGTTTGCAAGTATTCGAGGATGTGTTATAGACGAACATTAAGATGAAGTAATTATGACATCATCGGGTGTCATGTGACGTCACATTAAATGTTCAATTTTCTCCATAGGTTTTGTACACGTTTTTCTTCAAAATATTGAATGTTACACTTCTGTCAATTCGATCGACTTGAGACTTAGCACAGACCTCGACCACCATCCTTAGGAGGGCCAAGAAAAAAATAATCAAGATGACGTCATCGCGGGTCATGTGACGTCACATTAAATGTGTAGTTTTTTAAGACCCTCTAACTCTGAAAGTACAAGTCCGGTTGGGGTCAAACTTGGTTTGCAAGTATTTGAGGATGTGTTATAGACGAAAATTAAGATGACGTAATTATGACATCATCGGGTGTCATGTGACGTCACATTAAAGGTTCAATTTTCCCCATTGGTTTTGTACACGTTTTTATTCAGACTATTGAATTTGACACTTTGGTCAATCTGATCGCCTCGAGACTTAGTACACACCTCGACAGCCATCCCCAGGAGGGCCAAGGGGAACTTCGTCAGGATGACGTCATCGTTGGACATGTGACGTCACATTAAAGGTTCAGTTGATAAGACCCTCTATCTCTAGAAGTACAGGTCCGATTGGGGTCATACTTGGTATGCAAGTAATCGAGTATGTGTTATAGACGAAAATTAAGATGAAGTAATTATGACGTCATCGTGGGTCACGGAACGTCATATTAAAGGTGTAGTTTTCCCCAAAGGATTTGTACACGGTTTTTTTCAACCAATATATCTTTGGCACTTGGGTAAATCAGATTGACTTCAGATTTGCGACACACTTAGACCACCACCCACTTATTACAAAACAAATTAGGCATCCGAAACAGCTCTGTGTTTGTCCACAAACACATTTCTAGTATTCTATTTGCATCGCTGTGGACGATGAGGGCGACTGATTCTACATCAGTCGCGATTCTGCCGGATTGTGCTTAGGATGAATGGTGAAGAGGTTAAAGGTAGGATACACCATTGGTTGAATTATCATTAATGGGTAGATTTGGTTGTTGTGGGTTTTTTTTCATAGTAAATATCATTTCACTGACCTGTCCGAAGTTTTACAATCATAGATGCCGAGAAAAGCACGAAAAACAGCGTTTGTTTTCAACCGGCATCATGCAGTTATTCTTATGTTATCTTTGTTTTTTCGCGATCGCCGTCTGGCGATCGCAAATATTTGTGTATAAAATTACATTTTTCGGAATAATTACAGGATATCTAGCGCAATCATTTTGCTGGATGCCTAGAATTATTATTTACTTTGAAATGAGTAAGATATTTCTTAATAATTCGGTAGTAAATATCTTCGATATCTGCAAATGGTGTATACTACCTTTAAGCGTATCCGTCTGCAGGTTTGTAAGTATGGAATTATTTATGCATAATGTTCCCCGCCCACCCACCACAAAAAGAGCCCGAGGACAACACGGCGGTGCAAATAGTATTCTATTGGCGCTCTCCGCGTCCCTCAGCATCCGTACTGTGCCCTGGTGCCTCTCGACCCTCTCTAACTGCGTATAATGTTTAAAGGTACGATGTATCGCCCGCTTGCAGTGGTCCATCACTTGCTGATCCGTTGCTCCGAGAACCTTCAGGGTGGCAGCTACTCCCGCCCGACCTCCATATGTGGCCCGAGTTTCCTATCGTTGAGGTCAGGCGATCAGCAAAATACAGCTGCATGCGATTGCTTGGGGCACTACCAACGAAGGGCTTATTTGCCAATGATCGCCTGTCTGGTATAACCGAGCGGAAACGAATCCGTCGGTGAGATCGTGTCCCTCCATGTACAGCTGCACCATCCTATCAACCGCACCCGCTGGGTCCATTTCATCGGCGGCCAATTTTAGGACGATTATTAAAGATGACTCTCCCTCCCTCATTTGTAGCAAATGTCGGTTGCTCTTCGGACCTTCGGTGGCCAGTAATCTACAAAAGTAACGTCCCTGTCTCCGAGGGACAACACTGCTCCCCACCTAAAGCCAGACGCGTCGGAGCATAGCTGTAATCTCAAATGGCGCTCCGGCCTCCATGGTATCGGCTCTGAGAGTGAATCTGTCCTCCAAAAGAGTACTTCATCCCTTACCGGCTGCGGCAACGCTACTGGCTCTGAGTCGTCATTCAAATTGGACGTGAGGTGACAGCATTCCCGGGTAAATAGAGAAGCGACTGACCACATTCTTTGACACAATTTTCTCTCTGACCCCTGCAAAGGACAACTTCGTCTTATCCTGTATCCAGAAGGATAATGTCTTAGAGCATATACCCAGACCGAGGTGCACCATACTGGAAACTGGTTTAAGATGACTTTTCTTCAGATTCACAAAGAACCCTAATTGTAACTGCATATAACACACTATACATACAAAGCTCTCGAAGCTCTCATGCATGCGGATTCCACAGGACCGCCACCCATACTCTGTCAATAAATACCAAAGTAGGCATAAGGTATAAACTCAACTCAAAATGTTTCCGCTTCCTCCTACTTCCCCTATGAAGCGGTCATCTATCCAGATCTCAGTATGTATTACCCTATTCTTTAGCCATGTTGAGAGACAGAATCCGATGGAGGAGAATATATATGCGCTGTTCTTGAAGCCAAACGGAAGTGTAGTATCCACGAAGTAAAACCCCGCCCATTCAAAACCGCAAAAGGTCCTTGACCTCTCCGTCAGCAGAACCTGCTTAAAGACTACGCGTCGTCTGTTCCCCCAAAAAACTCCCTTGTCAATAGACCTGACAATTTCGCCCAGAGGGATTAACTTAAACGGGGTGTCTTTACACCACAGGTTTGGGCCCTTCATCGATAAAACTAGTCTGGGTCTACAAGGCTCCACGGACAGGGTATTGACACATCTTGGAGGCACGACCTCGTTCACTGGACCCAACAACTCCACTGAGCCCTCCTTGATCCGCTTCATTATGGTTTCATTAATGAAGGGAACAAACTCTTTACACACGGGGGCATTAACGAAATACATAGGGGGAGGAACATTTGAATCAAAAACCCTTCCACGGTATAAACCTTTAAAGGGCTGGAAGAAATCATATACATGTAAGTCCACTCCTCTGTATAGCCAGTTCCTAACCATACGACCATCCTCGGAGCACTCCTTCAGAACGCTTTCCTAAAACTCCGGGTTTTCGTGCAAACCACCGGCCATAAAACTCTCTAGACCACGAAAGCGCAGCAATTCTAAATCTGGCAAAGAGGTTACAGATAACACATCAGCAGGGCCTGTAGCACTGCCATCAGGGGGAGTGGCGGGGTTCCCAGCTATGTCAACCCATGAAACCACGCCCCTCTTACGCTTGTTAGCATAGGCAGCCACTTGGTCAAAAGCTGTCTGTCGTGAGCCTTCCCAAGGGTAACTCTTTAATATATGCAGGTACCGCCCATATTCCTAAACGGAAGAAGACGGAAAACATACCAAACACGGACTATTCCATTTTCTTTTCACATTGGTTACTATTTTCACGCTATGTTATGGTTTTGATTTCATATGATCAGATTTGTTGTATTTCATTTAACTCCATTTTACACATGACATACTATTTTCTAATACAAACACCTCCTAATTCTGAGGACTAGATCATGAGATATAAGTAAGGGAATAAATGTGTGTTCGAGAGGTTTTAATCACTCTGTTTAATACCGATTGGAGTCTGGGTGCTGATAATTACCCGAGCCGAAGGCGAGGGTAGTTATCAGCACCCAGACTCCAAGAGGTATTAAACAGAGTGATTAATACCGACCGAACACACATTTATTCCCATTCATAAATACCTTTTTTGTAAAATTCAGCCCAAAAAGCCCCGAAAATCCCGGAAAATTGTCGCAAGTAAATTTCGGTGTTTCGCCATTCTGTCTGTGTCAAATGACATGTTTCCGCCTCTGTCGCTCTCTACACAATACATGCAATAAAGCGTATTTACTGTGAACCAGACTATTACTGCCATTGGCAACCTCGTTCCTAAGGTGTCGAGCTGTACGCGCTCAACACTACCCGCTCTTACTATTGGAGACGAGGTACGGGTCAGGGTTGGAAATAAAATGAGCCCTGGGGACGGAATGTTGTTTCCAGCTATGTTTAAACACTTCCAGCCATGTCTTTATCGTCCGTTTAATACCGGCCACGTGACGGGCTCTCGACCAATAGGAATGCCTAAACTGTCCCAGGTATTTATGAATTAAGGTTACAACTAGAGCAAACATCAATAAATGTCCTCCTTAAATTCCAGGAAAAGTTTCTATACCCGTGCCAAGATCCGCCTAATATTTTTTCCTAAAATTCTTCGACAAGTTGTTTTTCCCCCTTCCTTACCACCGAACACCCTTTAAGCCTAGCTCCCCAAACCCTTTAATTTACTCCGTCACATAATCTCCTATTGACCTCTGCGAAATGACCTCTATTTTGACATCGGTAGCACATTGAATTACCGAAAGGGGGCCCCCCTCTGGAAACAACTCCCCGATACTGTCTAAAACCTCGTCTACTGAAACGAAAAGATTGTCTGCCTCTAAACCACTGCGTGGAATCCCGGGCCCTAACCTGAGCATCTACTGGTGGTGACCCAAAACCCAAATACTTCCTTTCAAAGCGAAGACGTTTGTCGGAGTCTTTCCCCGTTATATATTTAATAACGTACATTGCGTTCACATGCTTTGTGCAGTCATTCAGCAGATTGGTATATAACTGCTTCTCCTTCCAATCATCCGACGTAAGGGGAGCGAAGTCTTCAACGTACTTCCGTAAAAGGGACATTACATAGGCCACGTTACGATCATGTCCTGTCTCCATGCACGCCTTCAGCAACTCGAGACGCAAAGGCTATGTACTTCCAAAGCGGATTTAGCCTGCATCCAAACAAATACACGACTATGACTATTATCGTTACTACCTTTTAATTCCAGGCTTTTACCGCCCCTCTAATTCCTCCCTTTTGGCAGCATTTATGCCCATCCATTCTTTATTTATTTTTATTTTTTTCCTTTTTCCCTACCCTCTTTGCTTCCATTATTCCATTTCCTGACTGTATTTATAAAGCCATCCTCCCTTCCATTTTTAGGTTCTCCTTGGGCCCATCCTCTTTTCCTTTTTTTTGGACTCTTCCCTTTCCTTTTCTTTCCCCTTCCTTTTTTTTCCTTCCTTCTTTTTCTTTCCTTCTTTTCCTTTTTTTCCCTCTTTTTTCTCTTCCTTTTTCTTTTCTTTTTTCTTTTCCTTTTTTTCCGTTTTTGTTCTCTTCCTTTTCCTTTTTTTCCCCTTTTTTTTTCTTCCTTTTTTCTTTTGTTTTTTTGTTTTTTTGTTTTTCCTCTTGTTTTTTCTCTTTTTTTTCCCTATTTTTCCCCTTTTTTTCTCTCCTTTTCTTTTTTTACATTTTCCTTTTTTTCTTTTTTTTTCTCCTTTTTCTTTCCCTTTTTTTCTCCTTTTCCTTTTTCTTTTTTTTTCAACTGTATTTTGACCTATTCTCCCCACTTTAATCAGGTTTTATCCGAGGCCCCTTCTCCATTTCCATTTCCAGCTTGCGCCCCATCTTCCCTCCTATTTAGGGACAGTCTACTTCATGTACAGTTGTACATGTATTCTGTTTTATTACAAATTGTCACCAACTTGATAGTTCTAACCATGAGCCTTTGTACCCTGCTGCGGTAAGCCACCCCTGACTATCCGAGCCCGATTGCTGCAAATTTCAATGAATTGTGCGGATCCATGAATCGATGTAAATATCAACAAACGACCTCTCTGGACATGTCTTGGTTTGAACGACAATAATTTGTTTGCTATGAAATATTAGTGGAAGCTATCATGCACTTTACTCTGCGACAGCAATCAATAAACCGTTCGCGCTAGCGGACTCTATCCAACCTCAAACTAAAACGAAATCGAATTTGCATCCTCTAAAAGGAGCTAACTCCCTAGCTCATAAAACAAATATAACAATTTATCCTTGCCTCCTCTATCCAACACCGTGGACTGGCCCACGAAACAAGTCCGTAATAAATTTATCTGACCTCCGATTCACAGCGAGTTGTGGTCCCGGCATGACCCCGAACAATAAAGACCATAATAAATGGCAGAAGCCGCACGCAATACATGTGTAACGGATCTACCAATTTACCCCGGACTAATATTCCCCCGGTAGTCACCCAGCGAGTGTGGTACTCCTACAGGAAACCCAAGACCGGTGGCGAGGCCCGTTGGACGGAAATATACCGCCTAATGCACAGGGCTGACAACTGTACCCTCAATTCGGGCGATTCACAATGCAGTGCGCCACCAAGCGTTTGACTCAAAAGAGCCACTTTTAAACTTTACGGTCGACTACTTCCGTACATCATACTTACTGTAGTGAAATATCTATTCTTCATTGTTCACGCGAGGTACAACACAAACATAAATGTATCCGGAAGCGTCGTTGATTAAAACATTGTTATTTGCAGAAAAAAATTTGAACTTTAATCGTGCGCGTCCAAAAAGACGTAAAAACTGATGAGGTCATGCAAAATGAATACCGTTTTTCAAACTGATGCCGACTTTTTCCCATGATGCACTGCGGGTATAGCAGGATTTGCGCCTCCAACGGCAGCTTCTATGTATTGTGAATCGCTCGAATTAACCTAGCTCCATGGAGACAGACAAGACAGACTAAAGGAAAAGAGTAAGAGTGACAAGAAAACTTCATGCATGTACCCTCCTTTAATTACTTCTCTACTGCTTCTCGAACCTCCAGTACATAATTATCAGTTTAAGTAGTACCCACAAGTATTAACATGATTGGTATGACGCGCCTCTTGGTTTGGGTCTTTATTTGTAGCCTCCAAGCTACGAGTGCCTCTCGCTAGGGCGCAACGGTAAGTTAATCCCTTTCCCCTATACGCGGACCAGAACTAATCCCTAGTTCCCCAGAAACTAATCCCTAGTTTCCTCTTCGGTGTCCCACCGTGGTCCCACCCAAGTAATGGTAACAGTGGCCCACGCTCGAATCGAGGTAGCGCACACTGTAGCCTCTTATTACCTGAGAGTCGACACTCACACGTCCGTCCCAGACGAGATCCAAACTTGCACTGTTCGCGCCGTACACGTACACCATAGTCAGTGACGCGCTAGCGCCCTCTATAGTTAAATTCGCTGAGCGACTTGCGCCCGCTCGCGCTCTACTCGATTAGCAAGATTGGTTCAATTGCGTTACACATGTATACAGAAATTTGCTAAATCTTTGATTTTGATTGGTTTTGTTGCTTTGCTTTACCTGCGAAGAAGCAGAAGGTGTCGAAACAGGGGCTGGCACTACATCCTTGGGCCGAGGACCGTCACTCGCACTCGATGTACCTGCTACGTCTGATGCGCCCGTATCACCTCCGACTGGGCCTATCTCCTGAATCTAGGCGTCTCCTTTTAGGCACCTGTTGGTCGAGAGGGCCGGCTCCAACTCGCTCTAACATTTTTCCAAGTTCCGTTTCTGACCGCCATTGGGGGCTAAGGCCAAAACGTAATTCCGCCAAACACAATCTAAATCTTCCCACTGACTCATTTCATTCCAACCATCGGCTACCAGAGCATTGAAACACTTATTCGAGACCTTGATTGTCGTGCATAGGGCCCTAAAAAAAGCGCTGACGGGCTCCCCCGTTTCGCCGTATGCCTCGGCCTTTTCCTGGAAAATACAACCAAATGTTTTAATTGTTAATTGTTATTAAGCTCATAAAACCAGCCTGCGAATGAGTAAGCTAGTATCTCGCGCGCGCCACCCTGATGCGCGTAGATTCAGCACTAAATCATACCCAAATAAAAAAACCGACTGATGAAAACGAACATTTCACTCCTATATTAATAAACAATAATAATACAACTACGTGTATTCGGCCATCATTCTCCGCATTTGCGTTTCTAAATACATGTATATGGGAAACAAGCCAAGCCTTCATTACCAAATGCCTGTCTGTGTGACATAAACCTCAACCCATATAAACCGTTACCGCACGCACAAGTATTTGCCTTAATGTTTGAAATCCAAGACAAACTAACCTCTATAATATCGTAAACGTCGGCCATCGTTGAATTTCGTTGTCACTCAGCAGTGTTTAGTACGATCTGTGCTAACTATGGTGCAAAAACGATCTCCACCCTCACACGAACAAAAGAATGCGCCCGATCGAGCGCAGCAATGCGGAACCACGAAGGAATGTACTAATTTGCATATGAATTACGGGTATGCGCCCCTAGCCGAAATAATGTCACCTGAAAGCAAAGACGATTACCCTGAAATGGAAGAACAATTAATACCAATAGCTTGCCGAAAACATATCCCGACAGCCAAACAAACAATTTGTTTTGTATTAACAAGTTAAGAAAACCCATCCAACAACACAAGAACATTCATACCTGCCATGGCAACAAATTGCCGTACCCTCGGTACTTCGCATAAAATGAAACCACGTACCTGAACACGATTTTTATTGAAAAGCTTTTTTATCTTAAGGATACAAAATAAATCATGGACCATCCCTCCGTAATCTTCTCGTACGTAGTACCGCTAGCAATCTGCATTTTTCACAGAGAAACAAGTGCTCCGGGGAGAGGTATATGGCCATAAACGGTCCGCCCGATCACAGAGGCGTCCGATCGCAAGGCATGCAGAATCGCGACTGATGCAGAATCAGTCGCCCTCACCGTCCACAGCGCGCGATGCAAATAGATACAAACGTTCTACGCGTATATTTATAGCGCGCTGTATCAAGATTTGACGCCCTCTTGTTACAAGTTACCGTAGGACTGTTGGATTCGGCAATCAATGGCTTACATGGTGCTTGATTAATTCTGGTTCAGGGAACATTTATTCGCTTCATTTTGAAAGCCGGGTTATTACTACATGATAATCCCCTCCACGTGATCGAGTCTCGACCAATCAGAAGCCATCAACTCTCCTAGGTATAAAGGGAATAAATGTGTGTTCGAGAGGTTTTAACACTCTGTTTAATACCGCTTGGAGTCTGGGTGCTGATAATTACCCGAGCCTTCAGAGCCGTATATAGAGAGAGTCGCGACATGACAGACCCAAAACGGATAGGTCACGTGGTGTATGGAGCCATTTTGGTTCCAAGCAGTATCCTTTACAAAATGGTGGGTTGTTGTGCGTTTGGTTATAATAACAACCGATCGGAAAATGGCAGCAAAATGTACCGACTTCCCAGAGATCCCGTCAAAAGGAAAACCTGGGAAGTCAAGATTAAGAGGAAAAACTGGCATTCCACTAGGCTTTGTGAGGTAGGCCTGTATCATGTAATGACACTTCATTTTGCGAGATGTTCAGTGACTTGGATGGTGGCATAATTGATAACACGAGTAATGAATTACCAGCCAACTTCCCACCGAAGCACTTACCTAAAAGTGAAATTTCTGGTCTGCTACTCAATGCTCGGAGCATCCGCAATAAGCAACATGACCTGCAATCTTATCTTCAACTTTATCCTGTGGACATTGCTATCATCACAGAAACATGGATGTCAGCTGAGGACACTGACCCGTTTGCTAGTTTGCCAGGTTATTCAATTATTCGTCGTGATCGTAATAGTAGAGGTGGAGGTATAATGGCTCTTGTAAATGATTCATTATTACCAACCCATTTTACAAATTTCCACTGTGACATTGAATTAACGTTGCTGTCTCTAACATTCAACCGCACAAACTGGTTGATTGGCATTGTATACCGTCCAACAAACTCAGACGTGTCTTTCTTCGAAAAGCTGCAAGAAGCATGTGACATGGTGCAACCAACTCTCCGTGGCTATGAAGGAGCCATCCTCATGGGTGACTTTAACATAGACTTGAGCATGAAATCTTACTCAATGTTCAATTTACAAGAATTAACCAACTCCCTCGGATTTACGCAGCTGGTTGATGAGGTCACTCGTCAATCCAATACCGACCCATCATCTGGGACCATTATTGATCTGGTTTTCTCTAATCGACCAAAGAAATTTGGAGCTGTCAAAACCATCGCTAATCCAGTCAACAGTGATCATCATGCGGTGTATTTTGAATTTTCAGCAAATAGGACACCCATACAACCCCAAGTTTTGCGCTCTTTTCTACAATATAAGAAAGCTGACTTTGCCCATATGGAGATGCTGTTTCATCTTGCCCCTTGGTCCGCCTTTATAGATGATGGCAATCCCAACGCATCTTGGGAAGGATTCAATGACATTCGAGACAGCGTGCCACGATTGAAACGCCGTCGCAGGAATTCACCTCGGATCACTATAGAACTAAAACAAATGTGGTTTATATGTGCACGAAGAATGAAAAATTTCAAACACCCTTTTTATAATTAGATAGACTCGATTACTTCTCACTTTCTCACTAGCCAATCAGTTGGCAAGGAATAAATAAATACATCTAAATTATTCAAAACAATCAGATACCACTGGAAAACAAATAAGGGCACTACAGTATAATGACGCAACACCAGGAGATATAATTTTCTGAAACACCAATACATGTGGCTCGTAGTCGTAAGATAAATTGTCATTACTACACGTTAATATTAGAAGCTTACCTAAACATTTTGATGACCTAAAATCTTTCCTTTGTTCTTTAAGTCATGGCTTTTCCGTTATTGGATTAACTGAAACTTGGCTAACTCTAAATTCTTGTATTAATCAATATAATATACCGGGCTACACATTAACGACGAAAAGTAGAGACGCCAGAGCTAGTGGTGGGGTTGCTCTCTACATATCGGATGACTTACAATATATTCCTAGATCAGATTTAAATGACATTGGTAATGATTCTTTTGAGTGTAAATTTGCCGAGATTATTACCTCGAATAACACAAAAAACATTATTGTCGGAGTTGAAAATAAACCCCCGGACGCAAACTTTGAGAATTTTTCGATATGTTTTCTAGCATTGTTTCACCTTGTGTCTAACAAGAACAAATTTGTCCTTGTGACTGGTGATTTATTTTGAATTTGCTTACTTCTGATTGTAATTTTTAGATACAGTCTATTCCTCTTCATGTTTACCATTAATTCTTAGACCAACAAGGGTTACAAATACTTCGGCCACCCTTATTGACAACATTTTTTCAAATGTACTACCAATTCCGACTTCGGGCATTATTGTTACTGATCTGATGTCTGATTATTTTCAAATGTTCACCTCCTTTCCACTCAATTTCAATCAACATAATCCCCAACATATTTTTACTCGGGATTACACATGTGATAGCCTTGATAATTTTAAACATGAACTTCTTACTCACAATTTGGAATCGGTTTTAAATGCTAGTGATGTTAATTCTGCCTTTGTTAATTTTAACGATATTTTTGACGCTTGTCAAAATAACCATATTTCAGTTAAGCAAAATAAATCTAAATCACGCAAATTAACTCCTAAATGTCCATGGGTTACAGTTAGTTTATGCAAATCAATATGTCACAAAATAATTTTTTTATCATAGGTATATTGCCAGGCCTACAGATACTAATCGCTCTGAGTACGTGCGTTTTAAAAATATACTTACTAAAGTCCTTCGTAATTCAAAGCAGGCTTATTACACTAAACAGTTTGAGAAAGAAAAAGGTAATATTAAAAATACTTGGAAAATAACTAATAGTGTGCTCCAAAATAAATTACAATCAAAAATTAGTTGAATTGATATTGATGGTATAAATGTTAGTAATCCTCACTTTAATGCAGATCATTTTAATAGTTATTTTATTAACATCGGAAAAAACCTTTCCAGTACAATAACATATATCAGTAAAGACCCTAGTTTCGATGATTACTTAGTCAACTCAAATCCTAATTCTATTTTCCTTTCTCCAGTTTCTGAGGAAGAATTACTGATATTGTACGCAATTTACCTAATAAAACTAGTGCAGGCTTCGATCAGATTAGTTGTTCATTGCTCAAACAAGTGATCCAGGCAATATCCAAACCTATTATATTATTAATCTTTCCATTTTATCAGGTGAAGTACCTGACAAAATGAAGATTGCCAGGATCACTCCAGTTTTTAAAAATGGAAATCCCAAATCTGTTATCAACTATCGACCTATTTCTGTTCTGACATCTTTTTCAAAAATTATGGAAAGAGTTATTTATAAACAAACCTTACAATTTTTCAACAAACACAACATTATATCTAATAATCAGTATGGATTTCGGGAAAACCATTCAACTATACATGCTATAATTAAATTAATTGACAAAATAACAACTGATCTAGATGCATCTACTTCTACGATTGGAATTTTCCTGGACCTCTCCAAGGCCTTCGATACAGTTGATCATAAAATACTACTATTTAAGCGTAAACACTATGGAATAAGAGGAGTTGCCTTGGATTGGTTCAGGAGTTACCTTTTTAATCTTCAGCAATTTGTATCGATTTCTGGTATTCAATCTACTTTTTGTAATATTTATTGTAGTGTTCCCCAGGGCTCTATTCTGGGCCCCCTTTTATTTTCAATCTACATTAATGATTTTGACCAATTCTCTGATGTACTTTCTTTTATCTTATTTGCTGATGACAGTAATTTATTTTATAGCCATAGTGATATGAATGTACTTTTTGACATAATTAATTGTGAAATGGAAAAAATATCGTCTTGGATAAAAGCAAACAAGTTATCCCTTAATGTTAAACAAAACTAATTATATGTTATTTACTAAAAAGCAATATCGTCAAATTCCTGATATTATCATTGACAATACTAGAATTATAAAAACTAATTGCATTAAATTTTTGGGCATAATGATCGATGACAGTCTTACATGGAAACGGCATGTATGGAAACGGCATGTCAATTACATATGTACAGTTATTTCAAGAAATGTAGGTACTCTTTGTAAATTAAAACAATTTTTTTCCCCGTGATATTTTAATGGTTCTTTATAATACCCTTGTCTTGCCTTACATTTCATATGGCATTCTAGCATGGGAAAATAGTGGTATAGGTCAAATTAATAGAATACAATACTTAAATTACAGAAGAAGGCTTTACGTATAATTAACAATGTTAATTTCAATGACCATTATAGTAATCTCCTTTTTTATAATTGTAATACATTGAAAGTCTTTGATATTTACTGTCTCCAGCTTGGCTCCTTCATGCACCAACTTAGCAACACTAAATGACCAAAATTCATTTGCTCGCTATTCACAAAAAATCAACAAGTACATTCTTACTCCACAAGACAATGCAAGGAATTTCATCGTTCTTATGCTCGTACCAAGCTTTCTAAATCTACAGTGAAACATGAAGGCCCCAAGCTGTGGGGTTCTATTGACCCCTCTTTCAAGGCTATATCCAGCCTGCGTACTTTTAAACGCAAGTACAAAATTAAATTATTAAATAAATATTCAAACTGATGATTAAAATATGTCTCTGTTTCACGGGGTTACAGGCAACAGGTTATAAGTACAGGTTATAAGTATTTTTTGTTTCTCTCTAATATGCTACTACAATTGTATGTCGTGTTTTTGTTTGTTATTTGTTCTGCAGTGGTTTAAATATTTCATAATATAATATAATATTGTTGTGTGGAAAATAAAGTAACATGATGATGATGATGATGATGATAAAGCTAGCATGTGCAGGGCGCGCGTGGCGTGTATTTCTGGAAGGACAACGATAGACGGTTAACGACGAACGCGCCTTGGCCAAGGCTAGGGACAAAGAGGGCGATAAGCCGAGCGGAAACATCGATCTGCGCATGCCCGAAACCGAACATGTCTCCGTACCTGTTGAGTTGTTAGCGAGCTTTCATTCGGGACGGGAGACAAAGAGGGCGATAAGCTGAGCAAAAACATCGATCTGCGCATGCCCGAAACCGAACATGTCTCCGTACCTGTTGAGTTGTTAGCGAGCTTTCATTCGGGACGGGAGACAAAGAGGGCGATAAGCTGAGCAAAAACATCGATCTGCGCATGCCCGAAACCGAACATGTCTCCGTACCTGTTGAGTTGTTAGCGAGTTTTCATTCGGGACGGGAGACAAAGAGGGCGATAAGCTGAGCAAAAACATCGATCTGCGCATGCCCGAAACCGAACATGTCTCCGTACCTGTTGAGTTGTTAGCGAGCTTTCATTCGGGACGGGAGACAAAGAGGGCGACAAGCTGAGCAAAAACATCGATCTGCGCATGCCCGAAACCGAACATGTCTCCGTACCTGTTGAGTTGAATTAGCGAGCTTTCATTCGGGACGGGAGACAAAGAGGGCGATAAGCTGAGCAAAAACATCAATCTGCGCATGCCCGAAACTGAACATGTCTCCGTACCTGGGCCCAATTTCTTAGCTCTGCTTACCGTTAGCGAAAAATCCTTGCTTACTATAGCAGAAAATTCGGTGCTTACGGTAAACGTATTTCACGCGTTAGCGAGGAATTTTGGTCTCTGAGCATGCGTACAACCCGTAACTAAGAATTCTGTGCTTACACTGTAAGCACATAATTATTGTTCTGCTAGCGCGGTTAGCGGAAAATGGTGACCGTAAGCGAGGAATTCTGTGGTTAACAGAGCCATGAAATTGGGCCCTGTTGAGTTGTTAGCGAGCTTTCATTTGGGACGGGAGACAAAGAGGGCGATAAGCCGAGCAAAAACATCGATCTGCGCATGCCCGAAACCGAACATGTCTCCGTACCTGTTGGGTTTGGGAACGGTTCTCGGGTGAAATAGCGTCCGGTCTGTGAGCACGACGGAGCGGTATATTTTGTACACTAGTAGGCGATCCTTTTGTCGTCAGTAGTTTTCTAAGACCTAGAAGCGAGCTGAAAACAGATTTGGAATGCTTAGGACTTTTTACACATTTGTATGTTTCCAACAATTATTTTTGAGGACTTGGGTTATTTTTGCGGCCTTGAAAAACATCATTTGTCCATAGATAAATTATCTAAACTTGGTGGTTATGCAAATATGGAACAAAAAATAACAAGATGTTTAAATAGTGATGAATCATGTTTTATGTTTGAAACTGTGCTTCTAAAAGAAGAAGGCCACGCCCCTTTTAGGGGTTTCTAGGATTTTACTTGAGCCTATTTCAAACAACAGTCTCAGGTGTTTTCTAAGACCTAGAAGTGATATGAAAGCAGTTTTGGGAATCCTAAAAGCTCTATTTATATGAATTTGCATGTTTCCAAAATGTCATGTTGGAAAACATATGGACTGGCAGTAAGGTCATTAGAGCACGTCTATTCCCCCGAGAGACTGTGAGTGACCAGAAGGGGCCCTATTTCCCGAGGCCTTAGGCCGAAGGAAATAGGTCCCCCTTCTGGTCACTCACAGGCCCGAGAAGGGGGAAGGGGGGAGGGGAGTATAGACGTGCTCTAGTGACCAAATCATACCAGTCCATAATGTGTTTTATAACACACCTCTGTTCAAAAGATCCAGACGCCGCCATTTTTCATATTAAGATGAGCCTGGCAAACATCTTGAGGGCGCTGTAACCAGCCAACATTTTGGCCGAGTTTGGGCGGTCTGTTCTTGACACGCGAACTCGGTTCTCGCGCTCGAACGGCAGGAACGCAACCCGTGAACATTGCACTCGGAACAAGAACACACACCACCTATCCATCAGGATTTTGCAAGAACAAGTTACGCGTGTCAAGAACAGACCGCCCGAGCTCGGCCTTTAAGTCTTTTCGCCCGCTTCGGGAACTATTTCTCGTAAAATTCACGGTGGCGCAAATAATAATACATGGTAATAATACACAAAGCAATGGGGTAAGGCAGACGATGTGTATTTCCTTGATTGGTTATTAAAGTTAATGCGTCTTTCCACATTTAGTCTTTAGTCTTCCCGCCAGTCACAAACCGTTGCGTCAAAAACTGTTTTTTCGTTTTACCGTATAGACTTATAACAGCAGTGGTGTAGTATACGTAACAGATGGATTAACGTATGACATGAAGCGCATAAAGCCGAGGCTTCGTTTACGTCAATATCAAGATACAGTGACTCCATGAAATTCACACTCAACACTTAAACAAGAACGTCAGCGATAAAGACGTTCATAATTTAAAGATAGGAAACACCATTGGTAATTGCTTGAATTATTAGAAATGGGTGGATTTTGGGGGTTGTATTTTATACAGTAAATATAATTTAACTGACCTGTCCGAAGTTTTACAATCATGGATGCCAAGAAAAATACAAGAAAAATGGCGTTAGTTTTTTCTTTGTTGTTAGTTCTTGTGGTTCTGCTGGGTTTTTTTCCCGATCGAATTGTTTTAATTCAATTTTTTTGAACAATTGCAGAATATCTAGCTCATTTTGGTTGGGTGCCTAGAATCATTATTAAACAATTCGGTAGTCAAAAATGTCGATATCTGCAAATGGTGTATTCTTCCTTTAAGCGGGATTCTTTATAATAAGCAGCGTTAGAAGCGAACTGCGCACGATATTAATTTAGTAGCAGGGTCAACTATTAAACTGCAGCGCGCAGGTGGATTTCGGACAAATAAACAACGATGGCCTTGGCCAATGCTACTTATTGTTAGAACGATAGGACGCTTTGAATTGCTTATTACAGTTTACGAAAGAAATCAACCAACGTGAAATTGACTCGGATATGAACGTACGTATACGCTACTTCCGAATTATAGGTGCCTTTATTTATACGGTGGTGCATTCCGTTTGACGACATTTAATTAAAAAGAAGACCAGACACAAATGGTCTGCATCTTAGGTAATGAGCTTTAACCCTAACCCCCTAGGTCTTTTTTGCTAGAAACCTTCCTCAATCCTTCAAAATCCTTGGATTGCCCTACTAAACAATTTGCATTCATCCTCAATCCTGAAAAAAAACTCAATTTGTTTTACTAGTGTTCAAAATAATCACAGGGTACCCACTGCCTCAATCCTAAAAAAATCCTCAGATTGTCCTAATCGACAAAATGCATTAATCCTCAATCCTTAAAAATCCTCCATTTTTTTAAACTTGTGTTCAAATCGAAGGGTACTCACTGCCTTAATCCAATTAATTTGGCCAATGGTCACCCAATTGTCAGTTGGGGTCAGAATTTAGCAAATGGTCACATAATGGTCAGTAGGGGCTCATTTAATTAGTGTACTAATACCAGTAAATGAACTGTTTCCATATAACTGATACAATGCTCATGGATTGAGTACTAATTACCTTCGTATACAAATAAATCAATACATGTACATGTAGATCCATACCAGTAACCTATACATGTACCACCCCGGCCTAAGTCAAACCAATCATTCAATACCATCCCAGGCCGAATGACCACGTACTCTTCCAAAATCAATTTTTTTTTTAAAGTCAATCCTCAAAAATCCTCATTTAAAAAACAAACATTCAGCCTCAATCCTCCAAAATCCTCATTTCTCGAACACCCCATTTAGCCTCAATCCTCCAAAATCCTCCAAACTTTAAACAACATTGTGTCTCAATCCTCCAAAATCTTTATTTCAAAAAATACCATTCATCCTCAATATTCGAAAAATCCTCCAAAACTGTAATGGGGATTCTATAGGATTGAGAAAAGTCAATCTTCCAAAATCCTCATTTTTTGATCCCCAAAAAATTCTCCACACTTGAAACAACATTGTGCCTCAATCCTCCAAAATCCTCATTTTTTTAAATACCATTCATTCTCAATCCTCAAAAACTTGGAGGACTGAGGAGCGTTGCATGGGTACGATAAAACCTCCGCCAATCAAGGGCTACGGTGAATGTAGAGGTAGGATACACCATTGGTAATTGCTTGAATTATCAAGAATGGGTGGATGTAAAGGTAGGATACACCATTGATAATTGCTTGAATTATCAGGAATGGGTGGATGTAAAGGTAGGACACAACATTGGTAATTGCTTGAATTATCAGGAATGGCTGGATTTGGGGGGTTGTATTTTATACAGTAAATATCATTTAACTGACCTGTCTAAAGTTTTACAATCATGGATGCCAAGAAAAATACTGATAAAAACGGCGTTAGTTTTCAACCGGCGTCAGGCAGTTTTTCTTGTTCTTCTTCTTTGTCCGGCGAATTATACTATAATTTCTTCATAAACATTCAATTTTTCGGAACAATTTCAGAATATCTAGCTCAATCATTTGGATGGGTGCCTAGAATCATTATTTAACTATTAACTTCTACAGCGCGCGGGTAGATTTCGGGAAAATAAACGACGATGGCCTTGGCCAAGGCTGCTTATTGTTGGAACGATTGAATTGCCTTGAACTGCTCATTACATTTTGATGAAATCAACAAGCGTGAAACTAACTCGGATATGAGCGTATACGCCACCTCTTAAATATAGGCGCCTTTATTTACACGGTGGTGCATTCTGTTAGACGACATTTAATTAAAAAGAAGGCCAGACACCAATGGTCTGCAGCATGGAGCAAGTTCGGGCGCGAACTATAGTTAACAATAGTTCGACTAACGTCGCTCGAACGCAGAATGGTTGGACTATCTAGTCGACTATTTGGAACCAGACCCCGGAGCACGGTTGCCGCTGGTTGACAGTAGCCTCTTTTCATAGGAAAACATGGAGAGAACCAGTGACGTAGAAAACGGTGATGTCAGTAGTCGGACGTAGGGAAAGACACTACGTTATGTGAAAATCTGGCGGGCCTAATGTAATTTTTGTCTTGTTTTTGGACCAACATGACTAACGTTATGGTTTATCCTACTTATATGCGTGGACAAATAGTGGCAAAACCCATTTCATTCATGTCGCAAATGTAAACAAAGCGGTTGCCATCTTTTCAACAATAGTTCGACTAGAGCCGTTCGAGCGAACTGCATTTGAGCATGCGCATTGGTAAAGTAGAGACTGACTAATGGTTAACTATAGTTCGCGCCCGAACTTGCTCTTACGTTTATCCGATTAGGTATAGCTTTGGAAACCTCCGCCAATCAGGGGCTACGGTTTGTGACTAGCCAATTACCAGCCACTGATCTGAATGACGTATTAACTGATCATAACCAATCAGAGAGATACACATCGTCTGCTTCACCATCAATGCTTTCTGTGAATTATAAAACCCCATCATCGCCAGACCTCTGTCATTAGAGCAAACCAGTGGTGTAACGATGACACGCAAAAACTCGGTCGCAAAATGGGAAACTCTTCATGAGTACAAATGAATACGGATTTTTGTGAACGCAACCTAACTCACTATATTCGTGATTTAGTTTCAGGCTGTCAATTCAAGTTTGGTAATCGTTCACCGTTTGTGTCTGCGTCACCCCCATTCCTTTCTGTAAACTACAGCATCACCGGGACTCTAAGTGCAATCTGGCAGTTGTGCCAAGAAGACATCTATGGGTAACAGTGTGCCTGGAAATTGTAGTCTTTTCACAACAGTTGTTGAAATCCTACATAATAAATCGCTGAATGTCGACCTGTGCAGTTTTATGTAAATGGCAAATTAAAAAAAAAATGTTATAACGTGGCCTTAAATCAATCGGCGAGATGGCGAAACAAATCATCTGTTTTGAACTAGTTCACATAGTATTCATCATTTTCCAGGGAGCTACCTCCCTCGTCTTTGGATTTGAAACATCTTCATATACAGGGAAACATGCGTTTTATGCCGCCGAAAATCGCGCACTGGAAGAATTTGCAGATGTAACAAAAACTGTGCGATCTCGTGTCATCTGCGGACGGGAATGCAGCATGGATGAACGTTGCAGGTCGTTTAACTTTAACGAAGGCAGTAAACTGTGCGAGTTGAACCGTGCAACAAGACGAGAGCATCCCGAAAACTTTAATGCAACTCAATGGAGCGTGTACTTTGATGCAGATGAGGACACACCTCTCTACTCACTGGCTGATAGCTCCTTGAATCGCTACAGAAGTTGCAAGATGCTCTTAAATGTCGGTTATCGTTCGAGCGGTATCTACACAATCTACCCAGAGGGATTCGGCAATGGCGGTCTTCGTGTCTACTGTGACATGAAAACTGACGATGGGGGATGGATCGTGTTTCAGAGGCGACAAGATGGCAGCGTGGACTTCTACCGTAACTGGGCCGACTACCAGTCTGGCTTTGGCAATCTGTCTGGTGAGTTCTGGTTGGGTAATGACAACTTGGTGACTCTGACGTCCGACGATTTACGTGGAACATGGGAGCTACGAGCTGATTTAGAGGACTGGGATGGCAACACGGCATGGGCAAAATACTCAGATTTCCAAATATCCCCGGGTGATTACAATCTGAATTATGACCAATACAATGCCAGCAGCACTGCCGGCGACTCTCTTTATTATCACAGAAGGTGTCCATTTTCAACGAAGGATCGTGAGAATGATGCGTCGTTAGATCGCATTTGTGCACAAGAGTACAAAGGAGCCTGGTGGTTTAATAAGTGTTGGTCTTCTCATTTGAATGGTCTATATTACCCAGACAGAAATACAGGTAGTGACCATGGCGTGCAATGGGGCTCATGGAAATTATTGGATTATTCCATGAAAGCATGTAGCATGAAAACGCGCGAAATTGGACCATGAAGGTTGCATTGTTAATATTAATTTTGAAATGTACTTGTTTTAGTTGGCATCTGTAAATCATTGCACAATCATATTATTTATTATTACCCCGAGTCTTTTAGAATATAAAACTGCCCAGAAATTGTTTCTATGAAATAATGTGTTTCGCAGTCAATCGAAATGTTACTATCACTTCGTCAACACGTTAAAGGTAGTATACACCATTGGTAATTTCTTGAATTATCAGGAATGGGTGGATTTGGGGAGTTGTATTTTATAGAAAATATTGTTTAACTGACCTGTCCGAAGTTTTACAATCATTGATGCAGAGAAAATCCAGAACAATGTCGTTCGTTTTCAACAAGCGTCGGGCAGTTGTTCTAATATGTTGCTCTTGTTTTTTCCCGCGATCGCCGTCCGGTGATCGTGAATTTTTAAAATAAAATTAAAATATTTTTCGGAACAATTACAGGATATCTAGCGCAATTGTTTTACTGGATGCTTACAAACAATATATATTTTCAAATAAGTAAGATATTTCTTAATAATTCGGTAGTAAAAAATGTTCGATACCTGCAAATGGTATATTCCTACCTTTAAGAGGTTAACTGTTTTTGTTTTGCTTATTATATATAAGAATACCCATTATATTTTGTACATCTGACAAAACAACGGCAAAATTTGATCATATCGCAAAGTTAAATTATAGCCGAGTTTAACTGAAGCTGCCTCGAATTTAGACTAAGTTTATTTTCACTCCGATTTTCCTTTTTGGTTAACACCGACATTATAGGCGTTATTTCATACACAAGGGTTCACTAGTGTACAACAACCTGCCGATTACATTATTTGAAAGAAAATAGGCATGGTGGTCTTTTTTAAATTGAAGGTAAATTCTCCTTTAAAGGACTATAACTTTTGCCAACATTGCAGGGCTACGAACCGCATCCGTCACTACGAGATTTATTCACGAGTCGGCCATAATACATTGAAAGTGAGGTAAAATCTTCAGTTTGGGAACTTACAGATAGAAATGAAAGCAAGGACCTAAAGTTAATTACCACAAAACTGCAGTCGTTTCTGATGAATAATTTATAATTTGTGATTAAACATACCTTAATGTTTTATGCCACTTTTAAAACAATATTGAAAGTGAGGCTAGAATTTAAAAATAGTCTGGCCCCATTCCATTCAACAATTCACAATTTATCGGATGCATCCAGGGAACACAACCAAAATGGCTGTCCCTTGAATAAGGTCCGTATAACGGAACATTGTGAAAACTGTTCTTGCTAAATTATAAATACAGCGTATGGGAAACATATACTGGGGTTACAATTATAGTTTCACAGGTGCCGTCAGCTTAGAAAATAAGTGTTATTCGTACATGTGTGCATTGATAATAATTGTATTGCACGAATAGAATGTTACACAAAATAGAGTTTGTGGCAAGTTTTATTCCTCTTATAAAACATATTCAAAATATTCATCTTATTGTTTTACTCTAGTTACTTTCCCACGAAAATACTTTAATACCACAAACGAATCAAAATTTAACATATTAATTTGTTCTGATGTCGTTATGTATTATTTGTCTGCACAATTTAAAAATATAAAGGTTTGTTTGGAGCGCGCTGTCTTAGCTAAGTGAGTGCTTATAAATGAAATTCATATAAAATTACAAAAACCACATCAATATCATAATTAATCATAATTGATAAGAACATTTTTCTTTTTGCTTGTATATTGCGATACAAAAATGGTTCCAATACAAAAAGACCAATGACGTTGAATAAACTGAGCGACAAGAACCAATCCACGATTAATTTGTCTGAGTTGATTTAGGTTGTTTGCGTGAGTTTACGAGTGTGTAATTATCGCAGCTTGATTGGCAGGTGTAAGGCAACTGGGGTTTATGCTTTGAGCACCTGTCCCTGTATGGGATATGCAATTAAGGAGTTTGCACAGTATTCTACAGATGTATGTCTTTTGGCCGTGCCCTGGACCTCGCCCTGGACCTCCCCTGGACCTCGCCCTGGACCTCGCCCTGGACCTCGCCCTGGACCTCGCCCTGGACCTCGCCCTGGACCTCGCCCTGAACCTCGCCTGGACCTCGCCTGGACCTCGCCTTGGACCTCGCCCTGGACCTCGCCCTGGACCTCGCTCTGGACCTCGCCCTGGACCTCGCCCTGGACCTCGCCCTGGACCTCGCCCTGGACCTCACCCTGGACCTCGCCCTGGGACTCGCCCTGGACCTCGACCTGGACCTCGCCCTGGACCTCGCCCTGGACCTCCCCCTGGACCTCGCACTGGACCTCGCCCTGGACCTCGCCCTGGACCTCGTTCTTGACCTCGTTCTGGACCTCGCCCTGACAGACCTCGCCCGGGGAGACCTCCCACTGATGGACCTAGCCCTGATAGACCTCGCCCTGATATACCTCGCCCTGTTAGACCTCGCCCTGACAGACCTCCCCCTGGTAGACCTCGCCCTGGTAGACCTCGCCCTGGTGGACCTCGCCCTGATGGACCTCGCCCTGATGGACCTCGCCCTGATGGACCTCGCCCTGGTGGACCTCGCCCTGATGGACCTCGCCCTGACGGACCTCGCCCTGATGGACCTCGCCCTGATGGACTTCGCCCTGATGGACCTGTCGTACCGTCGCGTCGTGCCGTCTGGGCGACGGCACGACGCGACGCAGTTTTGTCGTCTTTGGAATTCCATACTTAGGTCTATTGGATTTTATTTGCTCCGTTTCACCCAAATTAAGGGCTCTGAGTTAAGCCCCAGTAACAACGGATCGTACGAAATGTTGTCGTGGTAAGGCCTGGTCACAACGAACCCACGACGCATTTGTTCCAAGACACGACAGGCAATTTGGGAAAATCGTGGGTCATCGGGGGTCGTCGCAAGACAGTCCTACGAAATTTAGAGCATCGTGGCATCGACGTACGTACATGTCCGTACGGACGGGTAATGACGCCTTGACCAAGGCTAAAGAATACTATGCACTGAAAGTTCAAGAAATTTAAAAATCGTATTAATCTCTATTCCACATTTTGTGAAAGTCCAAGGGTGGCATCGAAATGGATTTAGAAATTACAAGTCGATTTGCAAGCTGGGTCCCCTACATTGTACGTTTTCACTTTCACAAAATGTAGTGTAAAGTGGAGCGACACATCAGAGCCAACACACCCCGCTTGTAAATTGACCTGTAATTTCCAAATCCATTTCGATGCCACCCTGGGATTTTCACAAATACTAGATGAGGATTAGATTATGACGATTGTTAAATATCTTGAACTTTCTATTCATATTGTTTCTGTAATTTATCGTCAAATCACGGGATCAAAATATGTGCGGTGTCACTAGTACCGCGAACAAACGGCCACAGCCTGCTATTATACACGCGGGTACATTACGCCAGATACCCCAAAAAAATGCTGATCGTGTTCGCCCGACCCTACGAAACACGCCGGACAATAAACTTGTTTTATTTTTATTTTTTTTAAAGAAAAAAGTCTTACAAGAAAAAATGAAAAGTCTTTAAAAAAAAATTAACAAATAAAAAAAAATGTCTAAAAAGAAATGTACCGAAATAAGCCTACTCAAATAAATTAAGTCTTTTAAAGATAAGGTTGCGAAATTGCGCTCGTTAAAATTGAGGGAAAAAAATCGACATCGGACAGGACGATGTCTCGAACACAGGCGATGGAACCCCGCAGACGAGAAGCATAACCACTCGGCCATTCGACTAACAGTCAAAATTGTTTTAAATCGATGTGACTTAATAGGTTTGGAAGCTGGAGTTGAATAGCCCCAGTGTAAAATAAAGAAAAAAAAGTTATGTGGTGTTGGGGTTGGGGTTGGGACCCATGACTTTACTCATTGAACGACTCCCATATAGCACTCTTTTTGGTTCTAGGATTCCCGGCCCACCACACTTCCTTCCCTGTCCATGTTCATGTAACCCGTAGGCCACGCAACCACACAGGGAGGAGAACGGAGCGAGGCCCTAGCTCTTGCCGCCTATGCAAGCAAACGAACTCCGTCCCTATACTAAGGTGCGAACCTGAACTCCGCGGACAGTACCAGCCTGACGAATTAAGCCGCTGAGCTAACTCCGGTTGGTGATTGAAGACGATCAATTAATTATTTTAAAGATAAGATTGCGAAATCGCGCGCGTTAAAACTGAGGAAAAAATGACGTCGGCCAAAACGGGGACTCGAACCCAGGCGATGGAACCCCGCAGTCGAGGAGCATAACCACTCGGCCATTCGACTACCGGTCAAAATTGTTTCAAATCGATGTGACTTAATAGGTTTGGAAGCTGGAGTAATAGCTCTATCCTACATCTGCTCAAAGGAAGAAGGAGAAACTGTGTTTTCGGGGTTAATGAGCCGCCCACGCATTATTTGTCCGAAAACTAGATTTATTTTATGTCGATAGAGGGCGTGCCACACAAATAGAAGTCACCACTTTGCGCACATCCAAATATAGTCCCATAGACAACAATGATAAATACCCCTAAATACTCACAACTCTCCAAGGTGACTAAACTATACACCAAAATGAAGCTTATTTCACCATCTTTCATTTTCTTTTAAATTTGTGTGGGGTCATCTGATAACTTTTGGGTGATATTTCCCTCCAAAGGAGAACACCCCTAGAACTAGTGGTGAAGCCCAATCTGCAGAGCGTCCATTTTGAAAAAATACCCCCTCGCTCAAGAGCCAAATAATGCCAATTCCAGGGCCAGGTTCATCCCAAATGCTCAGAATTAGAAGCTCACACTCCCGGACCAAGGTGGTACACTGTATTTTTACAATCCTTCAAATGCATAGCTCTCAAAATGCTCTTTAAAAAAATATTTCCTGCAAAATGTGATCTGGTCGGCGCAAGCAATTTTGGGCCTATTTACAACCCTGCACCCACCTGTAAGTACGGACGGGTAATGACGCCTTGACCAAGGCTAAAGAATACTATGCATAGAAAGTTCAAGAAATTTAAAAATCGTATTAATCTCTATTCCACATTTTGTGAAAGTCCAAGGGTGGCATCGAAATGGATTTAGAAATTACAAGTCGATTTGCAAGCTGGGTCCCCTACATTGTGCGTTTTCACTTTCACAAAATGTATTGTAACGTGGAGCGACACATCAGAGCCAACACACCCCGCTTGCAAATTGACCTGTAATTTCCAAATCCATTTCGATGCCACCCTGCGATTTTCACAAATACTAGATGAGGATTAGATTATGACGATTGTTAAATATCTTGAACTTTCTATTCATATTTTTCCTGTAATTTATCGTCAAATCACAGGATCAAAATGTGTGCGGTGTCACTAGTACCGCGAACAAACGGCCACAGCCTGCTATTATACACGCGGGTACATAACGCCAGATACAACAAAAAATTGCTGATCGTCTTCGCCCGACCCTACGAAACTCGCCAGACATTAAACTTGTTTTATTTTTTATAAAAAAAAAAAAAAAAGTCTTACAAGAAAAAAAAAAGTCTTAAAAAAAAAGATTATGTCCCGAAATAAGCCTACTCCAATAAATTAATTCTTTTAAAGATAAGGTTGCGAATTTGCGCTCGTTAAAACTGAGAAAAAACCCCGACATCGGCCAGGACGAGGACTCAAACCAGGCGATGGAACCCCGCAGACTAGGAGCATAACCACTCGGTCATTCGACTACCGGTCAACATTGTTTCAAATCGATGTGACTTAATAGGTTTGGAAGCTGGAGTAATAGCTCTATCCTACATCTGCTCAAAGGAAGAAGGAGAAACTGTGTTTTTAGGGTTAATGAGCCGCCCACGCATTATTTGTCCGAAAACTAGATTTATTTTATGTCGATAGAGGGCGCGCCACACAAATAGAAGTCACCATGTTGCGCACATCCAAATAAAGTCCCATAGACAACAATGATAAATACCCCAACTTCAAAAAATTTGGAAAAATACTCACAACTCTCCAAGGTGACTAAACTATACACCAAAATGAAGCTTATTTCACCATCTTTCATTTTCTTTTAAATTTGTGTGGGGTCATCTGATAACTTTTGGGTGATATTTCCCTCCAAAGAAGAACACCCCTAGAACTAGTGCTGAAGCCTAATCTGCAGAGCGTCCATTTTAATAAAAATACCCCCTCGCTCAAGAGCCAAGTAGTGCCAATTCCTGGACCAGGTTCATCCCAAATGCTCAGAATTAGAAGCTCACACTCCCGGACCAAGGTGGTACACTGTATTTTTACAATCCTTCAAATGCATGGCTCTCAAAATGCTCTTTAGATAATTATTTCCTGGGAATGCAAAATGTGATCTGGTCGGCGCAAGCAATTTTGGGCCTATTTACAACCCTGCATCCATATCATGGCTTCGTATAACTGGCCAGTGCTAAATAATAGGAGACCAGCCTGTAGGTCCCGTGACCAAAATTTGGGAACAAAGGTTTGAAAGTGTTTTTGTGTTCCCTGATAAATACCGAACAATTTTGACTTGGGCTTCCCCCTTGAAAATGCCGGGCATTTCCGGGAGGGGTCAACAAAGGTCATACAGGGGTCAACATTCAAATATATTCCAATCGTGTCGATATGCATATCAAATTACTCGTCTAGTCATGAGGATTCTAAAAATGTATAGTTTGCTATAACTCCGACCTTATATGAGGGCGCTGTGGTCAAAAACGTCGAAAGGTCAACGCGGCAATTTTGACTTGTGGTCAAATTCACCAACACAGTTAATGTTATCCTATTCTAATGATTTTAGTGTCTAATAATATGTTTTCTGACATGGCAAATTCAACTAAACAACTTTTAAAATTAAAAGTGGTTGCCATAACCTTGAAATTTCTTTTCTCCGAAACCCATAGATAAGAAGTTATTAAATGTTTGTCACCGAAACGTCACGAACAATTCAAACACTCCATTTTTAAAACAAATAATGATTTTCAATTATTTGTATTATTTTTCTTTAGAGCACATGTTCGATATAATATTGTAATAAACAGGGATGCCAGTTTTACGGCAATTATCGGAATTCCGGTATATATCGCAAAACAACTGAATCGCAAACTAGCGAGAGAACACACACGCTATTCATTGCGCTAGCGATTTGCGATCCATGCTTGCAGCTGCAGCTCAAATTATTAAAGGACGTGTAGCGCCGGGTTATGTGGATTTTGTTTCTTTTTCTGTGAGACTATTAGGTTTTTTAGTTAAAACTGAACTGGAGGGGGGAGAGAGGGGTTTACGTGTACAAGTTTCAAGAGAACCTCTTCATGTTTTTCTTTATTTTGTTTGTACGTTATCTAGTGGGTATGCCAAATAGTGGTTGTTTGACTGGCCTCTCAAAAGCGTAATTCGTAACTCTCCCCCCCCCCCCCCTTTTCCCCTAAAAGCAGGAGTTTTAATTTCTGGTTTTGTCGACGCGATGGCTGGTTTGTGTATTGCAACAGTGCTCTTGTTTCCTTTTGCGGTCGAGGATCGAAACACAAAAGAAAACAAAGGGAACAAAAGATCCTCGAAGGACGGTTTATTTGTCCTCGATGGCTCCGGTAAGCGCTAGGCAATGGGGTTAGGTTACAGTAAAGGAATAAAGGAAAACACAATAGGGGATCCTCCGTCGTAATGGCAATTCACGAACTATAGGTCCTTTGTTTTCAGTTCACTAAGTGATTTATTATTACCGGTGAAAGAGTAGGATGATGAACAGTGCAACAAAGCATGAAAAGCATCATTGGACAATGTGTTTAGAAATAACTGTGTTATTGTTGGCCAAAGGTCCCAATTCAAGTCTTTCGGTAGCCCTTTTGCCAGCCATTTTGAATGTTCATGGTGAAGGTAAGCACTTTTACTTTTGAAAGTTGTATAGTTGAATTTGCCATGTCATAAAACATATTATTAGGCAATAAAATCATTAGAATCGGACAATGTTAACCGTGTTGGTGAATTTGACCACCAGTCAAAAGTGCGTTGACCTTTCGACGTTTTTGACCACAGCGCCCTCATTTAAGGTCATTTTTGGAATCATCATGACGAGTAATTTGATATGCATATCGACATGATTGGAATATATTTGAATGTTGACCCCTGTATGACCTTTGTTGACCCCTCCCGGAAATGAGCGGCATTTTCAAGGGGGAAGCCCAAGTCAAAATTGTTCGGTATTCATCAGGGAACACAAACACACTTTCAAACCTTTGTTCCCAGAATTTGGTCACGGGACCTACAGGCTGGTCTCCTACTAAAAGTTCACGTTATTAAAAACACCCAAAACGCCAATACATATTAGCAATTGAATTCATTAAAAAGTGAAAGGAAAGAATGTTGCAAACATTTTTTCATTATATAGTAATCTCAATAAAGGTGAATTAGTGCAAACATGTTGAAAAATGTTGTTATTTGTTATACATGTATATGTAATTAGCTCTTATTTGTTAGTGGGGGCCCCCACTCGACAAGCTTGCTTTTTGGGGGCCCCCATCCACACTTATTCTGCAGTGGTTTAAATATTTCATAATATAATATAATATTGTTGTGTGGAAAATAAAGTAACATGATGATGATGATGATGATGAAGCTAGCATGTGCAGGGCGCGCGTGACGTGTATTTCTGGAAGGACAACGATAGACGGTTAACGACGAACGCGCCTTGGCCAAGGCTAGGGACAAAGAGGGCGATAAGCCGAACGGAAACATCGATCTGCGCATGCCCGAAACCGAACATGTCTTCTTACCTGTTGAGTCGTTGGGTTTGGGAACGATTCTCGGGTGAAATAGCGTCCGGTCTGTGAGCACGACGGAGCGGTATATTTTGTACACTAGTAGGCGATCCTTTTGTCGTCAGTAGTTTTCTAAGACATAGAAGCGAGCTGAAAACAGATTTGGAATGCTTAGGACTTTTTACACATTTGTATGTTTCCAACAATTATTTTTGGGGACTTGGGTTATTTTTGCGGCCTTGAAAAACACAATTTTCCATAGATAAATTATCTAAACTTGGTGGTTATGCAAATATGGAACAAAAAATAACAAGATATTTAAATAGTGATGAATCATGTTTTATGTTTGAAACTGTACTTCTAAAAGAAGAAGGCCACGCCCCTTTTAGGGGTTTCTAGGATTTTACCCCAGCCTATTTCAAACAACAGTCTCAGGTGTTTTCTAAGACCTAGAAGTGATATGAAAGCAGTTTTGGGAATCCTAAAAGCTCTATTTATATGAATTTGCATGTTTCTAAAATGTCATGTGGGAAAACATATGGACTGGCAGTAAGGTCACTAGAGCACGTCTATTCCCCCAGAGGCTGTGAGTGACCAGAAGGGGCCCTATTTCCCGAGGCCTTAGGTCGAAGGAAATAGGTCCCCCTTCTGGTCACTCACAGGCCCGAGAAGGGGGAAGTGGGGAGGGGGTGTAGACGTGCTCTAGTGACCAAATCATACCAGTCCATAATGTGTTTTATAACACACCTCGGTTTAAAAGATCCAGACGCCGCCATTTTTCATATTAAGATGAGCCCTGCAAACATCTTGAGGGCGCTGTAACCAGCCAACATTTTAAGTCTTTTCGCCCGCTTCGGGAACTATTTCCCGTAAAATTCACGGTGGCGCAAATAATAATACATGGTAATAATACACAAAGCAATGGGGTAAGGCAGACGATGTGTATTTCCTTGATTGGTTATTAAAGTTAATGCGTCTTTCCACATTTAGTCTTTAGTCTTCCCGCCAGTCACAAACCGTTGCGTCAAAAACTGTTTTTTCGTTTTACCTTAGACTTATAAAAGCAGTGGTGTAGTATACGTAACAGATGGATTAACGTATGACATGAAGCGCATAAAGCCGAGGCTTCGTTTACGTCAATATCAAGATGCAGTGACTCCATGAAATTCACACTCAACACTTAAACAAGAACGTCAGCGATAAAGACGTTCATAATTTAAAGGTAGGAAACACCATTGGTAATTGCTTGAATTATTGGAAATGGGTGGATTTTGGGGGTTGTATTGTATACAGTAAATATCATTTAACTGACCTGTCCGAAGTTTTACAATCATGGATGCCGAGAAAAATACAAGAAAAACGGCGTTAGTTTTTTCTTTGTTGTTAGTTCTTGTTGTTCTGCTGGGTTTTTTTCCCGATCGAATTGTTTTAATTCAATTTTTTTGAACAATTGCAGAATATCTAGCTCAATCATTTGGTTGGATGCCTAGAATCATTATTAAACAATTCGGTAGTCAAAAATGTCGATATCTGCAAATGGTGTATTCTACCTTTAAGCGGGATTCTTTATAATAAGCAGCGTTAGAAGCGAACTGCGCACGATATTAATTTAGTAGCAGGGTCAACTATTAAACTGCAGCGCGCAGGTGGATTTCGGAAAAGTAAACAACGATGGCCTTGACCAATGCTACTTATTGTTAGAACGATAGGACGCTTTGAATTGCTTATTACAGTTTACGAAAGAAATCAACCAACGTGAAATTGACTCGGATATGAACGTATACGCTACTTCCGAATTATAGGTGCCTATATTTATACGGTGGTGCATTCCGTTTGACGACATTTAATTAAAAGAAGACCAGACACAAATGGTCTGCAGCTTAGGTAATGAGCTTTAACCCTAACCCCCTAGGTCTTTTTTGCTAGAAACCTTCCTCAATCCTTCAAAATCTTCGGATTGCCCTACTAAAAAAAATGCATTCATTCTCAATCCTGAAAAACCCTCAATTTGTTTTACTTGTGTTCAAAATAATCACAGGGTACCCACTGCCTCAATCCTCCAAAATCCTCAGATTGTCCTAATCGACAAAATGCATTAATCCTCAATCCTTAAAAATCCTCCAATTTTTGGAACTTGTGTTCAAATCGAAGGGTACTCACTGCCTTAATCCAATTAATTTGGCCAATGGTCACCTAATGGTCAGTTGGGGTCAGAATTTAGCAAATGGTCACCTAATGTTCAGCGGGGTCATTTTCCTTAACTTCGAAATGCTTCTTCTCTCGAAGTCTTTATCCAATTAGTTTTTGCCAATGGTCACCGAATGGTCAGTTGGGGTCAGAATTTAGCAAATGGTCACATAATGGTCAGTAGGGGCTCATTTAATTAGTGTACTAATACCAGTAAATGAACTGTTTCCATATAACTGATACAATGCTCATGGATTGAGTACTAATTACCTTCGTATAAAAATAAATCAATACATGTACATGTAGATCCATACCAGTAACCTATACATGTACCACCCCGGCCTAAGTCAAACCAATCATTCAATACCATCCCAGGCCGAATGACCACGTACTCTTCCAAAATCAATTTTTTTTTTTTAAGTCAATCCTCCAAAATCCTCATTTAAAAAAAAAAACATTCAGCCTCAATCCTTCAAAATCCTCATTTTTCGAACACCCCATTTAGCCTCAATCCTCCAAAATCCTCCAAACTTTAAACAACATTGTGTCTCAATCCTCCAAAATCTTTATTTCAAAAAATACCATTCATCCTCAATATTCGAAAAATCCTCCAAAACTGTTATGAGGATTCTATAGGATTGAGAAAAGTCAATCTTCCAAAATCCTCATTTTTTGATCCCCAAAAAATTCTTCACACTTGAAACAACATTGTGCCTCAATCCTCCAAAATCCTCATTTTTTTAAATACCATTCATTCTCAATCCTCAAAAACTTGGAGGACTGAGGAGCGTTGCATGGGTACGATAAAACCTCCGCCAATCAAGGGCTACGGTGAATGTAGAGGTAGGATACACCATTGGTAATTGCTTGAATTATCAAGAATGGGTGGATGTAAAGGTAGGATACACCATTGATAATTGCTTGAATTATCAGGAATGGGTGGATGTAAAGGTAGGACACAACATTGGTAATTGCTTGAATTATCAGGAATGGCTGGATTTGGGGGGTTGTATTTTATACAGTAAATATCATTTAACTGACCTGTCTGAAGTTTTACAATCATGGATGCCAAGAAAAATACTGATAAAAACGGCGTTAGTTTTCAACCGGCGTCAGGCAGTTTTTCTTGTTCTTCTTCTTTGTCCGGCGAATTATACTATAATTTCTTCATAAACATTCAATTTTTCGGAACAATTTCAGAATATCTAGCTCAATCATTTGGATGGGTGCCTAGAATCATTATTTAACTATTAACTTCTACAGCGCGCGGGTAGATTTCGGGAAAATAAACGACGATGGCCTTGGCCTAGGCTGCTTATTGTTTGAACGATTGAATTGCCTTGAATTGCTCATTACATTTTGATGAAATCAACAAGCGTGAAATTGACTCGGATATGAGCATATAAGCTACCTCATAAATAGGCGCCTTTATTTACACGGTGGTGCATTCTGTTAGACGACATTTAATTAAAAAGAAGGCCAGACACCAATTGCCTGCAGCGCGCGGGTAGATTTCGGGAAAATAAACGACAATTGCCCTGGCCAAGGCTGCTTATTGTTGGAACGATTGAATTGCCTTGATTTGCTCATTACATTTTGATGAAATCAACAAGCGTGAAATTGACTCGGATATGAGCATATAAGCTACCTCATAAATAGGCGCCTTTATTTACACGATGGTGCATTCTGCAGCATGGAGCAAGTTCGGGCGCGAACTATAGTTAACCATAGTTCGACTAACGTCGCTCGAACGCAGAATGGTTGGACTATCTAGTCGACTATTTGGAACCAGACCCCGGAGCACGGTTGCCGCTGGTTGACAGTAGCCTCTTTTCATAGGAAAACCTGGAAAGAACCAGTGACGTAGAAAACGGTGATGTCAGTAGTCGGACGGAGAAAAAGACACTACGTTATGTGACAATCTGGCGGGCCTAATGTAATTTTTTGTCTTGTTTTTGGACTAACATGACTAACGTTATGGTTTATCCTACTTATATGCGTGGAAGAATAGTGGCAAAACCCATTTCATTTATGTCGCAAATGTAAACAAAGCGGTTGCCATCTTTTCAACAATAGTTCGACTAGAGACGTTCGAGCGAACTGCATTTGAGCATGCGCATTGGTAAAGCAGAGACTGACTAATGGTTAACTATAGTTCGCGCCCGAACTTGCTCTTACGTTTATCCGATTAGGTAATGAGCCTTGAAAACCTCCGCCAATCAGGGGCTACGGTTTGTGACTAGCCAATCACCAGCCACTGATCTGAATGACGTATTAACTGTGATAACCAATCAGAGAGATACACATCGTCTGCTTCACCATCAATGCTTTCTGTGAATTATAAAACCCCATCATCGCCAGACCTCTGTCACTAGAGCGAACCAGTGGTGTAAAGAAGACACGCTTAACAAGAAAAACTCGGTCACAACGAAGACTTTAATTAATATGCAAAATTTGAAAATTGTCATGAGTACAAACGATTAGGGATTTTTGTGAACCCAACTTAACTTACAATATTCGTGATTTAGTTTCAGCCTCAATTCAAGTTTAGTAATTGTTCACGTTAAGCTTATGGCCTTCAGTAGAAGTTGGCATGGTAACCAGCGAATTGTCGCTTCCCGATCTAGTACCAAATCAATACCCTGGACAGTTTGGGTCGTCAGTTCTAAAGCTACAACGGCGGTAAAGAACCCTCATGTTATTATTTATATAGCTGAATTAACTCTTGTAAGCTTCGGTGGCCATCGGCACGAGTTGGCAAATTAACCAGATAATTGCCCCTCGAGGACAATCCCATCTAAATCTTATCAGATTCACTGGAATTAAATCAATATCGCCACAGTTTGTGTCTGCGTCACCCCATTCCTTTCTGTAAACTACCAAGTCCCAGCATCACCAGGCCTCTGATGAGAGCAATCTGACAGTTGTGCCAAGAAGATATCTACGGGTAACAGTGTTCCTTGAAATTGTAGTCTTTTTACTACCGTTGTTGAAATCCTACATGATAAATCGCTGAACTTGAATGTCGACCTATGCAGTTTTATGTAAATGGCAACATAACACAAAACTGAAATTTTCTGTTATAACGTGGCCTTAACTCAATCGGCGGGATGGCGAAACAAATCATCTGTTTTGAACTAGTTAACATAGTATTCATCATTTTCCAGGGAGCTACCTCCCTCGTCTTTGGATTTGAAACATCTTCATATACAGGGAAACATACGTTTTATGCCGCCGAAAATCGCGCACTGGAAGAATTTGCATATGTAACAAAAACTGTGCGATCTCGTGTCATCTGCGGACGGGAATGCAGCATGGATGAACGTTGCAGGTCGTTTAACTTTAACGAAGGCAGTAAACTGTGCGAGTTGAACCGTGCAACAAGACGAGAGCATCCCGAAAACTTTAATGCAACTCAAGGGAGCGTGTACTTTGATGCAGATGAGGACACACCTCTCTACTCACTGGCTGATAGCTCCTTGAATCGCTACAGAAGTTGCAAGATGCTCTTAAATGTCGGTTATCGTTCGAGCGGTATCTACACAATCTACCCAGAGAGATTCGGCAATGGCGGTCTTCGTGTCTACTGTGACATGAAAACTGACGATGGGGGATGGATCGTGTTTCAGAGGCGACAAGATGGCAGCGTGGACTTCTACCGTAACTGGGCCGACTACCAGTCTGGCTTTGGTGATCTGTCTGGTGAGTTCTGGTTGGGTAATGACAACTTGGTGACTCTGACGTCCGACGATTTACGTGGAACATGGGAGCTACGAGCTGATTTAGAGGACTGGGATGGCAACACGGCATGGGCAAAGTACTCAGATTTCCAAATATCCCCGGGTGATTACAATCTGAATTATGACCAATACAATGTCAGCAGCACTGCCGGCGACTCTCTTTATTATCACAGAAGGTGTCCCTTTTCAACGAAGGATCGTGAGAATGATGCGTCGTTAGATCGCATTTGTGCACAAGAGTACACAGGAGCCTGGTGGTTTAATAAGTGTTGGTATTCTCATTTGAATGAGTGACCATGGCGTGCAATGGGGCTCATGGAAGTTGGATTATTCCATGAAAGCATGTAGCATGAAAACGCGCGAAATTGGACCATGAAGGTTGCATTGTTAATATTAATTTTGAAATGTACTTGTTTTAGTTGGCATCTGTAAATCATTGCACAATCATATTATTTATTATTACCCCGAGTCTTTTAGAATATAAAACTGCCAAAAAATGTTTCTATGAAATAATGTGTTTCGCAGTCAATCGAAATGTTACTATCACTTCGTCAACACGTTAAATGTAGTATACACCATTGGTAATTCTTGAATTATCAGGAATGGGTGGATTTGGGGAGTTGTATTTTATAGAAAATATTGTTTAACTGACCTGTCCGAAGTTTTACAATCATTGATGCAGACAAAATCCAGAAAAATGTCGTTCGTTTTCAACCAGCGTCGGGCAGTTGTTCTAATATGTTGCTCTTGTTTTTTTCCGCGATCGCCGTCCGGCGATCGTGAATTTCTTTAATAAAATTAAAATATTTTCCGGAACAATTACAGGATATCTAGCGCAATTGTTTTGCTGGATGCTTACAAACAATATATATTTTCAAATAAGTAAGATATTTCTTAATAATTCGGTAGTAAAAATGTTCGATACCTGCAAATGGTATATTCCTACCTTTAAGAGGTTAACTGTTTTTTGTTTTGCTTATTATATATAAGAATACCCATTATATTTTGTACATCTGACAAAACAACGGCTAAATTTGATCATATCGCAAAGTTAAATTATAGCCGAGTTTAACTGAAGCTGCCTCGAATTTAGACTAAGTTTATTTTCACTCCGATTTTCCTTTTTTTTAACACCGACATTATAGGCGTAATTACATACACAAGGGTTCACTAGTGTACAACAACCTGCCGATTACATTATTTGAAAGAAAATAGGCATGGTGGTCTTTTTTAAATTGAAGGGCTACGAACCGCATCCGTCACTACGAGATTTATTCACGAGTCGGCCATAATACATTGAAAGTGAGGTAAAGTCTTCAGTTTGGGAACTTACAGATAGAAATGAAAGCAATGACCTCAAGTTAATTACCACAAAACTGCAGTCGTCTCTGATGAATAATTTATAATTTGTGATTAAACATACCTTAATGTTTTATGCCACTTTTAAAACAATATTAAAAGTGAGGCTAGAATTCAAAAATAGTCTGGCCCCATTCCATTCAACAATTCACAATTTATCGGATCCATACAGGGAACACAACCAAAATGGCTTTCCCTTGAATAAGGTCTATATAACGGAACATTGTGAAAACTGTTCTTGCTAAATTATAAATACAGCGTATGGGAAACATATGTTACTGGGGTTACAATTATAGTTTCACAGGTGCCGTCAGCTTAGAAAATAAGTGTTATTCGTACAAAATAGAGTTTGTGGCAAGTTTTATTCCTCTTATAAAAAATATTCAAAATATTCATCTTATTGTTTTACTCTAGTTACTTTCCCACGAAAATACTTTAATACCACAAAAGAATCAAAATTTCACATATTAATTTGTTCTGATGTCGTTATGTATTATTTGTCTGCACAATTAAAAAATATAAAGGTTTGTTTGGAGCGCGCTGTCTTAGCTAAGTGAGTGCTTATAAATGAAATTCATATACAATTACAAAAACCACATCAATATCATAATTAATCATAATTGATAAGAACATTTTTCTTTTTGCTTGTATATTGCGATACAAAAATGGTTCCAATACAAAAAGACCAATGACGTTGAATAAACTGAGCGACAAGAACCAATCCACGATTAATTTGTCTCAGTTGATTTAGGTTGTTTGCGTGAGTTTACGAGTGTGTAATTATCGCAGCGTGATTGGCAGGTGTAAGGCAACTGGGGTTTATGCTTTAAGCACCTGTCCCTGTATGGGATATGCAATTAAGGAGTTTGCACAGTATTCTACAGATGTATGTCTTCTGGCTGTGCCCTGGACCTCGCCCTGGACCTCCCCTGGACCTCGCCCTGGACCTCGCCCTGGACCTCGCCCTGGACCTCGCCCTGGACCTCACCCTGAACCTCGCCTGGACCTCGCCTGGACCTCGCCTTGGACCTCGCCCTGGACCTCGCCCTGGACCTCGCCCTGGACCTCGCCCTGGACCTCGCCCTGGACCTCGCCCTGGACCTCGCCCTGGACCTCGCCCTGGACCTCGCCCTGGACCTCGCCCTGGGACTCGCCCTGGACCTCGACCTGGACCTCACCCTGGACCTCGCCCTGGGACTCGCCCTGGACCTCGACCTGGACCTCGCCCTGGACCTCGCCCTGGACCTCGCCCTGGACCTCGCCCTGGACCTAGTTCTTGACCTCGTTCTGGACCTCGCCCTGACAGACCTCGCCCGGGGAGACCTCCCACTGATGGACCTCGCCCTGATGGACCTCGCCCTGATGGACCTAGCCCTGACAGACCTCCCCCTGATAGACCTCGCCCTGGTAGACCTCGCCCTGGTGGACCTCGCCCTGATGGACCTCGCCCTGATGGACCTCGCCCTGATGGACCTCGCCCTGGTGGACCTCGCCCTGATGGACCTCGCCCTGATGGACCTCGCCCTGATGGACCTCGCCCTGATGGACCTCGCCCTGATGGACCTCGCCCTGATGGACCTCGCCCTGATGGACTTCGCCCTGATGGACCTGTCGTAGCGACGGCACGACGCGACGCAGTTTTGTCGTCTTTGGAATTCCATACTTAGGTCTATTGGATTTTATTTGCTCCGTTTCACCCAAATTAAGGGCTCTGTGTTAAGCCCCGGTAACAACGGATCGTACGAAATGTTGTCGTGGTAAGGCCTGGTCACAACGAACCCACGACGCATTTGTTCCAAGACACGACAGACAATTTGGGAAAATCGTGGGTCATCGGGGGTCGTCGCAAGACAGTCCTACGAAATTTGGAGCATCGTGGCATCGACGTACGTAGATGTCCGTACGGACGGGTAATGACGCCTTGACCAAGGCTAAAGAATACTCTTCACTGAAAGTTCAAGAAATTAAAAAATCGTATTAATCTCTATTCCACATTTTGTGAAAGTCCAAGGGTGGCATCGAAATGGATTTAGAAATTACAAGTCGATTTGCAAGCTGGGTCCCCTACATTGTACGTTTTCACTTTCACAAAATGTAGTGTAAAGTGGAGCGACACATCAGAGCCAACACACCCCGCTTGCAAATTGACCTGTAATTTCCAAATCCATTTCGATGCCACCCTAGGATTTTCACAAATACTAGATGAGGATTAGATTATGACGATTGTTAAATATCTTGAACTTTCGATTCATTTTGTTTCTGTAATTTATCGTCAAATCACGGGATCAAAATATGTGCGGTGTCACTAGTACCGCGAACAAACGGCCACAGCCTGCTATTATACACGCGGGTACATTACGCCAGATACCCCCAAAAAATGCTGATCGTGTTCGCCCGACCCTACGAAACACGCCGGACAATAAACTTGTTTTATTTTATTTTTTTTAAAGGAAAAAATTCTTACAAGAAAAAATGAAAAGTCTTTAAAAAAAAATTAACAAATACAAAAAAATGTCTAAAAAAAAATGTACCGAAATAAGCCTACTCAAATAAATTAAGTCTTTTAAAGATAAGGTTGCGAAATTGCGCTCGTTAAAATTGAGGGGAAAAAGTCGACATCGGACAGGACGATGTCTCGAACACAGGCGATGGAACCCCGCAGACGAGGAGCATAACCACTCGGCCATTCGACTAACAGTCAAAATTGTTTTAAATCGATGTGACTTAATAGGTTTGGAAGCTGGAGTTGAATAGCCCCAGTGTAAAATAAAGAAAAAAAAGTTATGTGGTGTTGACCAAGCATTCAGGGGTTGGGACCCATGACTTTACTCATTGAACGACTCCCATATAGCACTCTTTTTGGTTCTAGGATTCCCGGCCCACCACACTTCCTTCCCTGTCCATGTTCATGTAACCCGTAGGCCACGCAACCACACAGGGAGGAGAACGGAGCGAGGCCCTAGCTCTTGCCGCCTATGCAAGCAAACGAACTCCGTCCCTATACTAAGGTGCGAACCTGAACTCCGCGGACAGTACCAGCCTGACGAATTAAGCCGCTGAGCTAACTCCGGTTGGTGATTGAAGACGATCAATTAATTATTTTAAAGATAAGATTGCGAAATCGCGCGCGTTAAAACTGAGGAAAAAATGACGTCGGCCAAAACGGGGACTCGAACCCAGGCGATGGAACCCCGCAGACGAGGAGCATAACCACTCGGCCATTCGACTACCGGTCAAAATTGTTTCAAATCGATGTGACTTAATAGGTTTGGAAGCTAGAGTAATAGCTCTATTCTACATCTACTCAAAGGAAGAAGGAGAAACTGTGTTTTCAGGGTTAATGAGCCGCCCACGCATTATTTGTCCGAAAACTAGATTTATTTTATGTCGATAGAGGGCGTGCCACACAAATAGAAGTCACCACTTTGCGCACATCCAAATATAGTCCCATAGACAACAATGATAAATACCCCTAAATACTCACAACTCTCCAAGGTGACTAAACTATACACCAAAATGAAGCTTATTTCACCATCTTTCATTTTCTTTTAAATTTGTGTGGGGTCATCTGATAACTTTTGGGTAATATTTCCCTCCAAAGGAGAACACCCCTAGAACTAGTGGTGAAGCCCAATCTGCAGAGCGTCCATTTTGAAAAAATACCCCCTCGCTCAAGAGCCAAATAGTGCCAATTTCAGGGCCAGGTTCATCCCAAATGCTCAGAATTAGAAGCTCACACTCCCGGACCAAGGTGGTACACTGTATTTTTACAATCCTTCAAATGCATAGCTCTCAAAATGCTCTTTAAAAAAATATTTCCTGCAAAATGTAATCTGGTCGGCGCAAGCAATTTTGGGCCTATTTACAACCCTGCACCCACCTGTACGTACGGACGGGTAATGACGCCTTGACCAAGGCTAAAGAATACTATGCATAGAAAGTTCAAGAAATTTAAAAATCGTATTAATCTCTATTCCACATTTTGTGAAAGTCCAAGGGTGGCATCGAAATGGATTTAGAAATTACAAGTCGATTTGCAAGCTGGGTCCCCTACATTGTGCGTTTTCACTTTCACAAAATGTATTGTAACGTGGAGCGACACATCAGAGCCAACACACCCCGCTTGCAAATTGACCTGTAATTTCCAAATCCATTTCGATGCCACCCTTTGATTTCCACAAATACTAGATGAGGATTAGATTATGACGATTGTTAAATATCTTGAACTTTCTATGCATATTTTTTCTGTAATTTATCGTCAAATCACAGGATCAAAATGTGTGCGGTGTCACTAGTACCGCGAACAAACGGCCACAGCCTGCTATTATACACGCGGGTACATAACGCCAGATACAACAAAAAATTGCTGATCGTCTTCGCCCGACCCTACGAAACTCGCCAGACATTAAACTTGTTTTATTTTTGATAAAAAAAAAAAAAAAAAGTCTTACAAGAAAAAAAAAAGTCTTAAAAAAAAAAATAATGTCCCGAAATAAGCCTACTCCAATAAATTAATTCATTTAAAGATAAGGTTGCGAATTTGCGCTCCTTAAAACTGAGAAAAAAAACCGACATCGGCCAGGACGAGGACTCAAACCAGGCGATGGAACCCCGCAGACTAGGAGCATAACCACTCGGTCATTCGACTACCGGTCAACATTGTTTCAAATCGATGTGACTTAATAGGTTTGGAAGCTGGAGTAATAGCTCTATCCTACATCTGCTCAAAGGAAGAAGGAGAAACTGTGTTTTTAGGGTTAATGAGCCGCCCACGCATTATTTGTCCGAAAACTAGATTTATTTTATGTCGATAGAGGGCGCGCCACACAAATAGAAGTCACCATGTTGCGCACATCCAAATAAAGTCCCATAGACAACAATAATAAATACCCCAACTTCAAAAAATTGGGGAAAATACTCACAACTCTCCAAGGTGACTAAACTATACACCAAAATGAAGCTTATTTCACCATCTTTCATTTTCTTTTAAATTTGTGTGGGGTCATCTGATAACTTTTGGGTGATATTTCCCTCCAAAGGAGAACACCCCTAGAACTAGTGCTGAAGCCTAATCTGCAGAGCGTCCATTTTGAAAAAATACCCCCTCGCTCAAGAGCCAAGTAGTGCCAATTCCTGGACCAGGTTCATCCCAAATGCTCAGAATTAGAAGCTCACACTCCCGGACCAAGGTGGTACACTGTATTTTTACAATCCTTCAAATGCATGGCTCTCAAAATGCTCTTTAGATAATTATTTCCTGGGAATGCAAAACGTGATCTGGTCGGCGCAAGCAATTTTGGGCCTATTTACAACCCTGCATCCATATCATGGCTTCGTATAACTGGCCAGTGCTAAATAATAGGAGACCAGCCTGTAGGTCCCGTGACCAAAATTTGGGAACAAAGGTTTGAAAGTGTTTTTGTGTTCCCTGATAAATACCGAACAATTTTGACTTGGGCTTCCCCCTTGAAAATGCCGGGCATTTCCGGGAGGGGTCAACAAAGGTCATACAGGGGTCAACATTTAAATATATTCCAATCGTATCGATATGCATATCAAATTACCCGTCTAGTCATGAGGATTCTAAAAATGTATAGTTTGCTATAACTCCGACCTTATATGAGGGCGCTGTGGTCAAAAACGTCGAAAGGTCAACGCGGCAATTTTGACTTGTGGTCAAATTCACCAACACAGTTAATGTTATCCGATTCTAATGATTTTAGTGTCTAATAATATGTTTTCTGACATGGCAAATTCAACTAAACAACTTTTAAAATTAAAAGTGGTTCCCATAACCTTGAAATTTCAAAATGGCTGCTAAAAGGTTAGCATAAATTAGCCCAAAACAACATTTCTTTTCTCCGAAACCCATGGATAAGAAGTTATTAAATGTTTGTCACCGAAACGTCACGAACAATTCAAACACTCCATTTTTAAAACAAATAATGATTTTCAATTATTTGTATTATTTTTCTTTAGAGCACATGTTCGATATAATATTGTAATAAACAGGGATGCCAGTTTTACGGCAATTATCGGAATTCCGGTATATATCGCAAAACAACTGAATCGCAAACTAGCGAGAGAACACACACGCTATTCATTGCGCTAGCGATTTGCGATCCATGCTTGCAGCTGCAGCTCAAATTATTAAAGGACGTGTAGCGCCGGGTTATGTGGATTTTGTTTCTTTTTCTGTGAGACTATTAGGTTTTTTAGTTAAAACTGAACTGGAGGGGGGAGAGAGGGGTTTACGTGTACAAGTTTCAAGAGAACCTCTTCATGTTTTTCTTTATTTTGTTTGTACGTTATCTAGTGGGTATGCCAAATAGTGGTTGTTTGACTGTCCTCTCAAGAGCGTAATTCGTAACTCTCCCCCCCCCCCCCTCCTTTTCCCCTAAAAGCAGGAGTTTTAAATTCTGGTTTTGTCGACGCGATGGCTGGTTTGTGTATTGCAACAGTGCTCTTGTTTCCTTTTGCGGTCGAGGATCGAAACACAAAAGAAAACAAAGGGAACAAAAGATCCTCGAAGGACGGTTTATTTGTCCTCGATGGCTCCGGTAAGCGCTAGGCAATGGGGTTAGGTTACAGTAAAGGAATAAAGGAAAACACAATAGGGGATCCTCCGTCGTAATGGCAATTCACGAACTATAGGTCCTTTGTTTTCAGTTCACTAAGTGATTTATTATTACCGGTGAAAGAGTAGGATGATGAACAGTGCAACAAAGCATGAAAAGCATCATTGGACAATGTGTTTAGAAATAACTGTGTTATTGTTGGCCAAAGGTCCCAATTCAAGTCTCAGTTTCGGTAGCCCTTTTGCCAGCCATTTTGAATGTTCATGGTGAAGGTAAGCACTTTTACTTTTGAAAGTTGTATAGTTGAATTTGCCATGTCATAAAACATATTATTAGGCAATAAAATCATTAGAATCGGACAATGTTAACCGTGTTGGTGAATTTGACCACCAGTCAAAAGTGCGTTGACCTTTCGACGTTTTTGACCACAGCGCCCTCATTTAAGGTCATTTTTGGAATCATCATGACGAGTAATTTGATATGCATCGACATGATTGGAATATATTTGAATGTTGACCCCTGTATGACCTCTGTTGACCCCTCCCGGAAATGCCCGGCATATTCAAGGGGGAAGCCCAAGTCAAAATTGTTCGGTATTCATCAGGGAACACAAAAACACTTTCAAACCTTTGTTCCCAGAATTTGGTCACGGGACCTACAGGCTGGTCTCCTACTAAAAGTTCACGTTATTAAAAACACCCAAAACGCCAATAAATATTAGCAATTGAATTCATTAAAAAGTGAAAGGAAAGAATGTTGCAAACATTTTTTCATTATATAGTAATCTCAATAAAGGTGAATTAGTGCAAACATGGTGAAAAATGTTGTTATTTGTTATACATGTATATGTAATTAGCTCTTATTTGTTAGTGGGGGCCCCCACTCGACAAGCTTGCTTTTTGGGGGCCCCCATCCACACTTATTCTGCAGTGGTTTAAATATTTCATAATATAATATAATATTGTTGTGTGGAAAATAAAGTAACATGATGATGATGATGATGATGAAGCTAGCATGTGCAGGGCGCGCGTGACGTGTATTTCTGGAAGGACAACGATAGACGGTTAACGACGAACGCGCCTTGGCCAAGGCTAGGGACAAAGAGGGCGATAAGCCGAGCGGAAACATCGATCTGCGCATGCCCGAAACCGAACATGTCTTCTTACCTGTTGAGTCGGTTTGTTTGGGAACGATTCTCGGGTGAAATAGCGTCCGGTCTGTGAGCAAGACGGAGCGGTATATTTTGTACACTAGTAGGCGATCCTTTTGTCGTCAGTTGTTTTCTAAGACCTAGAAGCGAGCTGAAAACAGATTTGGAATGCTTAGGATCGGACTTTTTACACATTTTTATGTTTCCAACAATTATTTTTGGGGACTTGGGTTATTTTTGCGGCCTTGAAAAACATCATTTGTCCATAAATTATCTAAAATTGGTGGTTATGCAAATATGGAACAAAAAATAACAAGATGTTTAAACAGTGATGAATCATGTTTTATGTTTGAAACTGTGCTTCTAAAAGAAGAAGGCTACGCCCCTTTTAGGGGTTTCTAGGATTTTACTTGAGCCTATTTCAAACAACAGTCTCAGGTGTTTTCTAAGACCTAGAAGTGATATGAAAGCAGTTTTGGGAATCCTAAAAGCTCTATTTATATGAATTTGCATGTTTCCAAAATGTCATGTTGGAAAACATATGGACTGGCAGTAAGGTCACTAGAGCACGTCTATTCCCCCGAGAGACTGTGAGTGACCAAAAGGGGCCCTATTTCCCGAGGCCTTAGGCCGAAGGAAATAGGTCCCCCTTCTGGTCACTCACAGGCCCGATAAGGGGGAAGGGGGGAGGGGGTGTAGACGTGCTCTAGTGACCAAATCATACCATTCCATAATGTGTTTTATAACACACCTCGGTTTAAAAGATCCAGACGCCGCCATTTTTCATATTAAGATGAGCCTGGAAAACATCTTGAGGGCGCTGTAACCAGCCAACATTTTAAGTCTTTTTGCCCGCTTCGGGAACTATTTCCCGTAAAATTCACGGTGGCGCAAATAATAATACATGATAATAATACACAATGCAATGGGGTAAGGCAGACGATGTGTATTTCCTTGATTGGTTATTAAAGTTAATGCGTCTTTCCACATTTAGTCTTTAGTCTTCCCGCCAGTCACAAACCGTTGCGTCAAAAACTGTTTTTTCGTTTTACCTTAGACTTATAAAAGCAGTGGTGTAGTATACGTAACAGATGGATTAACGTATGACATGAAGCGCATAAAGCCGAGGCTTCGTTTACGTCAATATCAAGATGCAGTGACTCCATGAAATTCACACTCAACACTTAAACAAGAACGTCAGCGATAAAGACGTTCATAATTTAAAGGTAGGAAACACCATTGGTAATTGCTTGAATTATTGGAAATGGGTGGATTTTGGGGGTTGTATTTTATACAGTAAATATCATTTAACTGACCTGTCCGAAGTTTTACAATCATGGATGCCGAGAAAAATACAAGAAAAACGGCGTTAGTTTTTTCTTTGTTGTTAGTTCTTGTTGTTCTGCTGGGTTTTTTTCCCGATCGAATTGTTTTAATTCAATTTTTTTGAACAATTGCAGAATATCTAGCTCAATCATTTGGTTGGATGCCTAGAATCATTATTAAACAATTCGGTAGTCAAAAATGTCGATATCTGCAAATAGTGTATTCTACCTTTAAGCGGGATTCTTTATAATAAGCAGCGTTAGAAGCGAACTGCGCACGATATTAATTTAGTAGCAGGGTCAACTATTAAACTGCAGCGCGCAGGTGGATTTCGGACAAGTAAACAACGATGGCCTTGACCAATGCTACTTATTGTTAGAACGATAGGACGCTTTGAATTGCTTATTACAGTTTACGAAAGAAATCAACCAACGTGAAATTGACTCGGATATGAACGTATACGCTACTTCCGAATTATAGGTGCCTATATTTATACGGTGGTGCATTCCGTTTGACAACATTTAATTAAAAGAAGACCAGACACAAATGGTCTGCAGCTTAGGTAATGAGCTTTAACCCTAACCCCCTAGGTCTTTTTTGCTAGAAACCTTCCTCAATCCTTCAAAATCCTTGGATTGCCCTACTAAAAAATTTGCATTCATCCTCAATCCTGAAAAAAAACTCAATTTGTTTTACTAGTGTTCAAAATAATCACAGGGTACCCACTGCCTCAATCCTCAAAAATCCTCAGATTGTCCTAATCGACAAAATGCATTAATCCTCAATCCTTAAAAATCCTCCAATTTTTTTTAACTTGTGTTCAAATCGAAGGGTACTCACTGCCTTAATCCAATTAATTTGGCCAATGGTCACCGAATGGTCAGTTGGGGTCAGAATTTAGCAAATGGTCACATAATGGTCAGTAGGGGCTCATTTAATTAGTGTACTAATACCAGTAAATGAACTGTTTCCATATAACTGATACAATGCTCATGGATTGATTACTAATTACCTTCGTATAAAAATAAATCAATACATGTACATGTAGATCCATACCAGTAACCTATACATGCACCACCCCGGCCTAAGTCAAACCAATCATTCAATACCATCCCAGGCCGAATGACCACGTACTCTTCCAAAATCAATTATTTTTTTTAAAGTCAATCCTCCAAAATCCTCATTTAAAAAAACAAACATTCAGCCTCAATCCTTCAAAATCCTCATTTTTCGAACACCCCATTTAGCCTCAATCCTCCAAAATCCTCCAAACTTTAAACAACATTGTGTCTCAATCCTCCAAAATCTTTATTTCAAAAAATAGCATTCATCCTCAATATTCGAAAAATCCTCCAAAACTGTAATGAGGATTCTATAGGATTGAGAAAAGTCAATCTTCCAAAATCCTCATTTTTTGATCCCCAAAAAATTCTCCACACTTGAAACAACATTGTGCCTCAATCCTCCAAAATCCTCATTTTTTTAAATACCATTCATTCTCAATCCTCAAAAACTTGGAGGACTGAGGAGCGTTGCATGGGTACGATAAAACCTCCGCCAATCAAGGGCTACGGTGAATGTAGAGGTAGGATACACCATTGGTAATTGCTTGAATTATCAAGAATGGGTGGATGTAAAGGTAGGATACACCATTGATAATTGCTTGAATTATCAGGAATGGGTGGATGTAAAGGTAGGACACAACATTGGTAATTGCTTGAATTATCAGGAATGGCTGGATTTGGGGGGTTGTATTTTATACAGTAAATATCATTTAACTGACCTGTCTGAAGTTTTACAATCATGGATGCCAAGAAAAATACTGATAAAAACGGCGTTAGTTTTCAACCGGCGTCAGGCAGTTTTTCTTGTTCTTCTTCTTTGTCCGGCGAATTATACTATAATTTTTTTTCATAAACATTCAATTTTTCGGAACAATTTAAGAATATCTAGCTCAATCATTTGGATGGGTGCCTAGAATCATTATTTAACTATTAACTTCTACAGCGCGCGGGTAGATTTCGGGAAAATAAACGACGATGGCCTTGGCCAAGGCTGCTTATTGTTGGAACGATTGAATTGCCTCGAACTGCTCATTACATTTTGATGAAATCAACAAGCGTGAAACTGACTCGGATATGAGCGTATACGCCACCTCTTAAATATAGGCGCCTTTATTTACACGGTGGTGCATTCTGTTAGACGACATTTAATTAAAAAGAAGGCCAGACACCAATGGTCTGCAGCATGGAGCAAGTTCGGGCGCGAACTATAGTTAACAATAGTTCGACTAACGTCGCTCGAACGCAGAATGGTTGGACTATCTAGTCGACTATTTGGGGATGTCAGTAGTCGGACGTAGGGAAAGACACTACGTTATGTGAAAATCTGGCGGGCCTAATGTAATTTTTGTCTTGTTTTTGGACCAACATGACTAACGTTATGGTTTATCCTACTTATATGCGTGGAAAAATAGTGGCAAAACCCATTTCATTCATGTCGCAAATGTAAACAAAGCGGTTGCCATCTTTTCAACAATAGTTCGACTAGAGCCGTTCGAGCGAACTGCATTTGAGCATGCGCATTGGTAAAGCAGAGACTGACTAATGGTTAACTATAGTTCACGCCCGAACTTGCTCTTACGTTTATCCGATTAGGTAATGAGCTTTGAAAACCTCCGCCAATCAGGGGCTACGGTTTGTGACTAGCCAATTACCAGCCACTGATCTGAATGACGTATTAACTTGTGATAACCAATCAGAGAGATACACATCGTCTGCTTCACCATCAATGCTTTCTGTGAATTATAAAACCCCATCATCGCCAGACCTCTGTCATTAGAGCAAACCAGTGGTGTAACGATGACACGCAAAAACTCGGTCGCAAAATGGGAAACTCTTCATGAGTACAAATGAATACGGATTGTTGTGAACGCAACTTAATTCACAATATTCGTGATTTAGTTTCAGGCTGTCAATTCAAGTTTGGTAATCGTTCACTGTTTGTGTCTGCGTCACCCCCTTTTTGTAAACTACAGCATCACCAGGACTCTGAGTGCAATCTGGCAGTTGTGCCAAGAAGACATCTACGGGTAACAGTGTTCCTTGAAATTGTAGTCTTTTTACAACCGTTGTTGAAATCCTACATGATAAATCGCTGAATGTCGACCTATGCAGTTTTATGTAAATGGCAACATAACAAAAAACTGTTATAAGGTGGCCTTAACTCAATCGGCGGGATGGCGAAACAAATCATCTGTTTTGAACTAGTTCACATAGTATTCATCATTTTCCAGAGAGCTACATCGCCCGTCTCTGGATTTGAAACATCTTCATATACAGGGAAACATGCGTTTTATGCCGCCGAAAATCGCGCCCTAAATGAATTTGCGTATGCAACAAAAACTGTGCGATCTCGTGTCATCTGCGGACGGGAATGCAGCATGGATGAACGTTGCAGGTCGTTTAACTTTAACGACTGTGGTAAAATGTGCGAGTTGAACCATGCAACAAGACGAGAGCATCCAGAAGACTTCAATGCAACTCAAGGAATGGTGTACTTTGATGCAGATGAGGACACACCTCTCTACTCACTGGCTGATAGCTCCTTGAATAGCAACAGAAGTTGCAAGACGCTTTTAAATGCCGGTTATCGTTCAAGCGGTATCTACACAATCCACCCAGAGGGATTTGGTATTTGGTATTTGGTCTTCGTGTCTACTGTGACATGGAAACTGACGGCGGGGGATGGATCGTGTTTCAGAGGCGACAAGATGGCAGCGTGGACTTCTACCGTAACTGGGCCGACTACCAGTCTGGCTTTGGAGATCTGTCTGGTGAGTTCTGGTTCGGTAATGACAACTTGGTGACTCTGACGTCTGACGATTCACGTGGAACGTGGGAGCTACGAGCTGATTTAGAGGACTGGGACGGTAACACGGCATGGGCAAAGTACTCAGATTTCCAAATATCCCCGGGTGATTACAATCTGAATTATGACCAATACAATGTCAGCAGCACTGCCGGCGACTCTCTTTATTATCACAGAAGGTGTCCCTTTTCAACGAAGGATCGTGAGAATGATGCGTCGTTAGATCGCATTTGTGCACAAGAGTACACAGGAGCCTGGTGGTTTAATAAGTGTTGGTATTCTCATTTGAATGGTCTATATTACCCAGACAGAAATACAGGTAGTGACCATGGCGTGCAATGGGGCTCATGGAAATTATTGGATTATTCCATGAAAGCATGTAGCATGAAAACGCGCGAAATTGGACCATGAAGGTTGCATTGTTAATATTAATTTTGAAATGTACTTGTTTTAGTTGGCATCTGTAAATCATTGCACAATCATATTATTTATTATTACCCCGAGTCTTTTAGAATATAAAATTGCCAAAAAAATGTTTCTATGAAATAATGTGTTTCGCAGTCAATCGAAATGTTACTATCACTTCGTCAACACGTTAAAGGTAGTATACACCATTGGTAATTCTTGAATTATCAGGAATGGGTGGATTTGGGGAGTTGTATTTTATAGAAAATATTGTTTAACTGACCTGTCCGAAGTTTTACAATCATTGATGCAGAGAAAATCCAGAAAAATGTCGTTCGTTTTCAACCAGCGTCGGGCAGTTGTTCTAATATGTTGCTCTTGTTTTTTTCCGCGATCGCCGTCCGGCGATCGTGATTTTTTTAAATAAAATTAAAATATTTTCCGGAACAATTACAGGATATCTATAGCGCAATTGTTTTGCTGGATGCTTACAAACAATATATATTTTCAAATAAGTAAGATATTTCTTAATAATTCGGTAGTAAAAAATGTTCAATACATGCAAATGGTATATTCCTACCTTTAAGAGGTTAACTGTGTTTTGTTTTGCTTATAATATATAAGAATACCCATTATATTTTGTACATCTGACAAAACAACGGCTAAATTTGATCATATCGCAAAGTTAAATTATAGCCGAGTTTAACTGAAGCTGCCTCGAATTTAGAATAAGTTTATTTTAACTCCGATTTTCCATTTTTTTTAACACCGACATTATAGGCGGAATTACATACACAAGGGTTCACTAGTGTACAACAACCTGCCGATTACATTATTTGAAAGAAAATAGGCATGGTGGTCTTTTTTAAATTGAAGGTAAATTCTCCTTTAAAGGACTATAACTTTTGCCAACATTGCAGGGCTACGAACCGCATCCGTCACTACGAGATTTATTCACGAGTCGGCCATAATACATTGAAAGTGAGGTAAAGTCTTCAGTTTGGGAACTTGCAGATAGAAATGAAAGCAATGACCTAAAGTTAATTACCACAAAACTGCAGTCGTCTCTGTTGAATAATTTATAATTTGTGATTAAACATACCTTAATGTTTTATGCCACTTTTAAAACAATATTGAAAGTGAGGCTAGAATTCAAAAATAGTCTGGCCCCATTCCATTCAACAATTCACAATTTATCGGATGCATCCAGGGAACACAACCAAAATGGCTTTCCCTTGAATAAGGTCCATATAACGGAACATTGTGAAAACTGTTCTTGCTAAATTATAAATACAGCGTATGGGAAACATATACTGGGGTTACAATTATAGTTTCACAGGTGCCGTCAGCTTAGAAAATAAGTGTTATTCGTACATGTGTGCATTGATAATATTTGTATTGCACGAATAGAATGTTACACAAAATAGAGTTTGTGGCAAGTTTTATTCCTCTTATAAAAAAATATTCAAAATATTCATCTTGATGTTTTACTCTAGTTACTTTCCCACGAAAATACTTTAATACCACAAAAGAATCAAAATTTCACATATTAATTTGTTCTGATGTCGTTATGTATTATTTGTCTGCACAATTAACAAATATAAAGGTTTGTTTGGAGCGTGAGTGAGTGCTTATAAATGAAATTCATATAAAATTACAAAAACCACATCAATATCATAATTAATCATAATTGATAAGAACATTTTTCTTTTTGCTTGTATATTGCGATACAAAAATGGTTCCAATACAAAAAGACCAATGACGTTGAATAAACTGAGCGACAAGAACCAATCCACGATTAATTTGTCTCAGTTGATTTAGGTTGTTCGTGTTGAGTTTACGAGTGTGTAATTATCGCAGCGTGATTGGCAGGTGTAAGGCAACTGGGGTTTATGCTTTAAGCACCTGTCCCTGTATGGGATATGCAATTAAGGAGTTTGCACAGTATTCTACAGATGTATGTCTTCTGGCCGTGCCCTGGACCTCGCCCTGGACCTCGCCCTGGACCTCGTTCTGGACCTCGCCCTGGACCTCGAACTGGACCTCGCCCTGGACCTCGCCCTGGACCTCGCCCTGGACCTCGCCCTGGACCTCGCCCTGGACCTCGTTCTTGACATCGTTCTGGACCTCGCCCGGGGAGACCTCCCACTGATGGACCTCGCCCTGGTAGACCTCCCCCTGATGGACCTAGCCCTGATAGACCTCGCCCTGGTGGACTTCGCCCTGATGGACCTAGCCCTGATAGACCTCGCCCTGATAGACCTCGCCCTGACAGACCTCGCCCTGGTTGACCTCGCCCTAGTGAACCTCGCCCTGGTGGACCTCGCCCTGGTGGACCTCGCCCTGATGGACCTCGCCCTGGTGGACCTCGCCCTGATGGACCTCGCCCTAGTGGACCTCCCCCTGGTGGACCTCGCCCTGATGGACCTCGCCCTGATGGACCTCGCCCTGATGGACCTCGCACTGATGGACCTCGCCCTGATGGACCTTGCCCTGATGGACCTCGCCCTGATGGACCTAGCCCTGATAGACCTCGCCCTGATAGACCTCGCCCTGACATACCTCGCCCTGGTGGACCTCGCCCTGACAGACCTCGCCCTGGTGGACCTCGCCCTGGTGGACCTTGCCCTGATGAACCTCGCCCTGGTGGACCTCGCCCTGATGGACCTCGCCCTGGTGGACTTCGCCCTGATGGACCTCGCCCTGATGGACCTCGCCCTGATGGACCTCGCCCTGGTGGACCTCGCCCTGATGGACCTCGCCCCGATGGACCTCGCACTGATGGACCTCGCCCTGATGGACCTCGCCCTGATGGACCTCGCCCTGATGGACCTAGCCCTGATGGACCTAGCCCTGATAGACCTCGCCCTGATAGACCTCGCCCTGGTGGACCTCGCCCTGATGGACCTCGCCCTGGTGGACCTCGCACGAATGGACCTCGCCCTGATGGACCTCGCCCTGATGGACCTCGCCCTGATGGACCTCGCACTGATGGACCTCGCCCTGATGGACCTCGCCCTGATGGACCTCGCCCTGATGGACCTGTCGTGCCTCCCCGTCGTGCCGTCGGGGCGACGGCACGACGCGACGCAGTTTTGTCGTCTTTGGAATTCCATACTTAGGTCTATGGGAATTTATTTGCTCCGTTTCACCCAAATTAAGGGCTCTGTGTTAAGCCCCGGTAACAACGGATCGTACGAAATGTTTGTCGTGGTAAGGCCTGGTCACAACGAACCCACGACGCATTTGTTCCACGACGTACAATTTGGGCAAATCGTGGGTCATCGGGGGTCGTCGCAAGACAGTCCTACGAAATTTAGAGCATCGTAGCATCGACGTACGTACATGTCCGTACGGACGGGTAATGACGCCTTGACGAAGGCTAAATAATACTATGCATAGAAAGTTCAAGAAATTTAAAAATCGTATTAATCTCTATTCCACATTTTGTAAAAGTCCAAGGGTGGCATCGAAATGGATTTAGAAATTACAAGTCGATTTGCATGCTGGGTCCCCTACATTGTACGTTTTCACTTTCACAAAATGTATTGTAACGTGGAGCGACACATCAAAGCCAACACACCCCGCTTTCAAATTGACCTGTAATTTCCAAATCCATTTCGATGCCACCCTGCGATTTTCACAAATACTAGATGAGGATTAGATTATGACGATTGTAAAATATCTTGAACTTTCTATGCATATTTTCCCTGTAATTTATCGTCAAATCACGGGATCAAAATGTGTGCGGTGTCACTAGTACCGCGACCAAACGGCCACAGCCTGCTATTATACACGCGGGTACATTACGCCAGATACAAAAAATAAATGCTGATCGTCTTCGCCCGACCCTACGAAACAAGCCAGACATTAAACTTGTTTTATTTTTTATTAAAAAAAAAAAGGTCTTACAAGAAAAAATACAAAAAAGTCTTTAAAAAAAATTAAAAACATAACAAAATAAAAATAAATTTAATAAAAATAAATGTCCCGAAATAAGCCTACTCCAATAAATTAATTCTTTTAAAGATAAGGTTGCAAAATTGCGCTCGTTAAAACTGAGAAGAAAACAAAACGACATCGGCCTGGACGAGGACTCGAACCCAGGCAATGGAACCCCGCAGACGAGGAGTCTAACCACTCGGCCGTTTGACTACCAGTCAACATTGCTTCAAATTGATGTGACTTAATAGATTTGGAAGCTGGAGTTGAATAGCTCCAGTGTAAAATAAAGAAAAAAAAGTTATGTGGTGTTGACCAAGCATTCAGGGATTCGGACCCATGACTTTACTCATTGAACGTCTCCCATATAGCACTCTTTTGGGTTCTAGGATTCCCGGCCCACCACACATCCTTCCCTGTCCATGTTCATGTAACCCGTAGGTCACGCAACCGTAAAGGGAGGACTGACGGAGCGAGGCCCTAGCTCTTGCCGCCTATGCAAGCAAACGAGCTCCGTCCCTATACTAAGGTGCGCACCTGAACTCCGCGGACAGTACCAGCCTGACGAATTAAGCCGCTGAGCTAACTCCGGTTGGTGATTGAAGACGATCAATTAATTCTTTTAAAGATAAGATTGCGAAATCGCGCGCGTTAAAACTGAGGAAAAAATGACGTCGGCCAGAACGGAGACTCGAACCCAGGCGATGGAACCCCACAGACGAGGAGCATAACCACTCGGCCATTCGACTACCAGTCAACATTGTTTCAAATCGATGTGACTTAATAGGTTTGGAAGCTGGAGTAATAGCTCTATCTTAAATCTGCTCAAAGGAAGAAGGAGAAACTGTGTTTTCAGGGTTAATGAGCCGCCCACGCATAAATTGTCTGAAAACTAGTCTTATTTTATGTCGATAGAGGGCGCGCCGCACACAAATAGAAGTCGCCAGCAAAGCGCGGGCTCAAAGGAAACAACACAAAATCAGACAAACGGCGCTGCCTCGCGACACTCGGGAGTATGGTGGCAATGTATATGTTTTTCATTGGAAATTTAGAAATTTTAATACAATTGTCTTGTTTACATTGGTTAAGAATTTTTCACAAAAAGTCATCGGTCAACCCACCAAAAATTGAAAAGAATATGACATGCTGGTCGTCATGTTTCTGTAGTCCCTGAACACGTGAGAGTTCTAAGTATTTTAATAAGATCATGAAAGTATGGGCGTTTTAACACTTAGGTCTATTGTAATTGATTTGCTCCGTTTCACCCAAAGGGCTCTGTGTTAAGCCCCGGTAACAACGGATCGTACGAAATGTTGTCGTGGTAAGGCCTGGTCACAACGAACCCCGACGCATTTGTTCCAAGACACGACATACAATTTGGGCAAATCGTGGGTCGTCGGGGGTCGTCGCAAGACAGTCCTACGAAATTTCGAGCATCGTGGCATCGACGTACGTACATGTCCGTACGGACGGGTAATGACGCCTTGACCAAGGCTAAAGAATACTATGCATAGAAAGTTCAAGAAATTTAACAATCGTATTAATCTCTATTCCACATTTTGTGAAAGTCCAAGGGTGGCATCGAAATGGATTTAGAAATTACAAGTCGATTTGCAAGCTGGGTCCCCTACATTGTACGTTTTCACTTTCACAAAATGTATTGTAACGTGGAGCGACACATCAAAGCCAACACACCCCGCTTTCAAATTGACCTGTAATTTCCAAATCCATTTCGATGCCACCCTGCGATTTTCACAAATACTAGATGAGGATTAGATTATGACGATTGTAAAATATCTTGAACTTTCTATGCATATTTCCCCTGTAATTTATCGTCAAATCACGGGATCAAAATGTGTGCGGTGTCACTAGTACCGCGACCAAACGGCCACAGCCTGCTATTATACACGCGGGTACATTACGCCAGATACAAAAAAAAATGCTGATCGTCTTCGCCCGACCCTACGAAACAAGCCAGACATTAAACTTGTTTTATTTTTTATTTAAAAAAAAAAAGTCTTACAAGAAAAAATACAAAAAGTCTTTAAAAAAAAATTAAAAAATTAAAAACATAACAAAATTGAAAAAAATTAAATAAAAATAAATGTCCGAAATAAGCCTACTCCAATAAATTAATTCTTTTAAAGATAAGGTTGCAAAATTGCGCTCGTTAAAACTGAGAAGAAAACAAAACGACATCGGCCTGGACGAGGACTCGAACACAGGCGATGGAACCCCGCAGACGAGGAGTCTATCCACTCGGCCGTTCGACTACCCGTCAACATTGCTTCTAATTGATGTGACTTAATAGATTTGGAAGCTGGAGTTGAATAGCTCCAGTGTAAAATAAAGAAAAAAAAGTTATGTGGTGTTGACCAAGCATTCAGGGATTCGGACCCATGACTTTACTCATTGAACGTCTCCCATATAGCACTCTTTTGGGTTCTAGGATTCCCGGCCCACCACACATCCTTCCCTGTCCGTGTTCATGTAACCCGTAGGTCACGCAACCGTAAAGGGAGGACTGACGGAGCGAGGCCCTAGCTCTTGCCGCCTATGCAAGCAAACGAGCTCCGTCCCTATACTAAGGTGCGCACCTGAACTCCGCGGACAGTACCAGCCTGACGAATTAATCCGCTGAGCTAACTCCGGTTGGCGATTGAAGACGATCAATTAATTCTTTTAAAGATAAGATTGCGAAATCGCGCGCGTTAAAACTGAGGAAAAAATGACGTCGGCCAGAACGGGGACTCGAACCCAGGCGATGGAACCCCGCAGACGAGGAGCATAACCACTCGGCCATTCGAGTACCAGTCAACATTGTTCCAAATCGATGTGACTTAATAGGTTTGGAAGCTGGAGTAATAGCTCTATCTTAAATCTGCTCAAGGGAAGAAGGAGAAACTGTGTTTTCAGGGTTAATGAGCCGCCCACGCATTAATTGTCCGAAAACTAGTCTTATTTTATGTCGATAGAGGGCGCGCCGCACACAAATAGAAGTCGCCAGCAAAGCGCGGGCTCAAAGGAAACAACACAAAATCAGACAAACGGCGCTGCCTCGCGACACTCGGGAGTATTATTGGCAATGTATATGTTTTTCATTGGAAATTTAGAAATTTTAATACAATTGTCTTGTTTACATTGGTTAAGAATTTTTCACAAAAAGTCATCGGTCAACCCACCAAAAATTGAAAAGAATATGACATGCTGGTCGTCATGTTTCTGTAGTCCCTGAACACGTGAGAGTTCTAAGTATTTTAATAAGATCATGAAAGTATGGGCGTTTTAACACTTAGGTCTATTGGAATTGATTTGCTCCGTTTCACCCAAAGGGCTCTGTGTTAAGCCCCGGTAACAACGGATCGTACGAAATGTTGTCGTGGTAAGGCCTGGTCACAACGAACCCCGACGCATTTGTTCCAAGACACGACATACAATTTGGGCAAATCGTGGGTCGTCGGGGGTCGTCGCAAGACAGTCCTACGAAATTTCGAGCATCGTGGCATCGACGTACGTACATGTCCGTACGGACGGGTAATGACGCCTTGACCTAGGCTAAAGAATACTATGCATAGAAAGTTCAAGAAATTTAACAATCGTATTAATCTCTATTCCACATTTTGTGAAAGTCCAAGGGTGGCATCGAAATGGATTTAGAAATTACAAGTCGATTTGCAAGCTGGGTCCCCTACATTTTACGTTTTCACTTTCACAAAATGTATTGTAACGTGGAGCGACACATCAAAGCCAACACACCCCGCTTTCAAATTGACCTGTAATTTCCAAATCCATTTCGATGCCACCCTGCGATTTTCACAAATACTAGATGAGGATTAGATTATGACGATTGTAAAATATCTTGAACTTTCTATGCATATTTTCCCTGTAATTTATCGTCAAATCACGGGATCAAAATGTGTGCGGTGTCACTAGTACCGCGACCAAACGGCCACAGCCTGCTATTATACACGCGGGTACATTACGCCAGATACAAAAAAAAAATGCTGATCGTCTTCGCCCGACCCTACGAAACAAGCCAGACATTAAACTTGTTTTATTTTTTATTAAAAAAAAAAAAGTCTTACAAGAAAAAATACAAAAAGTCTTTAAAAAAAAATTAAAAAATTAAAAACATAACAAAATTGAAAAAAATTAAATAAAAATAAATGTCCGAAATAAGCCTACTCCAATAAATTAATTATTTTAAAGATAAGGTTGCAAAATTGCGCTCGTTAAAACTGAGAAGAAAACAAAACGACATCGGCCTGGACGAGGACTCGAACACAGGCGATGGAACCCCGAAGACGAGGAGTCTATCCACTCGGCCGTTCGACTACCAGTCAACATTGCTTCTAATTGATGTGACTTAATAGATTTGGAAGCTGGAGTTGAATAGCTCCAGTGTAAAATAAAGAAAAAAAAGTTATGTGGTGTTGACCAAGCATTCAGGGATTCGGACCCATGACTTTACTCATTGAACGTCTCCCATATAGCACTCTTTTGGGTTCTAGGATTCCCGGCCCACCACACATCCTTCCCTGTCCATGTTCATGTAACCCGTAGGTCACGCAACCGTAAAGGGAGGACTGACGGAGCGAGGCCCTAGCTCTTGCCGCCTATGCAAGCAAACGAGCTCCGTCCCTATACTAAGGTGCGCACCTGAACTCCGCGGACAGTACCAGCCTGACGAATTAAGCCGCTGAGCTAACTCCGGTTGGTGATTGAAGACGATCAATTAATTCTTTTAAAGATAAGATTGCGAAATTGCGCGCGTTAAAACTGAGGAAAAAATGACGTCGGCCAGAACGGGGACTCGAACCCAGGCGATGGAACCCCGCAGACGAGGAGCATAACCACTCGGCCATTCGAGTATCAGTCAACATTGTTTCAAATCGATGTGACTTAATAGGTTTGGAAGCTGGAGTAATAGCTCTATCTTAAATCTGCTCAAAGGAAGAAGGAGAAACTGTGTTTTCAGGGTTAATGAGCCGCCCACGCATTAATTGTCCGAAAACTAGTCTTATTTTATGTCGATAGAGGGCGCGCCGCACACAAATAGAAGTCGCCAGCAAAGCGCGGGCTCAAAGGAAACAACACAAAATCAGACAAACGGCGCTGCCTCGCGACACTCGGGAGTATTGGTGGCAATGTATATGTTTTTCATTGGAAATTTAGAAATTTTAATACAATTGTCTTGTTTACATTGGTTAAGAATTTTTCACAAAAAGTCATCGGTCAACCCACCAAAAATTGAAAAGAATATGACATGCTGGTCGTCATGTTTCTGTAGTCCCTGAACACGTGAGAGTTTTAAGTATTTTAATAAGATCATGAAAGTATGGGCGTTTTAACACTTAGGTCTATTGGAATTGATTTGCTCCGTTTCACCCAAAGGGCTCTGTGTTAAGCCCCGGTAACAACGGATCGTACGAAATGTTGTCGTGGTAAGGCCTGGTCACAACGAACCCCGACGCATTTGTTCCAAGACACGACATACAATTTGGGCAAATCGTGGGTCGTCGGGGGTCGTCGCAAGACAGTCCTACGAAATTTCGAGCATCGTGGCATCGACGTACGTACATGTCCGTACGGACGGGTAATGACGCCTTGACCTAGGCTAAAGAATACTATGCATAGAAAGTTCAAGAAATTTAACAATCGTATTAATCTCTATTCCACATTTTGTGAAAGTCCAAGGGTGGCATCGAAATGGATTTAGAAATTACAAGTCGATTTGCAAGCTGGGTCCACTACATTTTACGTTTTCACTTTCACAAAATGTATTGTAACGTGGAGCGACACATCAAAGCCAACACACCCCGCTTTCAAATTGACCTGTAATTTCCAAATCCATTTCGATGCCACCCTTACGATTTTTACAAATACTAGATGAGGATTAGATTATGACGATTGTAAAATATCTTGAACTTTCTATGCATATTTTCCCTGTAATTTATCGTCATATCACGGGATCAAAATGTGTGCGGTGTCACTAGTACCGCGACCAAACGGCCACAGCCTGCTACTAGAGCTAATGTGCTTCAGGAAGCACGGATATCAGCCTAAATAGTCTTTTGTAAGGCTTGTGTGAACCGCCTCGCACTAACCACTTGGTGATGACTACCACTCCCAAATTTCAAAAGCATCTAACCAAGTTTGACTGAAATCGGCTAAAGAATATAGAAGAAAATACATTTGATATGCTTCAATATAATGACCTCTACTGACCATTAGTTGACCAGTGGCCAAATTAATTAGATCAAGGCTGTGGGAGAAGCATTTCGTTATTTTGACAAAAAATGACCCCTACTGACCATTAGGTGACCACTGGTCAAATTCTGTGAACAACTTTTACGAGTTAATTAGATCAAGGCTGTGGGAGAATCATTTCGGTATTTTGAAAAGAAAATTACCCCTACTGACCATTAGGTGACCAATGGCCAAATTTTGACCCCTACTGACCATTAGGTGACCATTGGCCAAATTAATTAAACCAAGACTGTGAGAGAAGAAGCATTTCGTAATTTTGAAGAAAGTGACCCCTGCTGACCATTAGGTGACCACTGGCCAAATTCTGTGAACATCTTTTACGAGTTAATTAAATCAAGGCTGTGGGAGAAGCATTTCGTTATTTTGAAAGGAAAATGACCCCTACTGACCATTAGGTGACCAATGGTCAAATTCTGACCCTACTGACCATTAGGTGACCATTGGCCAAATTAATTGGACCAAGACTGTGGGAGAAGAAGCATTTCGTAATTTTAACGAAAATGACCCCTGCTGACCATTAGGTGACCATTGGCCAAATTATCGGTGTACACCCTATATGAGGCTTGGTCCAGAGATATAACTGACCAAGTTTGACATGAATTGGATCAACAGTTTTGGAGAAGCAGCATTTCCTAATTTTGAAGAAAATGACCCCTACTGACCATCTGGTGACCACTGGCCAAATTCTGTGAACAACTTTTATGAGGCATGGTCCAGAGATGTAACTGGCCAAGTTTGACAATAATTGGACCAAGACTGTGGAAGAAGTAGCATTTTATAGTTTTAAAGAAAATGACCACTAGTGACCACTAGGTGACGTTTGACCACACCTGCTGATCACTACAGATAGAACTCGGGTCAAGGAAGATCCTGTCCAAATTTGGTTGAAATCGGTCAAAGAATTTGGCAGATATTGAATTTGGCAGATTTATTTGTGAGCGTTTGCCCGAAGAAAGAAAGAAAGAAAGAAAGAAAGAAAGAAAGAAAGAAAGAAAGAAAGAAAGGCGACGAATACAATATATCAGCCTGCTTCGCACGGCTGATATAATTATACACGCGGGTACATTACGCCAGAAACAAACAAAAAATGCTGATCGTCTTCGCCCGACCCTACGAAACAAGCCAGACATTAAACTTGTTTTATTTTTTTATTTAAAAAAAAAAAGTCTTACAAGAAAAAATACAAAAAGTCTTAAAAAAAATTAAAAAAATTAAAAACATAACAAAATTGAAAAAAATTTAATAAAAATAAATGTCCGAAATAAGCCTACTCCAATAAATTAATTCTTTTAAAAATAAGGTTGCAAAATTGCGCTCGTTAAAACTGAGAAGAAAACCAAACGACATCGGCCGGGACTAGGACTCGAACCCAGGCGATGGAACCCCGCAGACGAGGAGTCTATCCACTCGGCCGTTCGACTACCAGTCAACATTGCTTCAAATTGATGTGACTTAATAGATTTGGAAGCTGGAGTTGAATAGCTCCAGTGTAAAATAAAGAAAAAAAAGTTATGTGGTGTTGACCAAGCATTCAGGGATTCGGACCCATGACTTTATTCATTGAACGTCTCCCATATAGCACTCTTTTGGGTTCTAGGATTCCCGGCCCAGCACACATCCTTCCCTGTCCATGTTCATGTAACCCGTAGGTCACGCAACCGTAAAGGGAGGACTGACGGAGCGAGGCCCTAGCTCTTGCCGCCTATGCAAGCAAACGAGCTCCGTCCCTATACTAAGGTGCGCACCTGAACTCCGCGGACAGTACCAGCCTGACGAATTAAGCCGCTGAGCTAACTCCGGTTGGTGATTGAAGACGATCAATTAATTCTTTTAAAGAAAAGATTGCGAAATCGCGCGCGTTAAAACTGAGGAAAGATGACGTCGGCCAGAACGGGGACTCGAACCCAGGCGATGGAACCCCGCAGACGAGGAGCATAACCACTCGGCCATTCGACTACCAGTCAACATTGTTTCAAATCGATGTAACTTAATAGGTTTGGAAGCTGGAGTAATAGCTCTATCCTACATCTGCTCAAAGGAAGAAGGAGAAACTGTGTTTTTAGGGTTAATGAGCCGCCCACGCATTAATTGTCCGAAAACTAGTCTTATTTTATGTCGATAGAGGGCGCGCCGCACACAAATAGAAGTCGCCAGTAAAGCGCGGGCTCAAAGGAAACAACACAAAATCAGACAAACGGCGCTGCCTCGCGACAATCGGGAGTATGGTGGCAATGTATATGTTTTTCATTGAAAATTTAGAAATTTTAATACAATTGTCTTGTTTGCATTGTTTAAGAATTTTTCACCAAAAGTCATCGGTCAACCCACCAAAAATTGAAAAGAATATGACATGCTGGTCGTCATGTTTCTGTAGTCCCTGAACACGTGAGAGTTCTAAGTATTTTAATAAGATCATGAAAGTATGGGCGTTTTAACACTTAGGTCTATTGGAATTGATTTGCTCCGTTTTCACCCAAAGGGCTCTGTGTTAAGCCCCGGTAACAACGGATCGTACGAAATGTTGTCGTGGTAAGGCCTGGTCACAACGAACCCCGACGCATTTGTTCCAAGACACGACATACAATTTGGGCAAATCGTGGGTCGTCGGGGGTCGTCGCAAGACAGTCCTACGAAATTTCGAGCATCGTGGCATCGACGTACGTACATGTCCGTACGGACGGGTAATGACGCCTTGACCTAGGCTAAAGAATACTATGCATAGAAAGTTCAAGAAATTTAACAATCGTATTAATCTCTATTCCACATTTTGTGAAAGTCCAAGGGTGGCATCGAAATGGATTTAGAAATTACAAGTCGATTTGCAAGCTGGGTCCACTACATTTTACGTTTTCACTTTCACAAAATGTATTGTAACGTGGAGCGACACATCAAAGCCAACACACCCCGCTTTCAAATTGACCTGTAATTTCCAAATCCATTTCGATGCCACCCTTACGATTTTTACAAATACTAGATGAGGATTAGATTATGACGATTGTAAAATATCTTGAACTTTCTATGCATATTTTCCCTGTAATTTATCGTCATATCACGGGATCAAAATGTGTGCGGTGTCACTAGTACCGCGACCAAACGGCCACAGCCTGCTATTATACACGCGGGTACATTACGCCAGAAACAAACAAAAAATGCTGATCGTCTTCGCCCGACCCTACGAAACAAGCCAGACATTAAACTTGTTTTATTTTTTTATTTAAAAAAAAAAAGTCTTACAAGAAAAAATAAAAAAAGTCTTAAAAAAAATTAAAAAAATTAAAAACATAACAAAATTGAAAAAAATTTAATAAAAATAAATGTCCGAAATAAGCCTACTCCAATAAATTAATTCTTTTAAAAATAAGGTTGCAAAATTGCGCTCGTTAAAACTGAGAAGAAAACCAAACGACATCGGCCGGGACTAGGACTCGAACCCAGGCGATGGAACCCCGCAGACGAGGAGTCTATCCACTCGGCCGTTCGACTACCAGTCAACATTGCTTCAAATTGATGTGACTTAATAGATTTGGAAGCTGGAGTTGAATAGCTCCAGTGTAAAATAAAGAAAAAAAAGTTATGTGGTGTTGACCAAGCATTCAGGGATTCGGACCCATGACTTTATTCATTGAACGTCTCCCATATAGCACTCTTTTGGGTTCTAGGATTCCCGGCCCAGCACACATCCTTCCCTGTCCATGTTCATGTAACCCGTAGGTCACGCAACCGTAAAGGGAGGACTGACGGAGCGAGGCCCTAGCTCTTGCCGCCTATGCAAGCAAACGAGCTCCGTCCCTATACTAAGGTGCGCACCTGAACTCCGCGGACAGTACCAGCCTGACGAATTAAGCCGCTGAGCTAACTCCGGTTGGTGATTGAAGACGATCAATTAATTCTTTTAAAGAAAAGATTGCGAAATCGCGCGCGTTAAAACTGAGGAAAGATGACGTCGGCCAGAACGGGGACTCGAACCCAGGCGATGGAACCCCGCAGACGAGGAGCATAACCACTCGGCCATTCGACTACCAGTCAACATTGTTTCAAATCGATGTAACTTAATAGGTTTGGAAGCTGGAGTAAAAGCTCTATCCTACATCTGCTCAAAGGAAGAAGGAGAAACTGTGTTTTTAGGGTTAATGAGCCGCCCACGCATTAATTGTCCGAAAACTAGTCTTATTTTATGTCGATAGAGGGCGCGCCGCACACAAATAGAAGTCGCCAGTAAAGCGCGGGCTCAAAGGAAACAACACAAAATCAGACAAACGGCGCTGCCTCGCGACAATCGGGAGTATGGTGGCAATGTATATGTTTTTCATTGAAAATTTAGAAATTTTAATACAATTGTCTTGTTTGCATTGTTTAAGAATTGTTCACCAAAAGTCATCGGTCAACCCACCAAAAATTGAAAAGAATATGACATGCTGGTCGTCATGTTTCTGTAGTCCCTGAACACGTGAGAGTTCTAAGTATTTTAATAAGATCATAAAAGTATGGGCGTTTTAACACTTAGGTCTTTTGGAATTGATTTGCTCCGTTTCACCCAAAGGGCTCTGTGTTAAGCCCCGGTAACAACGGATCGTACGAAATGTTGTCGTGGTAAGGCCTGGTCACAACGAACCCCGACGCATTTGTTCCAAGACACGACATACAATTTGGGCAAATCGTGGGTCGTCGGGGGTCGTCGCAAGACAGTCCTACGAAATTTCGAGCATCGTGGCATCGACGTACGTACATGTCCGTACGGACGGGTAATGACGCCTTGACCAAGGCTAAAGAATACTATGCATAGAAAGTTCAAGAAATTTAACAATCGTTTTAATCTCTATTCCACATTTTGTGAAAGTCCAAGGATGGCATCGAAATGGGTTTAGAAATTACAAGTCGATTTGCAAGCTGGGTCCCCTACATTGTACGTTTTCACTTTCACAAAATGTATTGTAACGTGGAGCGACACATCAAAGCCAACACACCCCGCTTTCAAATTGACCTGTAATTACCAAATCCATTTCGATGCCACCCTGCGATTTTCACAAATACTAGATGAGGATTAGATTATGACGATTGTAAAATATCTTGAACTTTCTATGCATATTTTCCCTGTAATTTATCGTCAAATCACGGGATCAAAATGTGTGCGGTGTCACTAGTACCGCGACCAAACGGCCACAGCCTGCTATTATACACGCGGGTACATTACGCCAGATACAAAAAAAAAATGCTGATCGTCTTTGCCCGACCCTACGAAACAAGCCAGACATTAAACTTGTTTTATTTTTTATTAAAAAAAAAAAAGTCTTACAAGAAAAAATACAAAAAGTCTTTAAAAAAAAATTAAAAAATTAAAAACATAACAAAATTGAAAAAAATTAAATAAAAATAAATGTCCGAAATAAGCCTACTCCAATAAATTTATTCTTTTAAAGATAAGGTTGCAAAATTGCGCTCGTTAAAACTGAGAAGAAAACAAAACGACATCGGCCGGGACGAGGACTCGAACCCAGGCGATGGAACCCCGCAGACGAGGAGTCTATCCACTCGGCCGTTCGACTACCAGTCAACATTGCTTCAAATTGATGTGACTTAATAGATTTGGAAGCTGGAGTTGAATAGCTCCAGTGTAAAATAAAGAAAAACAAGTTATGTGGTGTTGACCAAGCATTCAGGGATTCGGACCCATGACTTTATTCATTGAACGTCTCCCATATAGCACTCTTTTGGGTTCTAGGATTCCCGGCCCAGCACACATCCTTCCCTGTCCATGTTCATGTAACCCGTAGGTCACGCAACCGTAAAGGGAGGACTGACGGAGCGAGGCCCTAGCTCTTGCCGCCTATGCAAGCAAACGAGCTCCGTCCCTATACTAAGGTGCGCACCTGAACTCCGCGGACAGTACCAGCCTGACGAATTAAGCCGCTGAGCTAACTCCGGTTGGTGATTGAAGACGATCAATTAATTCTTTTAAAGAAAAGATTGCGAAATCGCGCGCGTTAAAACTGAGGAAAGATGACGTCGGCCAGAACGGGGACTCGAACCCAGGCGATGGAACCCCGCAGACGAGGAGCATAACCACTCGGCCATTCGACTACCAGTCAACATTGTTTCAAATCGATGTAACTTAATAGGTTTGGAAGCTGGAGTAAAAGCTCTATCCTACATCTGCTCAAAGGAAGAAGGAGAAACTGTGTTTTTAGGGTTAATGAGCCGCCCACGCATTAATTGTCCGAAAACTAGTCTTATTTTATGTCGATAGAGGGCGCGCCGCACACAAATAGAAGTCGCCAGTAAAGCGCGGGCTCAAAGGAAACAACACAAAATCAGACAAACGGCGCTGCCTCGCGACAATCGGGAGTATGGTGGCAATGTATATGTTTTTCATTGAAAATTTAGAAATTTTAATACAATTGTCTTGTTTGCATTGTTTAAGAATTGTTCACCAAAAGTCATCGGTCAACCCACCAAAAATTGAAAAGAATATGACATGCTGGTCGTCATGTTTCTGTAGTCCCTGAACACGTGAGAGTTCTAAGTATTTTAATAAGATCATAAAAGTATGGGCGTTTTAACACTTAGGTCTTTTGGAATTGATTTGCTCCGTTTCACCCAAAGGGCTCTGTGTTAAGCCCCGGTAACAACGGATCGTACGAAATGTTGTCGTGGTAAGGCCTGGTCACAACGAACCCCGACGCATTTGTTCCAAGACACGACATACAATTTGGGCAAATCGTGGGTCGTCGGGGGTCGTCGCAAGACAGTCCTACGAAATTTCGAGCATCGTGGCATCGACGTACGTACATGTCCGTACGGACGGGTAATGACGCCTTGACCAAGGCTAAAGAATACTATGCATAGAAAGTTCAAGAAATTTAACAATCGTTTTAATCTCTATTCCACATTTTGTGAAAGTCCAAGGGTGGCATCGAAATGGGTTTAGAAATTACAAGTCGATTTGCAAGCTGGGTCCCCTACATTGTACGTTTTCACTTTCACAAAATGTATTGTAACGTGGAGCGACACATCAAAGCCAACACACCCCGCTTTCAAATTGACCTGTAATTACCAAATCCATTTCGATGCCACCCTGCGATTTTCACAAATACTAGATGAGGATTAGATTATGACGATTGTAAAATATCTTGAACTTTCTATGCATATTTTCCCTGTAATTTATCGTCAAATCACGGGATCAAAATGTGTGCGGTGTCACTAGTACCGCGACCAAACGGCCACAGCCTGCTATTATACACGCGGGTACATTACGCCAGATACAAAAAAAAAATGCTGATCGTCTTTGCCCGACCCTACGAAACAAGCCAGACATTAAACTTGTTTTATTTTTTATTAAAAAAAAAAAAGTCTTACAAGAAAAAATACAAAAAGTCTTTAAAAAAAAATTAAAAAATTAAAAACATAACAAAATTGAAAAAAATTAAATAAAAATAAATGTCCGAAATAAGCCTACTCCAATAAATTTATTCTTTTAAAGATAAGGTTGCAAAATTGCGCTCGTTAAAACTGAGAAGAAAACAAAACGACATCGGCCGGGACGAGGACTCGAACCCAGGCGATGGAACCCCGCAGACGAGGAGTCTATCCACTCGGCCGTTCGACTACCAGTCAACATTGCTTCAAATTGATGTGACTTAATAGATTTGGAAGCTGGAGTTGAATAGCTCCAGTGTAAAATAAAGAAAAACAAGTTATGTGGTGTTGACCAAGCATTCAGGGATTCGGACCCATGACTTTACTCATTGAACGTCTCCCATATAGCACTCTTTTGGGTTCTAGGATTCCCGGCCCACCACACATCCTTCCCTGTCCATGTTCATGTAACCCGTAGGTCACGCAACCGTAAAGGGAGGACTGACGGAGCGAGGCCCTAGCTCTTGCCGCCTATGCAAGCAAACGAGCTCCGTCCCTATACTAAGGTGCGCACCTGAACTCCGCGGACAGTACCAGCCTGACGAATTAAGCCGCTGAGCTAACTCCGGTTGGTGATTGAAGACGATCAATTAATTCTTTTAAAGATAAGATTGTGAAATTGCGCGCGTTAAAACTGAGGAAAAAATGACGTCCGCCAGAACGGGGACTCGAACCCAGGCGATGGAACCCCGCAGACGAGGAGCATAACCACTCGGCCATTCGAGTATCAGTCAACATTGTTTCAAATCGATGTGACTTAATAGGTTTGGAAGCTGGAGTAATAGCTCTATCTTAAATCTGCTCAAAGGAAGAAGGAGAAACTGTGTTTTTAGGGTTAATGAGCCGCCCACGCATTAATTGTCCGAAAACTAGTCTTATTTTATGTCGATAGAGGGCGCGCCGCACACAAATAGAAGTCGCCAGCAAAGCGCGGGCTCAAAGGAAACAACACAAAATCAGACAAACGGCGCTGCCTCGCGACACTCGGGAGTATTGGTGGCAATGTATATGTTTTTCATTGGAAATTTAGAAATTTTAATACAATTGTCTTGTTTACATTGGTTAAGAATTTTTCACAAAAAGTCATCGGTCAACCCACCAAAAATTGAAAAGAATATGACATGCTGGTCGTCATGTTTCTGTAGTCCCTGAACACGTGAGAGTTCTAAGTATTTTAATAAGATCATGAAAGTATGGGCGTTTTAACACTTAGGTCTATTGGAATTGATTTGCTCCGTTTTCACCCAAAGGGCTCTGTGTTAAGCCCCGGTAACAACGGATCGTACGAAATGTTGTCGTGGTAAGGCCTGGTCACAACGAACCCCGACGCATTTGTTCCACTGATCTCTATAACTGGATAGGTCGAGCGTACATTGATGGGATAGCGAGCCGTGAAGTAACCGGCGGCCATGATGGGATATTCAAAACATTGCCTTCGTGCATGCAAAAGACGCGTAGACACGTCGAGAGTGAGACAGTGGCAGCAGCGATGGTGGGTAAAAATGCATTAAAATCATTTGTAAATAAGTAAATTTATTAAATAAACTCGCAGACTGTGCGATCAGTATCTATCTTTGTAAAAAATGTCAGGATTACGGTTTTAAGAGAGATTTAGGAGAACATTGTTGGGCGAAAACGATATTTTTGTTTCCACATGAATTCCAGCGGGATTTTGTCATATAGTGGTCCTATCCATCATTTTATCTGAAAGAAAAACTGGGATATTTCGAAAGAACAGTAGATTTATAGAATCAGTTGGTCTAGGATACCTTACAATATGATTGAAATCCACAATACAGGTATTTTCAGACCAATTTTGTACCCATTCCATGAAGACTGTCCCGTTGACTTGCACGTCAAACAGTTCATGGTGGTAATTTGTGTACACATTCGTACACAACATATTGTGTCATGAACTATTTGACGTGCATAAATTTAATGTTCTGTAGAATTATCAAAATATCGCAATGATCACAGTTTTTTTCCTCACAATTCTGGAAGTGTAGAGCCACCTATTAATAATAATAATAGTATTATTAAATGCATGGTGTAGGCCAAGGCTATCATGGTGAAACTTGGATGTAGACACATATTTCCAATACTTCAGAACAATTTCATTTTCGCCCACCTGACAAATCTCTCTTAAAAACGTAGTCCTGATGACATTCCTTACATGTGCTCAAATGAAATTTCACTCTCTGAAGAAATGGGTATGCCAAATAAATTGAGAATTTTGTGTTTTTAAAATAGCGTCATGTTACAACATTCTTTCCTTGGCATTTAATTTATACCTGTATATTTTTTTTCTTTGTACACTACAGCTAATTGGTTTACCCAAGTCCACTTCTTGCTACTAAGATGTCAGGCTGTACAGCTTATTACGGCTGGACAAGTCATAGGACGAACTGCTCCCATTATGACAGAGGGACAACAGATGACAGCGAATGTCAAAACTTATTTTGTTTAACCATCAGTAAATACGGAAGCTTAATTGACCAACTACGTTTTCCAAGATAAGCTATCTCGGTGTTCCACATCCCTATAGATGTGCTGCAAATATATTGCAGAACTCTGCATCTTGGCATTTCATGTTTCAACAATATAAGTACAGATAATAAAAAAACAGTCGCAACAGTCACAAACATATCTACATGGAAATATATTGAACATGTGTTTTATGAAAACTGACAAATCTGGTTAAAATTGTATTGTTAATATTCAAAGCAAATTATACAGATGTTAAAATGACATGGATTTACCCAGTCAGTGTTCTCCACAATCACTGGGTAGCGGCCGCCCTGTGTACAAGTTACGCTGTTCTGTCATATTTTTATGCTGTCAAATTTTGCTTTTCAATCATGGTTTTATTTTGCTTTCTTACAAAACTAAAATTGTGGTGTACAAATCTTTAATATTGTGTTCATATCGCACAAATATCTAGAAACACTCACAATTCAAAGTTAAAGCCGTACAAGGGTGTCCTAATAAAATTTGGCCTGTGAAGAATGCTGCCAAATGTATCTTTGCATAGTATCAACAATTATTATTCTAAAATGACATCGCAAGTTTTGTTTTGGTTTGAAATTCATAAACAGTCGGGGGTTAATTGTTTTTTATTTGGTTTTCTAACATCAGTAAACAATACATAATAAGCATATTGTTACTATGGAAGTAGTTATTACATGTTATATGTAATGTATCAATGTAAAATAAAAGCATTAAGCAACATTGAATCCATTGTGTGACATGTCATTATTTACACATGTGATTGATATTTTTTATTGTGATTTATTTCAAGTTTAAGCCATAGAGCTGTATCTTTATTATACAGCTCTATGGTTTAAGCTCAAAACCACATAATTTTTTTTTTCTGTCCACTTGTCAAGCAAGAATTTTTGGGACCCTTTCTAAAAAATTTACTAAACATTAGGTTGATTCTAAATCTGGACACTGCCTTAAAACCCCACGAACAAACCATGATGTGCCAATTAAATTTTCCTGAAACACACTGACATTTTTTCAATTTTTTCAACATCTTTTTATTTTATCATAAAACTGGCACTTTTTAGTGTCTGGATATAAAATTAAACAAAAAATTTCAAGAATTTCCTTAATCCCCCAAAACTCGTTTTGCCTTTTCCTATGGTTTGTGCATTATGATGTGGACTTCTTCCTCCCCCCCAAACCCCCCCCCCAAAAAAAACAAAACCCAACAAAACCCCCCCAAAACAATTTAGAAGTTGGAAATTCTTGAAAATACTTGTCCGACATATCCCATAGACTTTGCACTGCATTGCATCGTCTCACACCAATGTCTCATATCTTTTCCAAAAAATAGGCCTATTTAACATTGAAACTTGGCGTATACATGTAATTCTTGGGTGTTATTATGTTTAACTTAATTTTCCTAATCAAACTGGATCGTTTTTGTAACGTTAACTTCGTTTCCTGTGATATTACATTCGTTTTCTCGGTCGTGCGCTATACAAACGTGTGTACGCCTGCAATGTTTTGAATATCCCAATATGGCCGCCAATGGCTTCAACGTGCAGAGCCGCTCGACCTATCCAGTTTGTAGAGATCAGTGATTTGTTCCAAGACACGACATACAATTTGGGCAAATCGTGGGTCGTCGGGGGTCGTCGCAAGACAGTCCTACGAAATTTCGAGCATCGTGGCATCGACGTACGTACATGTCCGTACGGACGGGTAATGACGCCTTGACCTAGGCTAAAGAATACTATGCATAGAAAGTTCAAGAAATTTAACAATCGTATTAATCTCTATTCCACATTTTGTGAAAGTCCAAGGGTGGCATCGAAATGGATTTAGAAATTACAAGTCGATTTGCAAGCTGGGTCCACTACATTTTACGTTTTCACTTTCACAAAATGTATTGTAACGTGGAGCGACACATCAAAGCCAACACACCCCGCTTTCAAATTGACCTGTAATTTCCAAATCCATTTCGATGCCACCCTTACGATTTTTACAAATACTAGATGAGGATTAGATTATGACGATTGTAAAATATCTTGAACTTTCTATGCATATTTTCCCTGTAATTTATCGTCATATCACGGGATCAAAATGTGTGCGGTGTCACTAGTACCGCGACCAAACGGCCACAGCCTGCTATTATACACGCGGGTACATTACGCCAGAAACAAACAAAAAATGCTGATCGTCTTCGCCCGACCCTACGAAACAAGCCAGACATTAAACTTGTTTTATTTTTTTATTTAAAAAAAAAAAGTCTTACAAGAAAAAATACAAAAAGTCTTAAAAAAAAATAAAAAAATTAAAAACATAACAAAATTGAAAAAAATTTAATAAAAATTAATGTCCGAAATAAGCCTACTCCAATAAATTAATTCTTTTAAAAATAAGGTTGCAAAATTGCGCTCGTTAAAACTGAGAAGAAAACCAAACGACATCGGCCGGGACGAGGACTCGAACCCAGGCGATGGAACCCCGCAGACGAGGAGTCTATCCACTCGGCCGTTCGACTACCAGTCAACATTGCTTCAAATTGATGTGACTTAATAGATTTGGAAGCTGGAGTTGAATAGCTCCAGTGTAAAATAAAGAAAAAAAAGTTATGTGGTGTTGACCAAGCATTCAGGGATTCGGACCCATGACTTTATTCATTGAACGTCTCCCATATAGCACTCTTTTGGGTTCTAGGATTCCCGGCCCAGCACACATCCTTCCCTGTCCATGTTCATGTAACCCGTAGGTCACGCAACCGTAAAGGGAGGACTGACGGAGCGAGGCCCTAGCTCTTGCCGCCTATGCAAGCAAACGAGCTCCGTCCCTATACTAAGGTGCGCACCTGAACTCCGCGGACAGTACCAGCCTGACGAATTAAGCCGCTGAGCTAACTCCGGTTGGTGATTGAAGACGATCAATTAATTCTTTTAAAGAAAAGATTGCGAAATCGCGCGCGTTAAAACTGAGGAAAGATGACGTCGGCCAGAACGGGGACTCGAACCCAGGCGATGGAACCCCGCAGACGAGGAGCATAACCACTCGGCCATTCGACTACCAGTCAACATTGTTTCAAATCGATGTAACTTAATAGGTTTGGAAGCTGGAGTAATAGCTCTATCCTACATCTGCTCAAAGGAAGAAGGAGAAACTGTGTTTTTAGGGTTAATGAGCCGCCCACGCATTAATTGTCCGAAAACTAGTCTTATTTTATGTCGATAGAGGGCGCGCCGCACACAAATAGAAGTCGCCAGTAAAGCGCGGGCTCAAAGGAAACAACACAAAATCAGACAAACGGCGCTGCCTCGCGACAATCGGGAGTATGGTGGCAATGTATATGTTTTTCATTGAAAATTTAGAAATTTTAATACAATTGTCTTGTTTGCATTGTTTAAGAATTTTTCACCAAAAGTCATCGGTCAACCCACCAAAAATTGAAAAGAATATGACATGCTGGTCGTCATGTTTCTGTAGTCCCTGAACACGTGAGAGTTCTAAGTATTTTAATAAGATCATAAAAGTATGGGCGTTTTAACACTTAGGTCTTTTGGAATTGATTTGCTCCGTTTCACCCAAAGGGCTCTGTGTTAAGCCCCGGTAACAACGGATCGTACGAAATGTTGTCGTGGTAAGGCCTGGTCACAACGAACCCCGACGCATTTGTTCCAAGACACGACATACAATTTGGGCAAATCGTGGGTCGTCGGGGGTCGTCGCAAGACAGTCCTACGAAATTTCGAGCATCGTGGCATCGACGTACGTACATGTCCGTACGGACGGGTAATGACGCCTTGACCTAGGCTAAAGAATACTATGCATAGAAAGTTCAAGAAATTTAACAATCGTATTAATCTCTATTCCACATTTTGTGAAAGTCCAAGGGTGGCATCGAAATGGATTTAGAAATTACAAGTCGATTTGCAAGCTGGGTCCACTACATTTTACGTTTTCACTTTCACAAAATGTATTGTAACGTGGAGCGACACATCAAAGCCAACACACCCCGCTTTCAAATTGACCTGTAATTTCCAAATCCATTTCGATGCCACCCTTACGATTTTTACAAATACTAGATGAGGATTAGATTATGACGATTGTAAAATATCTTGAACTTTCTATGCATATTTTCCCTGTAATTTATCGTCATATCACGGGATCAAAATGTGTGCGGTGTCACTAGTACCGCGACCAAACGGCCACAGCCTGCTATTATACACGCGGGTACATTACGCCAGAAACAAACAAAAAATGCTGATCGTCTTCGCCCGACCCTACGAAACAAGCCAGACATTAAACTTGTTTTATTTTTTTATTTAAAAAAAAAAAGTCTTACAAGAAAAAATACAAAAAGTCTTAAAAAAAATTAAAAAAATTAAAAACATAACAAAATTGAAAAAAATTTAATAAAAATTAATGTCCGAAATAAGCCTACTCCAATAAATTAATTCTTTTAAAAATAAGGTTGCAAAATTGCGCTCGTTAAAACTGAGAAGAAAACCAAACGACATCGGCCGGGACGAGGACTCGAACCCAGGCGATGGAACCCCGCAGACGAGGAGTCTATCCACTCGGCCGTTCGACTACCAGTCAACATTGCTTCAAATTGATGTGACTTAATAGATTTGGAAGCTGGAGTTGAATAGCTCCAGTGTAAAATAAAGAAAAAAAAGTTATGTGGTGTTGACCAAGCATTCAGGGATTCGGACCCATGACTTTATTCATTGAACGTCTCCCATATAGCACTCTTTTGGGTTCTAGGATTCCCGGCCCAGCACACATCCTTCCCTGTCCATGTTCATGTAACCCGTAGGTCACGCAACCGTAAAGGGAGGACTGACGGAGCGAGGCCCTAGCTCTTGCCGCCTATGCAAGCAAACGAGCTCCGTCCCTATACTAAGGTGCGCACCTGAACTCCGCGGACAGTACCAGCCTGACGAATTAAGCCGCTGAGCTAACTCCGGTTGGTGATTGAAGACGATCAATTAATTCTTTTAAAGAAAAGATTGCGAAATCGCGCGCGTTAAAACTGAGGAAAGATGACGTCGGCCAGAACGGGGACTCGAACCCAGGCGATGGAACCCCGCAGACGAGGAGCATAACCACTCGGCCATTCGACTACCAGTCAACATTGTTTCAAATCGATGTAACTTAATAGGTTTGGAAGCTGGAGTAATAGCTCTATCCTACATCTGCTCAAAGGAAGAAGGAGAAACTGTGTTTTTAGGGTTAATGAGCCGCCCACGCATTAATTGTCCGAAAACTAGTCTTATTTTATGTCGATAGAGGGCGCGCCGCACACAAATAGAAGTCGCCAGTAAAGCGCGGGCTCAAAGGAAACAACACAAAATCAGACAAACGGCGCTGCCTCGCGACAATCGGGAGTATGGTGGCAATGTATATGTTTTTCATTGAAAATTTAGAAATTTTAATACAATTGTCTTGTTTGCATTGTTTAAGAATTTTTCACCAAAAGTCATCGGTCAACCCACCAAAAATTGAAAAGAATATGACATGCTGGTCGTCATGTTTCTGTAGTCCCTGAACACGTGAGAGTTCTAAGTATTTTAATAAGATCATAAAAGTATGGGCGTTTTAACACTTAGGTCTTTTGGAATTGATTTGCTCCGTTTCACCCAAAGGGCTCTGTGTTAAGCCCCGGTAACAACGGATCGTACGAAATGTTGTCGTGGTAAGGCCTGGTCACAACGAACCCCGACGCATTTGTTCCAAGACACGACATACAATTTGGGCAAATCGTGGGTCGTCGGGGGTCGTCGCAAGACAGTCCTACGAAATTTCGAGCATCGTGGCATCGACGTACGTACATGTCCGTACGGACGGGTAATGACGCCTTGACCAAGGCTAAAGAATACTATGCATAGAAAGTTCAAGAAATTTAACAATCGTTTTAATCTCTATTCCACATTTTGTGAAAGTCCAAGGGTGGCATCGAAATGGGTTTAGAAATTACAAGTCGATTTGCAAGCTGGGTCCCCTACATTGTACGTTTTCACTTTCACAAAATGTATTGTAACGTGGAGCGACACATCAAAGCCAACACACCCCGCTTTCAAATTGACCTGTAATTACCAAATCCATTTCGATGCCACCCTGCGATTTTCACAAATACTAGATGAGGATTAGATTATGACGATTGTAAAATATCTTGAACTTTCTATGCATATTTTCCCTGTAATTTATCGTCAAATCACGGGATCAAAATGTGTGCGGTGTCACTAGTACCGCGACCAAACGGCCACAGCCTGCTATTATACACGCGGGTACATTACGCCAGATACAAACAAAAAATGCTGATCGTCTTCGCCCGACCCTACGAAACAAGCCAGACATTAAACTTGTTTTATTTTTTTATTTAAAAAAAAAAAGTCTTACAAAAAAAAAAAAAAAAAACGCCTAAAAAAAATTAAAAAAATTAAAAACATAACAAAATTGAAAAAAATTAAATAAAAATAAATGTCCGAAATAAGCCTACTCCAATAAATTAATTCTTTTAAAAATAAGGTTGCAAAATTGCGCTCGTTAAAACTGAGAAGAAAACCAAACGACATCGGCCGGGACGAGGACTCGAACCCAGGCGATGGAACCCCGCAGACGAGGAGTCTATCCACTCGGCCGTTCGACTACCAGTCAACATTGCTTCAAATTGATGTGACTTAATAGATTTGGAAGCTGGAGTTGAATAGCTCCAGTGTAAAATAAAGGAAAAAAAGTTATGTGGTGTTGACCAAGCATTCAGGGATTCGGACCCATGACTTTATTCATTGAACGTCTCCCATATAGCACTCTTTTGGGTTCTAGGATTCCCGGCCTAGCACACATCCTTCCCTGTCCATGTTCATGTAACCCGTAGGTCACGCAACCGTAAAGGGAGGACTGACGGAGCGAGGCCCTAGCTCTTGCCGCCTATGCAAGCAAACGAGCTCCGTCCCTATACTAAGGTGCGCACCTGAACTCCGCGGACAGTACCAGCCTGACGAATTAAGCCGCTGAGCTAACTCCGGTTGGTGATTGAAGACGATCAATTAATTATTTTAAAGATAAGATTGCGAAATCGCGCGCGTTAAAACTGAGGAAAGATGACGTGGGCCAGAACGGGGACTCGAACCCAGGCGATGGAACCCCGCAGACGAGGAGCATAACCACTCGGCCATTCGACTACCAGTCAACATTGTTTCAAATCGATGTAACTTAATAGGTTTGGAAGCTGGAGTAATAGCTCTATCCTACATCTGCTCAAAGGAAGAAGGAGAAACTGTGTTTTTAGGGTTAATGAGCCGCCCACGCATTAATTGTCCGAAAACTAGTCTTATTTTATGTCGATAGAGGGCGCGCCGCACACAAATAGAAGTCGCCAGTAAAGCGCGGGCTCAAAGGAAACAACACAAAATCAGACAAACGGCGCTGCCTCGCGACAATCGGGAGTATGGTGGCAATGTATATGTTTTTCATTGAAAATTTAGAAATTTTAATACAATTGTCTTGTTTGCATTGTTTAAGAATTTTTCACCAAAAGTCATCGGTCAACCCACCAAAAATTGAAAAGAATATGACATGCTGGTCGTCATGTTTCTGTAGTCCCTGAACACGTGAGAGTTCTAAGTATTTTAATAAGATCATAAAAGTATGGGCGTTTTAACACTTAGGTCTTTTGGAATTGATTTGCTCCGTTTCACCCAAAGGGCTCTGTGTTAAGCCCCGGTAACAACGGATCGTACGAAATGTTGTCGTGGTAAGGCCTGGTCACAACGAACCCCGACGCATTTGTTCCAAGACACGACATACAATTTGGGCAAATCGTGGGTCGTCGGGGGGCGTCGCAAGACAGTCCTACGAAATTTCGAGCATCGTGGCATCGACGTACGTACATGTCCGTACGGACGGGTAATGACGCCTTGACCAAGGCTAAAGAATACTATGCATAGAAAGTTCAAGAAATTTAACAATCGTTTTAATCTCTATTCCACATTTTGTGAAAGTCCAAGGGTGGCATCGAAATGGGTTTAGAAATTACAAGTCGATTTGCAAGCTGGGTCCCCTACATTGTACGTTTTCACTTTCACAAAATGTATTGTAACGTGGAGCGACACATCAAAGCCAACACACCCCGCTTTCAAATTGACCTGTAATTACCAAATCCATTTCGATGCCACCCTGCGATTTTCACAAATACTAGATGAGGATTAGATTATGACGATTGTAAAATATCTTGAACTTTCTATGCATATTTTCCCTGTAATTTATCGTCAAATCACGGGATCAAAATGTGTGCGGTGTCACTAGTACCGCGACCAAACGGCCACAGCCTGCTATTATACACGCGGGTACATTACGCCAGATACAAAAAAAAAACGCTGATCGTTTTCGCCCGACCCTACGAAACAAGCCAGACATTAAACTTGTTTTATTTTTTATTAAAAAAAAAAAGTCTTACAAGAAAAAATAAAAAGTCTTAAAAACAAATTAAAAAAATTAAAAACATAACAAAATAAAAAAAAATTAAATAAAAATAAATGTCCCGAAATAAGCCTACTCCAATAAATTAATTCTTTTAAAGATAAGGTTGCAAAATTGCGCTCGTTAAAACTGAGAAGAAAACAAAATGACGTCGGCCAAAACGGGGACTCGAACCCAGGCGATGGAACCCCGCAGACGAGGAGCATAACCACTCGGCCATTCGACTACCAGTCAACATTGTTTCAAATCGATGTAACTTAATAGGTTTGGAAGCTGGAGTAATAGCTCTATTCTACATCTGCTCAAAGGAAGAAGGAGAAACTGTGTTTTCAGGGTTAATGAGCCGCCCACGCATTAATTGTCCGAAAACTAGTCTTATTTTATGTCGATAGAGGGCGCGCCGCACACAAATAGAAGTCACCAGCAAAGAGCAAGTTCGGGCGCGAACTATAGTTAACCATAGTTCGACTAACGTCGCTCGAACGCAGAATGGTTGGACTATCTAGTCGACTATTTGGAACCAGAACCCAGAGCACGGTTGCCGCTGGTTGACAGTAGCCTCTTTTCATAGGAAAACATGGAGAGAACCATCTCTCTGGGAGGCTGGTGTTTTCTTGAGTTCTCAAGTTCCTTGGGCATCATAAATGAGTGAAGATTATGACAAAAGCTCTGGGAATATGATGGCATCACGTACTGCTGCACGTGGTGGGTTGGTACATGATGTTATACAGGCGATTCCACGTAGCATTGGCTGCGAATTTGTAAAGAATTTGGACACTGAACCGTCAATTCTGAATAGCGCCCTCTGTTGTCAATAACAAGAAACACAAAAATATCACAACATTTCTGATTAAAACTCCCTTTTTTGTATTGTGCATAAACAATAACAAACATATATCCACGAATCCGACCTTCTTTTTCCCCTGTAAAATTATTCGAAAATTTACAAATAATGACAGAATTAAACCAATCATGCACAAGATAACGACGGGATAATGTGCTTTATCTAAATTGTCTTAAGCTTGTGAATTAAAAAAGTAATATTGTTTGAAACGGTTGTAAATTTTTATATATGAATATATGAAATATGAATCAAGTGCAAAGTACATGTATGCGAAATTAGACTGCGCCCAGATACGCACTTAACGCAACAGGTGGTTTACGGTTGCGTGGCCTACGGGTTACATGAACATGGACAGGGAAGGAAGTGTGGTGGGCCGGGAATCCTAGAACCCAAAAGAGTCCTATATGGGTGGTCGTTCAATGAGTAAAGTCATGGGTTCGATCCCCTGAATGCTTGGTCAACACCACATCATTTTTTTTTCTTCATTCTATACTGGAGCTAATACTCCAGTTTTCAAACATATGTCACATCGATTTGAAACAATGTCGACTGGTAGTCCAATGGCTGAGTGGTTAGGCTCCTCGTTTGCGGCGTTTCATCGCCTGGGTTCGAGTTTTCGTCCTGGCCTATCTTTTGTTTTCCTTTTTTTCCCGGCAGTTTTAACGCGCGCAATTTCGCAATCTTATCTTTAAAAGAATTAAATTATAGTCTTCAAATACCAACCAGAGTTATAGCTCAACGGCTTAATTCGCCAGGGTGAAGAGTCCTATATGGGAGTCGGTCAATGTACGCAAACGGGGTGTGTTGGCTCTGATGTGTCGCTCGACGTTACAATACATTTGAATGCTATGTTTGTGAAAGTGCAAACGTACACTGTTGTCCCCCCCCCCCCCCCCCCCCCGATGCCACCCTTGGACTTTCACAAGATGTGGAATAGAGAATAATACGATTTTTAAATTTCTTGAAATTTCTATGCATAGTTTTCTTTAGCCTTGATCAAGGCGTTATTACCCGTCCGTACGTACATGTACGTACATCGATGCCACGATGCTCGAAATTTCGTAGGACTGTCTTGCGACGACCCCCGATGACCCACGATCTGCCCAAATTTTATGTCGTGTCGTGGAACAAATGCGTCGTGGGTTCGTTGTGACCAGGCCTTACTACGACAACATTTTGTACGATCCGTTGTGACCGGGGTTTATTAACACAGAGCCCTTTGGGTGAAACGGAGCAAATCAATTCCCATAGACCTAAGGGCAAAAACGCCTATACTTTCACGATCTTATTAAAATACATAGAACTCTCACGTGTTCAGGGACTACAGAAACATGACGACCAGCATGTCATATTCTTTTTAAATTTTTGGTGGGTTGACCGAAGAATTTTTTTGAAAAATTCTTACCCAATGCAAACAAGACAATTTTATTTAAATTTCTAAATTTCCAATGAAAAATATATACATTGCCACCCTACTCCCGAGTGTCGCGAGGCCGCGCCGTTTGTCTGATTATGTGTTGTTTCCTTTGAGCCCGCGCTTTGCTTGTGACTTCTATTTGTGTGGCGCGCCCTCTATCGACATAAAATAAGTCGAATTTTCGGACAATTAATGCGTGGGCGGCTCATTAACCCTGAAAACACAGTTTCTCCTTCTTCCTTTGAGCAGATGTTGGATAGAGCTATTACTCCAGCTTCCAAACCTATTAAGTCACATCGATTTCAAACAGTGCTGACTGGTAGTCGAATGGCCGAGTCATTTTTTCCTCAGTTTTAACGCGCGCGATTTCGCAATCTTATCTATAAAAAAAGAATTAATTGATCGTCTTCAATCACCAACCGGAGTTAGCTCAGCGGCTTAATTCGTCAGGCTGGTACTCTCCGCGGAGTTCAGGTGCGCACCTTAGTATAGGGACGGAGTTCGTTTGCTTGCATAGGCGGCAAGAGCTAGGGCCTCGCTCCGTCAGTCCTCCCTTTACGGTTGCGCGGCCTACGGGTTACATGAACATGGACAGGGAAGGAAGTGTGGTGGGCCGGGAATCCTAGAACCCAAAAGAGTCCTATATGGGTGGTCGTTCAATGAGTAAAGTCATGGGTTCGATCCCCTGAATGCTTGGTCAACACCACATAACTTTTTTTTCTTCATTCTATACTGGAGCTAATACTCCAGTTTTCAAACATAAGTCACATCGATTTGAAACAATGTCGACTGGTAGTCCAATGGCTGAGTGGTTAGGCTCCTCGTTTTCGGCGTTTCATCGCTACATGACTTAACAAACAAGTGTTTTGCGGCCATGGAGAATGGACAAGTTACAGGCAGTGTGTTTAGTAAAGCATTTGATTGTGTTGATCATGAAATCTTACTAAAGAAACTAGAAAGGATGAACATGTCATCTTCTGTAATAAATTGGTTTAAGTCGTACCTAAGTGAACGTAGTCAGTCTGTGAATATTGGCGGCACCATATCAAAGGTCCTGTCCGTAAACACTGGTGTTCCACAGGGGTCGATACTAGGTCCACTTTTATTCATTGTTTATTTTAGTGACCTTCCATTTTGTATTGCCCCAAACTGCAACTTATTTATGTATGCAGATGACTCAACATTAACGTGTAGCTCCTCCAACATTAATATAATAGAAAGTAGCTTAAATACAGCTCTTACTAGTTTTCACAACTGGTGCGGAAGAAACAAGCTAGCTTTAAATGCCACCAAAACCAAATGCATGCTTATTGGTACTAGGCAGAAAATATCTAATGTTAATTTAAATGTATGCATTGCTGGTAGTCGTATTGAAAATGTGAAGTCTTATAAATGTTTTGGTGTAATTATTGATGAAGCATTAAGTTGGGGCCCACATGTCGAATACGTAAGAAAAAATGTGGTGTCTAAATTAGGTATACTAAGAAGAATCCGTGATTGTATTCCTCAGCACAGCTTGCACACACTATTTGTAAGTCTAGTTATGCCAACATTAGAGTATTGTTGTACTGTGTGGGGAGGAAGGTACATATCTCACGATAATATGTTAAACAAATGTCTCTAAAGAGCCGCGCGGATAATCCTTAAATGTACCTTCCTCACCCCTTCAGAGGATATGTTTGCTTGTCTTAATTGGACCCCTTTTTCAAAAAGAGTCAAGTCAAAAAAGGCTATTCTTGTCTTCAAAAGTATCAACAAAATGACTCCTTTGTACATGACAAATATTTTTAAACCACTTACAGTAATTCGCGAAACAAGGCAATCAACCCACACGGCACTGAAAGTTTCTTTCGCCAAAAAAAAATGCTACGCCACAAGTTTCGCTGTGAGTGGTGCAAATATTTGGAATAATCTGCCCGAACAATTGCGAACATTGGACTCATTAAGCACATTTAAATCAGAGCTCCGACATGCCATTTGAGTGTTAGATATTATGCCAATTGCGCTGATCTACGGAGTTAGAACTTGGTTGCCACTATAATGTGGAGCCGGATAGGAATTTCCCCTTCTTATTTCTCACCTAAAAGGTTTTTATTTGGCGGGTTTTCGCCTATCTCGTAAATCAGAGTTAGTATTAATGTTTAGAATTCCTGTAATATCCTTGTATTTATAATATGTACTGTTATTTTATTTGATGATGTATGCAGGGCCCCAATGAAAACCAGTTTTAAACTGTTTGGGCACACCCTGGGTAAAGAAATGGAATAAATAAATAAATCGCCTGGGTTCGAGTCCTCGTCCTGGCCGATGTTTTTTTTTCCTTTTTTCTCGGCAGTTTTAACGGGCGCAATTTCGCAATCTTATCTTTAAAAGAATTAAATTATAGTCTTCAAATACCAACCGGAGTTATAGCTCAACGGCTTAATTCGCCAGGGTGAAGAGTCCTATATGGGAGTCGGTCAATGTACGCAAACGGGGTGTGTTGGCTCTGATGTGTCGCTCGACGTTACAATACATTTGAATGCTATGTTTGTGAAAGTGCAAACGTACACTGTAGTTCCCCCCCCCCCCCCCCCCGCTTGCAAATCGACTTGTAATTTCTAAATCCATTTCGATGCCACCCTTGGACTTTCACAAGATGTGGAATAGAGAATAATACGATTTTTAAATTTCTTGAAATGTCTATGCATAGTTTTCTTTAGCCTTGATCAAGGCGTCATTACCCGTCCGTACGTACATGTACGTACATCGATGCCACGATGCTCGAAATTTCGTAGGACTGTCTTGCGACGACCCCCGATGACCCACGATCTGCCCAAATTGTATGTCGTGTCGTGGAACAAATGCGTCGTGGGTTCGTTGTGACCAGGCCTTACCACGACAACATTTCGTACGATCCGTTGTGACCGGGGTTTATTAACACAGAGCCCTTTGGGTGAAACGGAGCAAATCAATTCCCATAGACCTAAGAGCTAAAACGCCTATACTACACGTGTTCAGGGACTACAGAAACATGACGACCAGCATGTCATATTCTTTTCAATTTTTGGGGGGTTGACCGATGATTTTTTTTTTTTTATTTCTTACCGGCCAATGCAAACAATACAATTTTAAATTTTAAAATTTCTAAATTTCCAATGAAAAATGTATACATTGCCACCCTACTCCCGAGTGTCGCGAGGCAGCGCTGTTTGTCTGATTTTGTGTGGCGCGCCCTCTATCGACATAAAATAAGTCGAATTTTCGGTCAATTAATGCGTGGGCGGTTCATTAACCCTGAAAACACAGTTTCTCCTTCTTCCTTTGAGCAGATGTAGGATAGAGCTATACAATACAGGTAATGTGGGTAATGGTGAAAGGGTTGAATTGGTTATAACATCGTGAACTTGAGTAATAACAGTAAAATTAGTAGCAATTCCAGCACAATTTCCAAGTTTAAATATTACTGATATTACCCCGTTAAAAGCGACATTTTACAGAGTAACAAGATAAATAAATGTAATGTGGGTAATGGTGAAAGGCTTGAATTGGTTATAACATTGGGAACTTGAGTAATAACGGTAAAATTATAGCAATCCAAGCTAAAATTCTAAGTTCAAATATTACTGATATTAAGTTGAGCGACACGTTTGGACATAGAGGGCGCCAATGTAAAGGACTCTCCTGAAATACATGTACATAGCCCATTAAATGTAGCTGCTAATGCAATTGCTGTTTTGCACAGCGTGGCTGCCACAAGTTGGAGACGTCACAGGGGTAAGTAAAACGACCTTTACCGTTTCAATGAAACGCAGCTTGAATTGTGATAGTGAATTTGTGTGCAAGTCGGATAGCTTGTTTTTATACTTCTACTTGTTTAATTTAAAGTCGACATTGTCAGTTTGAGCCTGGGTTAGCTCCGATACAGGCTTAACTTGATGATGCTATTTTTATTGAATGTATATTAAAAGTGTACACAAGATTTCAGTAAACAGAATTGTTAGATATATTGCGATAAATTTTAATTAAAGCTCAAATAAAATGAAATATGTGTTAATAGTTGTTCTATTAAATTTATTTATTTGCAGACACCTTTGGTTGTCGTTTTTTATATCGTAAATTTAGGGTATATTGCCCAGGAGATTGTTCGTACTAAATAAAATAATTTACACTTCAAGAACACTAAACACTGTTGTCACCACCCCTTCTGTTTCCTGCTTTTCTTAAATTTGTATTGTTACCAAACCACCTCTAGGTTACAATTAGTACAAAAGAATAGTTTTGTGTGTGAAAGCAACTAACAATATTCCTGACTATACATTTAATTCTAGTCTCTCAGTTCACTGGAACTTAATCATTTCTGAAGCTATACTGACGGTACTCCTCCTCGAATCATCTTCATCACTGAAAACGTCAATAATAATTACAAGAGTTGGGATACATGTATTTGGCTAGTAAAAGACATTTGTAAAGCCGCTTATTGTTTAGCCTTGGCCAAGGCCATCGTCGTTTATTTGTCCTAAATCCAATCGCGTGGGAATAGTTTGGCATGCACAGTGCCAACATAAATCGCGAACAGCGACCTCACGCGGCCACTATACAAATCAACTAGAACGACTGGGGCCGTCCGATAGTGACCGCGTGAAGAACGACGATGGCCTTGGCCAATGCTACTTATTGTTAAAACGATTGAATTGCCTTGAATTGCTTATTACATTTTGAGAATGAAATCAACCAGTGTGAAATTGACTCGGTTATGAACTTATATGCTACCTCCTAATTATAGATGCCTTTATTTATACGGTGGTGCATTCTTTCTGACAACATTTAATTAAAAACATCAATCGCGAACAGCGACCTCATGCGGCAGCTATACAAATCAACCAGGGGTGCGTTCCACTTACGCGAACTGTTTGCGCGAACGTTCGCCTACGATTTGAGTTGGCGTTAGTTGAAGTGGAACGATATTTTAAAAACTATGTTTTCAAAATGGCGGCGCCTAGTGACAGTGACGTCGTTTGGTTGACTGCTTTTCGTTCAACTCATTATTTTTCTTTAAAAGATCCCTGTGACTGCTCAAAACAACCCACCGTTTATAACGAAAAGTATAAAACGTAAATCAAAACCGTCAAAAGAAAACCGTCTGCTTAAACCTCTTCGCCATCTTTAAAATACGTCACTGGCTAACAGCGAACAGAAATGTCGTTCGCCGTTTTCGCTAACGTTCGCCAACATAATTGGCGCACATTGCGTTCCACTCACGCGAACAACGCTAACGTTGGCCAACGTTGGCAACGTTCGCTAGAGTGGAACGCACCCCAGAACTACCGGGGGAGTCAGATCGTGGCCGCATGAGGTCGCTGTTCGCGATTTATTGTTGCACTGTGCATGCTAGGGTGCACTAGACTAATTCAAACCCCATTGAAAACAGTGTGAAATCCACAAAGTTCAGGGCCAAGTTTCATGCAAACCGACATCGCTGGGGTTTATTAAACAACAATCAGATTATTGTCTTGACCTTTATCTTTCCATTTCTTTTAAATTTTGGGTTTTTGTTTTTTAATATTCACACCAAAAGAAACTCACCTCCCGAAAAGTGATACTTTCCCAGCCTGCACGCAGCCATTTTACAAATGGCATCCCTCCACGTTCTAGGACAATTATAGGACCCATTTTTCAACCATAATTTTGTCAAGTCTGCCCTCAGATTGAAGCTCAAAAACCAGGGAGTTGATCCTATGCTATATTTACACAATCCCACCATTTATTTTACCAAACGGCCTTCTTTTTTTAAAGAAATTGTGGGGGCACATTTCATGCTAATGAGCTAGCGTAAAATGTCTCCTTTCAATTACGGTAGTGCACCCCTTAAAGGGATCGTATAGGTTTGGTAATTATAACCCACTGTTTGTTCTTTAACTTTATATAGTTAGAGATATATACCATAACACTAACCTGTAAAATTTCATTATAAAAGGTGGTAGCGATTTTAAGATATTGCCGAAAATCTGGAGCGGTTAGGTCCACGCAGGAAGAATAATTTGCATTGGAATACACAATCTGAGAAACGTCACTGCAGTAACGCTTCTCAGATTCAAATTTTTTGAGATAAAAAGTTATATTTGTTTTCCATAACCGCAGTACTTGGAAGTGAACAGATTCTAAAAATGCATTAACCATCCAAAGCTGCTGTACTCCTTACCAAGTAAGTTTTTACTGCCATTAATTTTTGGAGTAATTACCAAACGTATACGATCCCTTTAAACTTAACTATTAATTTCTGCAGCGCGCGGGTAGATTTCGAAAAAATAAACGACGACAGCCTTGGCCAAGGCTACTTATTGTTGGAAATTGAATTGCTTATTACATTTTGAGAATGAAATCAACCAGTGTAAAATTGACTCGGATATGAACGTATACGCTACCTCCTAATTATAGATGCCTTTATTTATACGGTGGTGCATTCCTTCTGACGACATTTATTTAAAAAGAAGACCAGACACCAATGGTCTGCAGCTTACGTTTATCCGATTAGATAATGAGCTTTAAAAACCTCCGCCAATCAGGGGCGACGGTTTATGACTAGCCAATTACCAGCCACTGATGTGGAATGACGTATTAACTGTGATAACCAATCAGAGAGATACACATCGTCTGCTTCACCATCAATGCTTTCTGTAAATTATAAAACCCCATCATCGCCAGACCTCTGTCACTAGAGCGAACCAGTGGTGTAAAGAAGACACGCTTAACAAGAAAAACTCGGTCACAACGAAGACTTCAATTAATATGCAAAATTTGAAAATGTTCATGAGTACAAACGATTAGGGATTTTTGTGAATCCAACTTAACTTACAATATTCGTGATTTAGTTTCAGCCTCAATTCAAGTTTAGTAATTGTTCACGTTAAGCTTATGGCCTTCAGTTGAAGTTGGCATGGTAACCAGCGAATTGTCCCCTCCCGATCTAATTGATTCACTAGTATCAAATCAATACCCTGGACAGTTCGTGTCGTCAGTTCTAAAGCTACAACGGCGGTAAAGAACCCTCATGTTATTATTTATATAGCTGAATTAACTCTTGTAAGCTTCGGTGGCCATCGGCACGAGTTGGAAAATTAACCAGATACTTGCCCCTCAAGGACAATCCCATCTAAATCTTATTAGATTCCCTGGAATTAAATCAATATCGCCACAGTTTGTGTCTGCGTCACCCCATTCCTTTCTGTAAACTACCAAGTCCCAGCATCACCAGGCCTCTGATGAGAGCAATCTGGCAGTTGTGCCAAGAAGACATCTACGGGTAACAGTGTTCCTTGAAATTGTAGTCTTTTCACAACCGTTGTTGAAATCCTACATGGTAAATCGCTGAATGTCGACCTATGCAGTTTTATGTAAATGGCAACATAACAAAAAACTGAAATTTTCTGTTATAACGTGGCCTTAACTCAATCGGCGGGATGGCGAAACAAATCATCTCTTTTGAACTAGTTCACATAGTATTCATCATTTTCCAGGGAGCTACCTCGCCCGTCTCTGGATTTGAAACATCTTTATATACAGGGAAACATGCGTTTTATGCCGCCAAAAATCGCGCCCTAAATGAATTTGCGTATGCAACAAAAACTGTGCGATCTCGTGTCATCTGCGGACGGGAATGCAGCATGGATGAACGTTGCAGGTCGTTTAACTTTAACGGCTGTGGTAAAATGTGCGAGTTGAACCATGCAACAAGACAAGAGCATCCCGAAGACTTCAATGCAACTCAAGGAATGGTGTACTTTGATGCAGATGAGGACACACCTCTCTACTCACTGGCTGATAGCTCCTTGAATCGCAACAGAAGTTGCAAGATGCTCTTAAATGCCGGTTATTGTTCAAGCGGTATCTACACAATCCACCCAGAGGGATTTGGTATTGACGGTCTTCGTGTCTACTGTGACATGGAAACTGACGGCGGGGGATGGATCGTGTTTCAGAGGCGACAAGATGGCAGCGTGGACTTCTACCGTAACTGGGCCGTCTGGCTTTGGAGATCTGTCTGGTGAGTTCTGGTTGGGTAATGACAACTTGGTGACTCTGACGTCTGACGATTCACGTGGAACGTGGGTGCTACGAGTTGACTTAGAGGACTGGGAGGGCAACACGGCATGGGCAAAATACTCAGATTTCGAAATATTCTCGGGTGATTACAAGCTGAATTATGACCGATACGATGCCAGCAGCACTGCCGGCGACTCTCTTGGGCATCAAGCAGAAAACCAGTATCAAAAAGGACATTCCTTTTCAACAAAGAATCGTGACAATGATGGGTCGTCAGTGCGCAATTGTGCACAAGAGTACACCGGAGCCTGGTGGTTTAATAACTGTTGGTATTCTCACTTGAATGGTCTATATTACCCACACAATACATATAGTTTCGAAGGCGTGCAATGGGCCTCATGGAAATGGAAGTATTCCATGAAAGCCTGTAGCATGAAAACGCGCGAAATTGAACCGTGAACGTTGCATTGTTAATATTAATTTTGAAACATACTTGTTTTGTTGGCACCTGTAAATCATTGCACAACCATATTATTCATTAATACCTCGAGTCTTTTAGAATTGTTATAAAACTGCCCCAAAACTGTTTCTGTGGAATAATGTGTTTCGCAGTTAATCGAAATGTTACTATCACTTTGTCAACACGAGGCAGGATACACCATTTGCAGATATCGAAATATTTTACTACCAAATTATTTAGAAAAATCTCCTTTATTTGAAAGTAAATAAATGATTCAAGGTATCCAGCAAAATAACTGCGCTAAAAATCCTGTAATTGTTCCGAAAATTTAATTTTATAAACAAAATTCACGATCGCCAGACGGCATTCGCGAAATAACAAGAACAACTGCCTTATGCAGGTTAAAAATGAACGCCGTTTTTCTTGCTTTTTTCTAGGCATCCATGATTGTAAAACTTCAAACAGGTCAGGTAAACGATATTTACTATAAAATACAACCCCCAAATCCACCCATTCCTGATAGTTCTAGTAATTAATAATGGTGTATCCTAACTTTAAGAGACCAAATCTGTTTTTGGGTGTGTTTTTGGTTTATTACAAAAAAATAACCATTATATTTTGTACATCTGACGAAACAACGGCTAAAATTTATTATATCGCAGTGTTAAATTGTAGCCGAGTTCAACCTAGACTAAGACTAAGTTTATTTTCAATCTGATTTTCCTTTTTTTAACATCGACATTATAGGCGCAATCACACACACAAGGGTTCACTGATATAATAATTATGTACAACAACCTGCCGATTGCATTATTTAAACAAAATAGGCATGATGGTCTTTCTTAAAATTGAAGATAAAGTCTTCTTTAAAAGGACTATACATTTCGTTAACATTGCAGGGCCACGAACAACACCCGTCACTATGGGATTTATTCACGAGTCGGCCATAATACATTAAACGTGAGGTAAAATCTTTAGTTTGGGAACTTGCAGATAGAAATGAAAGCAATGACCTCAAGTTAAATATCAAATAACACCAGTCATCTCTTAATAATTAAAAAATTGTATTTAAACATACCTTAATATTTTATGCCAATTTTAAAATAAATATTGAAAGTTAGGCTATAATCCAAAAATAACCCATCTCATTCAACAATTCACAGTTTATAAGATACATCCAGGGAACACAACCAAAATGGCTTCCTCTTGAATAAGATCCATTATAACGGAACATTGTGAAAACTGCTAAATTATAAATACAGCGTATGGCAAAACAATGTGTTACTGGGATTACAATTATAGTTCCACAAGTGATGTGCTGTCAGCTTAAATAAGTGTTATTCGTACATGTATGCATTACAAATATTTGTATAGCACGAATAAAATGTTGGACAAAAGATATCAGCTTAGAATTTGTGGCAAGTATTAATCCTCTTATAAAACAATTTTCCTCATAGTGTTTTACTCCGAGTTACTCTCCCACGAAAATACTCGTAGCCTAAGCCACAGAAGAATCTGAATTTCACAGATTTAGTTATGTTGTCATTATGTCATTATGTCATTATTTATTAGTTGTCTGCACAATATTTAAATATTATGAAGGTTAATAGTTGTTCCTGTGACAAAAAAATTAAAACAATTACTTGTTTTTTCTGCATTAGTTAGTTTTTGTTCACTAGTGATCATGTTTTTGAAACTAGGTTTTATGGGGGTGTCATTATTTTGTTTAAAACGCAAGTAAGAAATGTAGTAACAATTTCACTAAATCGTAATCATGACATATGAATTGTTTGGATAGAGCGTGTTGTCTTAAGTGAGTGCTTATAATTTAAAATAATTTAAAATTCTCAAAACCACATCAGTATTGCGAAAGAGCGCAAAAAATAATCTTAATTAATAAGCTCATTTTACTTTTTGCTTGTATATTGCGATACGAAAATGGTTCCAATACAAAAAGACCAATGACGTTGAATAAACTGAGCGACAAGAACCAATCCACGATTAATTTGTCTGAGTTGATTTAGGTTGTTCATGTTGAGTTTACGAGTATGAAGTCCAGGCGTGACGTATTCCTATTGTTCCTGCACGACAATACTAGCCGGTAATGGCTTGTTAGACAGAAACTCATCATTACCGGCACAATAACTCGTCATCACCAATACAATAACTCATCATTACCAACCCAATGATATTGAACACAATTGCTGTCAGCAAGTTCTGTATTACTGTGTCAACCAAATTGAACACAATGTGTGTGTCAACAAATTGATATTCTATAGTTCACACTGTGGCATTGTGCGGTGCCGTCAATAAGCCGCCCTGGACCTAGCCCTAGACCTATCCCTGGACCTAGCCCTGGACCTAGCCCTGGATCTAGCCCTGGATCTAGCCCTCGGCCTAGCCCTCGGCCTAGCCCTGGCCCTAGCCCTGGCCCTAGCCCTGGACCTAGCCCTGGACCTAGCCCTGGACCTAGCCCTGGACCTAGCCCTGGACCTAGCCCTGGACCTAGCCCTGGACCTAGCCTCGCTCGTCTTTGTCAACCAAAATCTCAAATCTCTCTACTTGACCGCACGAGGTAAACGAACTTGTTACTTAGGTAATAACAATGCGAGGACCTGGTTATTACTGCGTGATAATGACCGGGTTGGGGGATGACCGCTGGTAATGGATCGAGCCGAAGGCTTCAAATGTCGTGACTTTTCTTTCGAGGATAATTTCCAGCGTTCTGTGTTCATGTTCAGGGGCCATGTTTTAGATTATGCATATAGTACCCAATCTCTTATATATGCGTTGTTGTTATTACCCATACTTTGAGACCAGACTAGCTGACCACTGATGCCCACCATGCATAGCAACGCGCTAGCGTTAACAGACGACAGGCGCATTTAAAAAAATGCCGCGCGTATAATATTCTATTTGCACCGCCGTGTGGTGGGTGGGCGGGGAACATTATGCATAAATAATTTCATACTTACAAACCTGCAGACGGATACGCTTAAAGGTATAGTATACACCATTTGCAGATATCGAAGATATTTACTACAGAATTATTAAGAAATATCTTACTCATTTCAAAGTAAATAATGATTCTAGGCATCCAGCAAAATAGTATTCTATTTGCACCGCCGTGATGTCTTCAGGCTCTGGATTTTACAAGGCTTAGGTATGAGCGTAAAACGATTTTGCTCCAAAACCTCCTATCCTGCAACAATCTCTGCTAGAACACCCTGGAGTGCCTCCCCCTCCTTATCTCGCCCAACCCTAAAACCCTTTCACATGATTCCTTGAGCGATAACCGTCTTAAAAGCCTCGCCGCTGGAACGTTCTCTCTGCTCCGAAGCCGGAGTTTAAAGATCTGTAGAAGCTCCCCGCGAGGTCCGCTACTGATGCATGATCGCTCCTATTGGCGCTCACCGCGTCCCTCAGCATCCGTACTGTGCCCTGGTGCCTCTCGACCCTCTCTAACTGCGTATAATGTTTAAAGGTACGATGTGTCGCCCACTTGCAGTGGTCCATCACTTGCTGATCCGTTGCTCCGAGAACCTTCAGGGTGGCAGCTACTCCCGCCCGACCTCCATATGTGGCCCGAGTTTCTTATCGTTGAGGTCAGGCGAATCAGCAAAATACAGCTGCATGCGATTGCTTGGGGCACTACCAACGAAGGGCTTATTTGCCAATGATCGCCTGTCTGGTATCACCGAGCGGAAACGAATCAGTCGGTGAGATCGTGTCCCTCCTCTCCGGCCAGCTGCACCATCGTATCAACCGCACCCGATGGGTCCATTTCATCGGCGGCCAATTTTGGGACGATTATTAAAGATGACTCTCCCTCCCTCACAGTTTTCCCTATGGTGTGGTTGAACAATGAGTTTCCGCCGTCTACCCGAGTTATTTCACAGGTTTTCGTACAGAGAAAGAAAGCCAAGTCTCCGTAGAGCATAAAAAGCTCGATTAGTTTTTCTTCCGCCATCGAAGTGTATAGAAATTCGCCTTCTAATTTCACCTGATAACCACTTAATTTTATCAGAAAATATTGGCACTGCTTGCCGTGGGGTGACAAGCGCCTCGGCCTGCTCCAACCGTACCGCCTTCGAGTACTTCTTTACGCGATGCGATATGCAAGGATTTCCGCAACCCCCATCTTGTCTCCAAGGCTGCGTTCTACCGATGGAGTTAAAGTATGCTCTTAGCTGACCGACATATGAGTCCACTGTTCCAGCCGCTAACCGCCTCGTACAGCCACAGATCCAAAAGCCACTCTTCCCCAGATTAGCACAGCCCACACTGTGAACTTGTGTTCTCCCCTTTGCATCCCGATCAATGAGAAATTTTACGACATCCTCCGGGATCGCCGAAGAAAGGTCAACACCCTCAGTCCAATAGCCTGAACTGCTATTAACCGAAATAAACTCCTCCAAGCTCCTGGCTATAGGCTGCTTTTCTGCTTGTTGTATGCCGAACCGTCCAATCTATCATCTATTTTCTTGAGCCTCACTGTCACACGAACAAGCTAGAACAGAAAGTGAAACGGAGATGCCATTAAAAGAAGAACAGGTTCCGATCCAACTCATTATACACCAATATCCAAACCTGTTCGCAGTCCCAAAATTGAGCGCAGGAACAGCTTCAGTCAGCAATGCAACCTCAGGCTCCCCCAAGTAGACAGATGAACCTGATCCACTAGATCGCCCTGAGTGATGTAGTCATTGGCGAGGAAATGCCAGCCATTGTTAATGCACACTCGTCGGAACGCCACATTGACCGATGCAACCACCCGATTCGTGTCGTGGTCCTTCGTTTGACAAATCCCAGACATTACGAACCGGACTGCCGGAAATTGAACCCGCATTCGACTAGATGAGATCCCAAACACGTCCAGCAGGTCCTTGGATTTTCCCAAACGATCCGTACCCCTGCTGAAATCATTGATGCCCTTGTGCAAAATCGCTATAGCTGGCGCCCTAGCGCGACAGAGCGAAGCCAAAACTCTGCAAAGCGCGCTCCCATCTTAGTCCCTCTACACACTTGTATATTGACATCTAAAGCCGATGGCCAACCAAAAGCGACCAGCCCTCCAAACATAGAGTCCGATACCAACGAAACCGCGTGGCGCCTCGGCAGACTTGATTCCTTCGGTATACTATCACTCCTTGGAAAGTAGCACTGGAGTGCCAACAGCTCAAACGGGAAGCCTGTCTCGTTGCACCTGTATCCCCGTTGAGAAGGGACCTCCAAAACGCCCGTTTGGCCAGATTCCGTCAATCGCAGAGATCGTCTTGCAAAGGACTTCAAATACGGCCACCAACTCCTTGTATTTCTGTGCCTGGGAACCACTAATGTCACCACTATGTCGCCCCACTCACGAAGGAGCTTTATAAGTGCTGGAAGGGGAACAAAAGGCGGGAAAACACACAACTCATGCCCTCTTGAACAGGCTTGGGTAAAGACATTTACTCCTGAGCTGCCCTGAACGGGATATCGCGAGAAAAACTTGAGACTGCACCCATTTATGCCTCTTGGTACATTTGATGGAAGCGCCATTAGGTCGAATGTAAAACCCAAATCGCCACCTAATTCTCTTTGCAAAAACGACCATTGAGATTACGTGAGCCTAGAGTCAGCTCTTGACACCTCCCTGAAGGCCGTCCGCCCGATTACTCCCGGAGGGAACCCACTGCAACTTTAAATCGAAATTTGCTTCTAGCGTCAAAGCAAAGATCAGCTTCAGGATGCCGACGAGTGCGGGTGACCTTGCTCTCAAATGGGTCCAAGCCTGATATAGAATCTGGGAGTCCACTTGCACGTCCACCCTGCGGCCCCCAAAAACGTCGATGACAGAAAGAAGTACGAAATACAGAGCCAGCGCCTCTTTGTAGCAAATGTCGGTTGCTCTTCGGACCTTCGGTGGCCAGTAATCTACAAAAGTAACGTCCCTGTCTCCGAGGGACAACACTGCTCCCCACCTAAAGCCAGACGCGTCGGGGCATAGCTGTAATCTCAAATGGCGCTCCGGCCTCCATGGTATCGGCTCTGAGAGTGAATCTGTGAACCTCCAAAAAAGTACTTCATCCCTTACCGGCTGCGGCAACGCTACTGGCTCTGAGTCGTCATTCAAATTGGACGTGAGGTGACAGCATTCCCGGGTAAATAGAGAAGCGACTGACCACATTCTTTGACACAATTTTCTCTCTGACCCCTGCAAAGGACAACTTCGTCTTATCCTGTATCCAGAAGGATAATGTCTTAGAGCATATACCCAGACCGAGGTGCACCACACTGGAAACTGGTTTAAGATGACTTTTCTTCAGATTCACAAAGAACCCTAATTGTAACTGCATATAACACACTACATAAAAAGCTCTCGAAGCTCTCATGCGGATTCCACAGGACCGCCACCCATACTCTGTCAATAAATACAAAAGTAGGCATAAGGTATAAACTCAACTAAAAATGTTTCCGCTTCCTCCTGCTTCCCCTATGAAGCGGTCATCTATCCAGATCTCAGTATGTATTACCCTATTCTTTAGCCATGTTGAGAGACAGAATCCGATGGAGGAGAATATATATGCGCTGTTCTTGAAGCCAAACGGAAGTGTAGTATCCACGAAGTAAAACCCCGCCCATTCAAAACCGCAAAAGGTCCTTGACCTCTCCGTCAGCAGAACCTGCTTAAAGACTACGCGTCGTCTGTTCCCCCCAAAAAACTCCCTTGTCAATAGACCTGACAATTTCGCCCAGAGGGATTAACTTAAACGGGGTGTCTTTACACCATAGGTTTGGGTGTAAAGTCTGGGTCTACAAGACTCAACGGACAGGGCATTGACACATCTTGGAGGCACGACCTCGTTCACTGGACCCAACAACTCCACTGAGCCCTCCTTGATCCACTTCATTATGGTTTCATTAATGAAGGGAACAAACTCTTTACACACGGGGGCATTAACGAAATACATAGGGGGAGGAACATTTGAATCCAAAACCCTTCCACGGTATAAACCTTTAAAGGGCTGGAAGAAATCATATACATGTAAGTCCACTCCTCTGTATAGCCAGTTCCTAACCATACGACCATCCTCGGAGCACTCCTTCAGAACAATTTCCTAAAACTCCGGGTTCAGTCGTGCAAACCACCGGCCATAAAACTCTCTAGACCACGAAAGCGCAGCAATTCTAAGTCTGGCAAAGAGGTTACGGATAACACATCAGCAGGGCCTGTAGCACTGCCATCAGGGGGAGTGGCGGGGTTCCCAGCTATGTCAACCCATGAAACTACGCCCCTCTTACGCTTGTTAGCATAGGCAGCCACTGTCAATAGCCAGTTCCTAACCATACGACCATCCTCGGAGCACTCCTTCAGAACGCTTTCCTAAAACTCCGGGTTCAGTCGTGCAAACCACCGGCCATAAAACTCTCTAGACCACGAAAGCGCAGCAATTCTAAGTCTGGCAAAGAGGTTACGGATAACACATCAGCAGGGCCTGTAGCACTGCCATCAGGGGGAGTGGCGGGGTTCCCAGCTATGTCAACCCATGAAACCACGCCCCTCTCACGCTTGTTAGCATAGGCAGCCACTGTCAAAAGCTGTCTGTCGTGAGCCTTCCCAAGGGTAACTCTTTAATATATGCAGGTACCGCCCATATTCCTAAACGGAAGAAGACGGAAAACATACCAAACACGGACTATTCCATTTTCTTTTCACATTGGTTACTAGTTTCACGCTATGTTATGGTTTTGATTTTATATGATCAGATTTGTTGTATTTCATTTAACTCCATTTTACACATGACATACTATTTTCTAATACAAACACCTCCTAATTCTGAGGACTAGATCATGAGATATAAGTTAAGGTTACAACTAGAGCAACACATAAATAAATGTCCTCCTTAAATTCCAGGAAACGTTTCTATACCCGTGCCAAGATCCGCCCAATATTATTTCCTAAAATTCTTCGACAAGTTGTTTTTTCCCCTTCCTTATCACCGAACACCCTTTAAGCCTAGCTCCCCAAACCCTTTAATTTACTCCGTCACATAATCTCCTTACACTCACGTGCGAAATGACTTGGGCTCTCCTTGGGCCCATCCTCTTTTCCTTTGTTTTGGACTTTTCCCCTTTCCTTTTCTTTCCCCTTCCTTTTTTTTCCTTCCTTTTTTTTTCTTTCCTTCTTTTTCTTTTTTCCCCTCTTTTTTCTCTTCCTTTTCCTTTTCTTTTTTCTTTTCCTTTTTTGTTCGTCTTTGTTCTCTTCCTTTTCCTTTTCCTTTTTTTCCTATTTTTTTCTTCCTTTTTTCTATTTTTTTTGTTTTTTTTGTTTTTCCTCTTGTTTTTTCTCTTTTTTCCCCTATTTTTTTCCCTTTTTTTTCTCTCCTTTTCTTTTTTTACATTTTCCTTTTTTTCTTTGTTTTCCTCCTTTTTCTTTCCCTTTTTTTTCTCCTTTTCCTTTTTCTTTTTCTTTTCAACTGTATTTTGACATATCCTCCCCACTTTAATCAGGTTTTATCTGAGGCCCCTTCTCCATTTCCATTTCCAGCTTGCGCCCCATCTTCCCTCTTATTTAGGGACAGTCTACTTCATGTACAGTTGTACATGTAGGCCTATTCTGTTTTATTACAAATTGTCACCAACTTGATAGTTCTAACCATGAGCCTTTGTACCCTGCTGCGGTAAGCCACCCCTGACTATCCGAGCCCGATTGCTGCAAATTTCAATGATCCATGAATCGATGTATATATCAACAAACGACCTCTCTGGACATGTCTTGGCTTAAACGACAATAATTTGTTTGCTCAAAAATATTAGTGGAAGCTATCATGCACTTTACTCTGCGACAGTAATCAATAAACCGTTCAGGCTAGCGGACTCTACCTCCATGCTCTATCCAACCTCAAACTAAAACGAAATCGAATTTGCATCCTCTAAAAGGAGCTAACTCCCTAGCTCATAAAACAAATATAACAATTTATCCTTGCCTCCTCTATCCAACACCGTGGACTGGCCCACGAAACAAGTCCGTAATAAATTTATCTGACCTCCGATTCACAGCGAGTTGTGGTCCCGGCATGACCCCGAACAATAAAGACCATAATAAATGGCAGAAGCCGCACACAATACATGTATACAGAAATTTGCTAAATCTTTGATTTTGATTGGTTTTGTTGCTTTGCTTTCTCTGCGAAGAAGCAGAACTTAAGGTGTCGAAACAGGGGCTGGCGCTCAGTCCTTGGGCCGAGGACCGTCACTCGCTCGCACTCGACGTACATGCTACGTCTGATGCGCCCGTATCACCTCCGACTGGGCCTATCTCCTGAATCTAGGCGTCTCCTCTTAGGCACCTGTTGGTCGAGAGGACCGGCTCCAACTCGCTCTAACATTTTTCCAAGTTCCGTTTCTGACCGCCATTGGGGGCTAAGGCCAAAACGTGATTCCGCCAAACACAATCTAAATCTTCCCACTGACTCACCTCATTCCAACCATCCGCTACCAGAGCATTGAAACACTTATCCGAGACCTTGAATGCCGCGCATAGGGCCCTGGAAAAAGCGCTGACGGGCTTCCCCGTTTCGCCGGATGCCTCGGCCTTTTCCTGGAAAATACAACCAAATGTTTTAATTGTTAATTGTTATTAAGCTCATAAAACCAGCCTGCGAATGAATAAGCTATAGTATCTCGCGCGCGCCACCCCGATGCGCGTAGATTCAGCACTAAAACATACCCAAATAAAAAACCCGACTGATGAAAACGAACATTTCACTCCTATATTAATAAACTACGTGTATTCGGCCATATTTCTCCGCATTTGCGTTTTCAAATATACGGGAAACAAGCCAAGCCTTCATTACCAAATGCCTGTCTGTGTGACATAAACCTCAACCAATATAAACCGTTACCGCACGCACAAGTATTAATAAATGTTTGAAATCCAAGACAAACTAACCTCTATAATATCGTAAACGTCGGCCATCATTGAATTTCGTTGTCACTCAGCAGTGTTTAGTACGATCTGTGCTAACTATGGTGCAAAAACGATCTCCACCCTCGCACGAACAAAAGACCGCGCCCGATCGAGCACAGCAATGCGGAACCACGAAGGAATGTACTAATTTTCATATGAATTACGGGTATGCAACCCTAGCCGAAATTATTTCACCTGAAAGCAAAGGCGATTACCCTGAAATGGAAGAACAATTAATACCAATAGCTTGCCGAAAACATATCCCGGCCCGACAGCCAATTTGTTTTGTATTAACAAGTTAAGAAAACCCATCCAACAACACAAGAACATTCATACCTGCCAAGCCCATGGCAACAAATTTCCGTACCCTCGGTACTTCGCATAAAATGAAACCACGTACCTGAACACGATTTTTATTGAAAAGCTTTTTTATCTGTTAAGGATACAAAATAAATCATGGGCCATCCCTCCGTAATCTTCTCGTACGTAGTACCGCTAGCAATCTGCATTTTTCACAGAGAAACAAGCGCTCTGGGGAGAGGTATGTGGCCATAAACGGTCCGCCCGATCACAGAGGCGTCCGATCGCAAGGCCGGTGTGGAAGGTAATTCTGTCCCCCGGTAAAATTGTCCGGGGGGACAGAATTACCTAGGTAAAAGTGTCCCCCTAGAGCCGTTAATTCCGTCCCCCTCCAGTTTATTTTGTCCCCTCTCTAGGTAATTTTGTCCCCCAATGTTCCACACATAAGTGGTTATTTTGATGTTATTTGAATGAAAAGCCCACACGGTATTTATTATTTGGACTTCCGTTCCCTTCATCGATTTATCAAAATAAAAATAAAAATATAAATAACTGTGTTAATTAAATCAACCGATCTACGTTTCTGCGCGAAAGGGAAATTAGCGGTAATCAGTATTTTCAGACTTCTTGCACGCGTACAAATTCTGTATACCCAGCACGAAATGTGGCAGCACTTTTGACCACCTGTAATTTGTAGTACATTACACATCCTACAGTCTGCCACAAATGATGCACCATGAAGGTGTGAACCTGTACTACACTGGTTGTTGCGTCTAGTGGGTGCTAGACTTGTGACGTTGCACGGGACAATTTTACCAGGGGGACACGTTTAACGTTGGGCAGGGAGACAGAATTACCTGGAGGGGGACAGAAATACCTAGGTAAATGTGTTCCCCCGGACAGATTTACCGGGTCACGGCCTGGTAAGTCTGTCCGGGGGGACACATTTACCAGGGGGGACAGAATTACCTTTCACACCGGCAGAATCGCGACTGAGGCAGAATCAGTCGCCCTCACCGTCCACAGCGATGCAAATAGATACAAAAGTTCTACGCGTATATTTATAGCGCGCCGTATCAATATTTGACGCGTCATTGTTATACAAGTTACCGTAGGACTGTTGGATTCGGCCAATCATTGGCTTGCATGGTGCTTGATTAATTCTGGTTTAGGGGACATTTATTCGCTTCATTTTGAAAGCCGGGTTATTACTACATGATAATCCCCTCCACGTGATCGAGTCTCGACCAATCAGAAGCCATCAACTCTCCTAGGTATAAAGGGAATAAATGTGTGTTCGAGAGGTTTTAACACTCTGTTTAATACCGCTTGGAGTCTGGGTGCTGATAATTACCCGAGCCTTCAGAGCCGTAGATAGAGAGAGTTGCGACATGACAGACCCAAAACGGCTAGGTCACGTGGTGTATGGAGCCATTTTGGTTCCAAGCAGTTTCCTTTACAAAATGGGTGGTTGTTGTGCGTTTGGTTATAATAACAACCGATCGGAAAATGGCAGCAAAATGTACTGACTTCCAAGAGATCCCGTCAAAAGGAAAACCTGGGAAGTCAAGATTAAGAGGAAAAACTGGCATTCCACACTGAATTCTAGGCTTTGTGAGGTAGGCCTGTATCATGTAGTGACACTTCATTTTGCGAGATGTTCAGTGACTTGGATGGTGGTATAATTGATAACACGAGTAATGAATTACCAGCCAACTTCCCACCGAAGCACTTACCTAAAAGTGAAATTTCTGGTCTGCTACTCAATGCTCGGAGCATCCGCAATAAACAAACATGACCTGCAATCTTATCTTCAACTTTATCCTGTGGACATTGCTATCATCACAGAAACATGGATGTCAGCTGAGGACATTGACCCGTTTGCTAGTTTGCCAGGTTATTCAATTATTCGTCGTGATCGTAATAGTAGAGGTGGAGGTATAATGGCTCTTGTAAATGATTCATTATTACCAACCCATTTTACAAATTTCCACTGTGACATTGAATTAACGTTGCTGTCTCTAACATTCAACCGCACAAACTGGTTGATTGGCATTGTATACCGTCCACCAAACTCAGACGTGGCTTTCTTCGGTAAGCTGCAAGATGCACGCGACATGGTGCAACCTGGCTATGAAGGAGCCATCCTCGTGGGTGACTTTAACATAGACTTGAGCATGGAATCTTACTCAATGTTCAATTTACAAGAATTAACCAACTCCCTCGGATTTACGCAGCTGGTTGATGAGGTCACTCGTCAATCCAATACCGACCCATCATCTGGGACCATTATTGATCTGGTTTTCTCTAATCGACCAGAGAAATTTGGAGCTGTCAAAACCATCGCTAATCCAGTCAACAGTGATCATCGTGCGGTGTATTTTGAATTTTCAGCACACCCATACAATCCCAAGTTTTGCGCTCTTTTCTACAATATAAGAAAGCTGACGTTGCCCATATGGAGATGCTGTTGCATCTTGCCCCTTGGTCCGCCTTTCTAGATGATGGCAATCCCAACGCATCTTGGGAAGGATTCAATGACATTCGAGACAGCGTGCCACGATTGAAACGCCGTCGCAGGAATTCACCTTGGATCACTATAGAACTAGAACAACTCATTCGCTCTAAACACCAACTGTTTAGAAAAGCCAAACACTCCAACTCGGCATCTGCATGGCTGCAATATAAACAATTACGTAATAAAGTCAAAAACACGATGAAAGTTACGTGGTACCGGAACTACGTCAACCGTTTATTTGCTTCAGATGACAACATTTTGGTGCTTCGTTCGCGACCAAAGGAAATCCAAAAGCCCACCTGCTCTCCAATCTGCAACAGGTAAACTCATGCATAAACCTGCTGAAATTGCTCATACATTCAACACTCTGTTTACTTCAATCCCGCCACTCCCCTGCTGTAACCTGCCATGATTCACCTCCTGCCTGTTCTCTCCTGATTCCGGACCTTCCCCAAACTTCAATCAGCCTAGGATGGCTGACAAAGTGTCTGTCCTCATTGTCCCCATTTTACCAACCATTCTCAAAACGGTTGCGTCTTCAATCGCTCCGCCTTTACTACGGGTAATGAATTCATCACTTGCAAGTGGGTGTTTACTATTGGATTGGAAGCTATTACAAATCACTCCTGTTTTTAAAACTGACAGTCGCACCGCCATCAAGAACTATCGATTAGTCGCGCTAACTCCCTTGGTTTGCAAGATCCTCGAAAAAGCCGTGGCCGAGAATATCAAAAAACATGTGAGTTCTCTCTGCCTTAGAAATGAAGAACAGCATGGTTCCTGCGTTACACAACTTACAAACACAATTCATGACTGGGCAACTACTATTCTTGCCGCGCCACGCCCACCTCGAGTTGACATTATTTTTCTTGATTTCAGTAAAGCCTTTGATCGCATGCCTCACCACATTCTTCTAAAGAAGTTGGCCCGTAACTTCGACATTAGGGGTACTACATGGAATTGGCTGAAATCCTTCCTTACTGGCCGACAGCAACGGGTTATGTACCGTGGTAGTGCCTCCTCTTGGGAACCAGTTACATCAGGAGTTCCTCAGGAGTTTCCCATGGGATTCCCATGGGATCCCATGAATTACACACCTAAATCATGTACGCGTGAACATAGAGGGCGCCATTGCAAACTACCAAACATTTTGCACTTTCTGTGGTACGCACAGCTGTTATGTGGAGGGGGTATATGTGCACACTCTCGCGTTCACGCATACATGTAGACACTACCACACTGAGGGCATACTTGTCATTCTATCCAATGGAGGACACTTGAGTGTGTGTGAATTACACCTATCAAAGTGAGGACACGACACTAAAATGCTGGTTGTCCATTGGTTTCATATTGATGTGCATTCTAAAGTCATCATTGCGATTGCAAATTCTAAATAGTCAAGTACTCTGACGCATCCGTACATGTATGTGAACTGACGAAACACCCTGCTTAGCTTTGATGAAGCTTCATTTTGTTCCGACAAAAGTCTTTAGTGTTCCTCCAGGTTCGTGTCTGCAGTGCCACAGGACAGGATGTTTCGATGTCTCGTTTGCCAGGAAGCTTCTTCAGCAGAAAGAATTTCTGCAAACCCTTCGTAACGTCTCCCTTCTCCTCGGCAGTCCAGGGACGACGTTTCACTCGTCTCGAGTTGTTCAGAGATGCCAGACTTCCAGAACACTGAAAGGAGCCTGTCGAGTACCTAATGTCAAATAGGAAACAAGTCACGATATAAAACACAGATATTTAGGCACTTTTAATTCAGACAGCCCGATAGCCAGATGAACAAACAAATGGACAGACATACAATTGTTTTTTTAAAGACAGCCCGACTTAAAATACAGACACATAAAAGCCTAAACTTACTGTTTTCACTGGGCACATCACAGGAATTGTTACTGCTGTCATCGCTGTCCTCGTCACTAGTGAAGCCTTCTGCAAGTCACAAAGAGCAGTTTTTGTTAGATTAATGCACACATACCTGACAGTTGGTCAATCTCTGCTGGAGCTGATGGAAGGAAAGATGGGGGAGGGGGAGGTGGAGGGGGGAGGAGGGGGGAGGGGGAGGGGGAGGGGGGAGGAGGAGGGAGGGGGAGGGAAGACAACTAAGGTGGTGGTAATAGTAATACTAGCTAATTATGCATTTCTAGAATGGTAAAGTCAAGCGGGTTTGTTGTCCTGCATGTAAAATCTGAAAAGTGGACTCAACTCTTGTCAATTTTCTGTGGTCTGTTTCTTTCTTTCTATTTTTCTTTATTTCTCTTTCTTGTTCTGTAATGCAGGAGCAATAGCAAAAAAAATGCACAAAAACACGTATACCATTTGTTATCATATATTGTGAACTGATAACAAAATGTTATTTCTTGCATTTCTTTCGCTGTTGAAGATGTATTAGTGAATAGTAATTACTGATCAAGTATTTTTCAACAAAAGCAATCATTAATGTCTTTCTTTTGCTGTTGAGTAAATAATTTAAAACGACTGTGTCCTTACCACCAGTGACATGCAGTTCATCCAGGGATTTGCCCTGCTGGGAAGGCAAGTTTCCCCTCTCCAAGCTGAGAAAAAGCCGAGAAAGTTTGGTGACCCTCTGCACAGTATCTGGCAACTGGTAGTATTCACGATGGACACGCAAATCATGGCCCATGAAGTTTGCAAGTGTTTCAAGTTGATGTTCCTTCAAGGCAAGAATTTGCGATGCGGTTGCCACGTGCTTACGAAGTTTTGTAGACCGGATGCTGGCAGCATTGTCAAGGCCCGCCATGTCTGCGTACACTCTTATACAGTCACATCATCTTATATGACCTATACCTCCATAAGAACATCGTGCAAACAAGTAGGTGTTGTCGTGGGCGACTCCAGCTTCATTTCTCTTTGCAATCAGAGCACTCAACCACGCCACCACCTCATTGCTGAGAAGTACAGGAACAGTTCGACCCCTCTTGCCAACTATTTCGACAACTCTGAACATCTTGCACAGATGCCGTTCAAGATCAGTCAGCAGGCATTCCCCGTTGACACTAGCTGTTGTGTGCTTCTGAAAGTCTTCTAGTTTCATCTTTGATACCTCCCCCTGCCTTCTGCGGTTGAACACAATAAGGTGGAACAGTGCGACTTCATTCAATCTCTTCCAAGCTGGTCCAATTTGTTCGCCCCGAGCATCCTGGACAAGTTCCACTTCCCTGTTGCCAGCTTCATGGAGGAACGCCGACATTTTCACATCATCAGCATTTGTCGGCAGAATTTTAGGTTTGTTGCGCTTTTCTTGGTACAGTGTTCTGTGTGCATGGGTGGATACACGGTCTCGCCAGGTCAGTTCGCACAACTGCAGAAATTCTTCAGCGTGTTGCGCTTTTTGCTTTTGGCCAGACTCTAGAGCATTTCCTTTAAGTATGAGTGCACACTTCTTGATGGAATGTCCAATCTTTAAAGCTAGAGACGGAACATCATACAACTGCTTGTCTTCATTAAAGCCAGCTATACCGTGAACAGCCTTGATGATATCATTCACGTAGTGGGGGTGGACAAATAATTCAAGTGATGCATTTGGCTGGTGTGTATTCTTGCGGAGTTGTATGACAAGACGACCCAATTCCCGTATCTTGTTTCGGATGTAGCCATGTTGATCTACATCGTGCCCGAGTTTCGCGTATTCCCGCTTGGCTACTTCCACAATCAAAGTGTCATTCTTGGCCAGCAGAGTAACCTCATCTCTCTTCATCGGAATAAGAACCTGGTTCAACTGGAAAGACACACCGACAGGTGGAGGCTTTAACAAATCACTCTTGTGAGCAACACGTCTACGCAGAGGAGTTGTGGTAGTGATACCATGCGAGTGTGCAGGGAGTGCAGGTTTCAGTGGGCACTGGTGACGCCAGAGATCACTTCGCACATAATAGCCATAACAATATATGCACGGTCCGTATGCATGTGGAGCTACCTTATGATTATGCCTATATCCTACAATAAGTGCACCCCGCGGCCTTCCCGAAGGACTTGGCAATTGTGCCTATGATTACCAACATTGCGGATTTTCCACAGAAGTATCTTACGGGCACTTGGGTTGGTCTCAGACGCAATCTCTACAACTTCGCTCTCTTCTTTGTGACATGACTGGAGATGACGGGGCAACTTAGATTGAGGTACTTCACAGTAAAAGCAGAAGTGTTTCTTGTCCCATTTCCTGTGCCCACTTTCATTGCTGGTCTCCATGACTGTTATGTGACCGGTCTCAGTAGCCTCGGTTGATGATCTCTGTGACTCGGCACTTGAGGCTTCATATGGAGGAGGACAAACGGCAGGTCCTGTACCAGAATCAGTCTGTGGGCCATCATCCCAACTGGAACTGCTTTGTGGACTGTCTGAACCATTTAAGTGCGGACTCGAGAACAGCGGATGGGCCACCTGGCAAAGAAATCAAATCAAAATCACATTTAATTTTAAACAAATAACAATTTCTTTGGGTTATCTCTAAAATATAATATCCATTTTAACACCATCACAAGCGACCACCCCAACCACATTCGCCTTTGATGTGCAACTTAACTGACGACATACCGGTAGTTATCCTCTTCATAAAAAGATATGTAATTCAAATGAGAATTTGTGTCATGTGCATTCATTATATGACTTCTAAGACTGAGCAGTTCACTAATTAAATACTTGTAGTCAGCGTACAATACAGGCGTTGTTCATATTAATAATAATAATAATAGTAAGGGGGGAAGGGGGAAGGGGGAAAGGGGGAAGGGGAAGGGGGAAGGGGGGAGGGGGGAAGGGGGAGGGGGAAGGGGGAGGGGGGAAGGGGGTGGGGGGAAGGGGGAGGGGGGAGGGGAGGGGGGAGGGGGGAGATGGTGCTTGCAAAAAACACTTTATTTACAAATTTGTTTCTGGCTTCTGGGCACCCAGAGTGAATATTTGATAGGGTTCAGAAAACAAGTTGAGTGTGTGTGAATTACCTCATATGGAGGAGGACAAACGGCAGGTCCTGTACCAGATTCAGCCTGTGGGCCATCATCCCAACTGGAACTGCTTTGTGGACTGTCTGAACCATTTAAGTGCGGACTCGAGAACAGCGGATGGGCCACCTGGCAAAGAAATCAAATCAAAATCACATTTAATTTTAAACCAATAACAATTTCTTTGGGTTATCTCTAAAATATACTATCCATTTTAACACCATCACAAGCGACCACCCCAACCACATTCGCCTTTGATGTGCAACTTAACTGACGACATATTGGAAGTTATCCTCTTCATCGAAAGATATGTAATTCAAATGAGAATTTGTGTCATGTGCATTCATTATATGACTTCTAAGACTGAGCAGTTCACTAATTAAATACTTGTAGTCAGCGTACAATACAGGCGTTGTATATATTAATAATAATAATAATGGTAAGGGGGGAAGGGGGAAGGGGGAAAGGGGGGAGGGGGAGGGGGGAGGGGGGAGGGGGAAGGGGGAAGGGGGAAGGGGGAAGGGGAAGGGGGAAGGGGGAAGGGGGAGGGGGGAAGGGGGAGGGGGGAAGGGGGGAGGGGGGAAGGGGGGAGTGGGGAGGGGAGGGGGGAGGGGGGAGATGGTGCTTGCAAAAAACACTTTATTTACAAATTTGTTTCTGGCTTCTGGGCACCCAGAGTGAATATTTGATAGGGTTCAGAAAACAAGTTGAGTGTGTGTGAATTACCTCATATGGAGGAGGACAAACGGCAGGTCCTGTACCAGATTCAGCCTGTGGGCCATCATCCCAACTGGAACTGCTTTGTGGACTGTCTGAACTATTTAAGTGCGGACTCGAGAACAGCGGATGGGCCACCTGGCATAGAAATCAAATCAAAATCACATTTAATTTTAAACAAATAACAATTTCTTTGGGTTATCTCTAAAATATACTATCCATTTTAACACCATCACAAGCGACCACCCCAACCACATTCGCCCTTGATGTGCAACTTAACTGACGACATATTGGAAGTTATCCTCTTCATCGAAAGATATGTAATTCAAATGAGAATTTGTGTCATGTGCATTCATTATATGACTTCTAAGACTGAGCAGTTCACTAATTAAATACTTGTAGTCAGCGTACAATACAGGCGTTGTTCATATTAATAATAATAATAATGGTAAGGGGGAAGGGGGAAGGGGGAAAGGGGGAAGGGGGAAAGGGGGGAGGGGGACGGGGGAAGGGGGGAAGGGGGAAGGGGGAAGGGGGAGGGGGGCGGGGAAGGGGGGAAGGGGGGGAAGGGGGAAGGGGAGGGGGCGGGGAAGGGGGGAAGGGGGAAGGGGGAAGGGGGAAGGGGGGAAGGGGGGGGGAGGGGGAAGGGGGGGAGGGGTGCTTGCAAAAAACACTTTATTTACAAATTTGTTTCTGGCTTCTGGGCACCCAGAGTGAATATTTTATAGGGTTCAGAAAAAAGTTTACTAATGAATCAAAATCTTACTACTTTCTATGTTGCCGGATGCCGAAAACGTTTATGATTTAGAACGAGTGAAAAACAAACGAACACCACTGTTATTTTACTTTAGGGGTAGACGCATATGCCTAATTGCCTCGGACTAGTTGCCCCTCTGAAGGAGAGGGAGTGGGGAGGAGGGGGAGTGGGGAGGGGTGGGGGGGCGAGGGGTGTGTGCGTTTGTATTGACCGGCAATCGTGGTCGTCGGACAAAAGAATTGGGAGTCAAACAATGGGTCCACGATTGACAAAACGTCCACGATCTTTTTCCGTGTACAAATCCTATGGCGATCATCAAAAAACGTTAGAGTATAAACAAAAGAGGGAAGACGGTCGGACAATACCCCGTCCACGATCGAAGGCCTTTACACACTTGCGTGGGGGTGTGTGGGGGGGGGGGGGGGGGGGGGTGAAGGGGGGGGGGGGGGGGGCGGTGCTTGCAAAAAACACTTGATTTATAAATTTGTTTCTGGCTTCTGGGCACCCAGAGTGAATATTTGATAGGGTTCTGAAAACAAGTTGAGTGTGTGTGAATTACCTCATATGGAGGAGGACAAACGGCAGGTCCTGTACCGGAATCAGCCTGTGGGCCATCATCCCAACTGGAACTGCTTTGTAGACTGTCTGAACCATTTAAGTGCGGACTTGAGAACAGCGGATGGGCCACCTGGCATAGAAATCAAATCAAAATCACATTTAATTTTAAACAAATAACAATTTCTTTGGGTTATCTCTAAAATATACTATCCATTTTAACACCATCACAAGCGACCACCCCAACCACATTCGCCCTTGATGTGCAACTTAACTGACGACATACCGGTATTTATCCTCTTCATAAAAAGATATGTAATTCAAATGTGAATTTGTGTCATGTGCATTCATTATATGACTTCTAAGACTGAGCAGTTCACTAATTAAATACTTGTAGTCAGCGTACAATACAGGCGTTGTTCATATTAATAATAATAATAATGGTAATTATTATTATTATACCTCCAAATAGCCACTTGGGGAGACAATTCCATAGAGATGTACACAAACTTAAAACAGTCCTAACTTGTTTACCCTAACCCTTTTGTCTAAGATCTTCAATATTGGCTATTTAGACCAAAATCTGTCGTTCTAGGACAAAAAATAACTCCCAAATATCGTTTTTTAGGGTAGGTAGACACTTAGGGAGACACTAAAATGTCTCCCTAAGTGCCACTGTCTCCTTATTACCTAAAAACTTACGCTAATTTGTCTCCCCAAGTGCCTATTTGGAAGAATTACGCATTTCATTTGTATTCTTCCTAACCTTTCTGTTGTTAATTAATGCATTCTATGGTAATTTTCTCACCTGGTGCTCAAATAGGCAGCGTGTCACACCATCAGTGTACCGGACGCAGTACTTTCCTGATAAGAAAGCCACAAATTCAACTAATTAAACTTTAAAGGGATTACATGCAATTGGGAGTAGTGGGAGAGGAATGTTGAAAAGTATTTGTTGTTTACAGATCATATATATTTTTGGTTCTGAAGGGGGGGGGGAGGAAGCAAGTTTAGGAAAAATCGCATTGTTTATTTACATGTGGTACATGTCATGGGGGGATGTAAGAGGGTATACAGCTGTCTTAATTTATGTGTGACAAATGGGATTCTACATTATGGATTACATTTCTTACCTACGGAACCCCTAATGGGACATATGACGAATAGTAATCACCGTGACAAAATAAATTTAGTTTTGTATTTCTTGCCCACGAAATCATTTCGTGCCCACGAAATAATTTCGTGCCCACAAAATCATTTCCCGTGCGCTCGAAAAAAATAATTTCATGAGTTCGAAATAATTTGTGCGCTCGAAATAATTTATTTTTTGTGCGCTTGAAATAATTTCCTGCGCTCGAAATCATTTTGTGCAATTGTTAGAAATCGGTTAAGTAAATATGTTTTACAGCACGGTCTTGACGCAAGGTTAACGTGAACCCACAAATTACGAGGGCATTCCATTTGTTTTCGTCATATGTCCCTTTGGAGGCTCCGCACTTACCTTTGGTGAAGGAGATTATTACGGCAGGATACCATGATGAATCTGGAAGCCACAGTGCGATTACGTTCTCCCCTTCATGATGCTGGTGATTTGTCAAGGTTCCACCAAGACGACTACTCCGTTTCATGTTTGTTATGGTAGTTCTGTCAGCCACACCTAGACTAGCTAGCTGTAACAAGACAACAATACAACAACAATATACCATTAAACTGATAATACAAGTAAATATTAATAATTGTGGCTACTTATTTGTTTTATTATTTATACAACAACTACAATTAACTATTTCTTGTTCGCACGGTGCTCAACAACTCATGCTTGCGTTGGCAAAATAAAGCAGTTAAATTTGGTTATAACTTCTATATTATTCTGAAATTAGGCATATTCACTTCCCACATCATCCTATAGACTAGAGTGAGAGATCGAGGCCATGACTACAAATTACATTACAACGTAAATTAGCATGTCATATATGTCATAGAGTGAGCTACATTCATACTCATAGCGAGTAACATGCAAGCTTCCAAATACAATTGCTCTACTTACCATCTATCCACGAATTTATTCCAGCTCCATGGTACACCTAGCTAGCTGCAAATGACCACGTCTTCGCATAAACTACAATATGCCTCACTACACTTAGGCCAAAACAACGTTATAATAGTTAAGACATGTCTAGACTAGTTTAGTTAGAGACATGTAATGTACATATTTACGTCGTTGTCACACGCGCCACTTATGGAAACCAACGGAGGGCGCTATGCCATTCAGGGTAATACTGTTTGCGTTTTATTTGACGGGGTAAAAAATGTGCATACTGCCCCACGTCAGGTCTTATGCGTCAACCGAGGACTCCTCCCAAACGCTTTGATATTTAACCAACAGTCAAAAACGGCCACGAAAGTGCAATTTTTCACAATATTTCATACCGAGGACGCGCTCGGTTTGCAAGGTGTCCTCAGTATGTGAGTGTGTACTTACATAAAAGCCCTCCATTTGCGGTATTGACATGTACGCGCGAACAAGATCGAAAGGTGCATGGAATCTTCATGGGTGGATTATTAGTACGGTAGGTTGTCAACTTTACTTTTGACTCATGATTTGATGCTGGTGATGCTAATGCTAGTGGCAATTTGTTGGCGTTTCCTTCAATTTTTCGCCGGCTCATGTCCAACCTTGCCATCAACAGTGGTTCGCATTGGTTGGTTAGCGTGACATAACAACTTGAAGACAAGCAGGGAACTTCAATCGGATTCCGGGCACCGTGAGGTGAATCTGTACTTGTCATCATCAGACCCAAATCACGCATTCCTATTTCTACGCGCTCGCCTTTATTTGGCAACGTGCGCATCTAATAAATTGATGGACCGTCACTGTCTAAGATTGTATGTTTTGATGCTTGAACTTTCACAACCACTGACAAAAATATGTAACGTGAATGCATTTGCTAATCCTTATTGTAAGGTACATCTACCTTTAAGGTAATAAACAATGGAATTATTTTAATCATACACATTTGAAACTGTAATACATTGAACAATTAAATTCCAAAAGGTGTACTGCCTATTGTCGGCATTGATAAATATACCATTGGTAAGCTTTGAGAACTTGCGGCAAATGTGGTTTATATGTGCACGAAGAATGACAAATTTCAAACACCCTTCTTATAATTAGATAGACTCGATTACTTCTCACTCTCTCACTAGCCAATCAGTTGGCAAGGAATAAATGAATACATCTAAATTTATTCAAAACAATCAGATACCACTGGAAAACAAATAAGGGCACTACAGTATGATGACGCAACACCAGGAGATATAATTTTCTGAAACACCAATACATGTGGCTCGTAGTCGTAAGATAATTTGTCATTACTACACGTTAATATTAGAAGCTTACCTAAACATTTTGATGACCTAAAATATTTCCTTTGTTCTTTAAGTCATGGCTTTTCCGTTATTGGATTAACTGAAACTTGGCTAACTCTAAATTCTTGTATTAATCAATATAATATACCGGGCTACACGTTAACGACGAAAAGTAGAGACGCCAGAGCTGGTGGTGGGGTTGCTCTCTACATTTCGGATGACTTACAATATATTCCTAGATCAGATTTAAATGACATTGGTAATGATTCTTTTGAGTGTAAATTTGCCGAGATTATTACCTCGAATAACACAAAAAACATTATTGTCGGAGTTGAAAATAAACCCCCGGACGCAAACTTTGAGAATTTTTCGATATGTTTTCAAGCATTGTTTCATCATGTGTCTAACAAGAACAAATTTGTCCTTGTGACTGGTGATTTTAATTTTAATTTGCTTACTTCTGATTGTAATGGCCACCCACAAGAATTTTTAGATACAGTCTATTCCTCTTCATGTTTGCCATTAATTCTTAGACCAACAAGGGTTACAAATACTTCAGCCACCCTTATTGACAACATTTTTTCAAATGTACTATACCAATTCCGACTTCGGGCATTATTGTTACTGATCTGTCTGATCATTTTCCAATGTTCACCTCCTTTCCACTCAATTTTAATCAACATAACCCCCAACATATTTTTACTCGGGATTACACATGTGATAACCTTGATAATTTTAAACATGAACTTCTTACTCACAATTGGGAATCGGTTTTAAATGCTAGTGATGTTAATTCTGCCTTTGTTAATTTTAACGATATTTTCGACGCTTGTCAAAATAACCATATTCCAGTTAAGCAAAATAAATCTAAATCACGCAAATTAACTCCTAAATGTCCATGGGTTACAGTTAGTTTATGCAAATCAATATGTCACAAAAATAAGCTTTATCATAGGTATATTGCCAGGCCTACAGATACTAATCGCTCTGAGTACGTGCGCTTTAAAAATATACTAAAGTCCTTCGTAATTCAAAGCAGGCTTATTACACTAAACAGTTTGAGAAAGAAAAAGGTAATATTAAAAATACTTGGAAAATAATTAATAGTGTGCTCAAAAATAAATTACAATCAAAAATTAGTTCAATTGATATTGATGGTATAAATGTTAGTAATCCTCACTTTATTGCTGATCATTTTAATAGTTATTTTATTAACATCGGAAAAAACCTTTCCAGTACAATAACATATATCAGTAAAGACCCTAGTTTCGATGATTACTTAGTCAACTCAAATCCTAATTCTATTTTCCTTTCTCCAGTTTCTGAGGAAGATTTACTGATATTGTACGCAATTTACATAATAAAACTAGTGCAGGCTTCGATCAGATTAGTTGTTCATTGCTCAAACAAGTGATCCAGGCAATATCCGAACCTATTATATTATTAATCTTTCCATTTTATCAGTTGAAGTACCTGACAAAATGAAGATTGCCAGGATCACTCCAGTTAAAAAAAATGGAAATCCCAAATCTATTAACAACTATCGACCTATTTCTGTTCTGACATTTTTTTCAAAAATTATGGATAGAGTTATTAATAAACAAACCTTACAATTTTTCAACAAACACAACATTATATCTAATAATCAGTATGGATTTCGGAAAAAAACATTCAACTATACATATGCTATAATTAAATTAATTGACAAAATAACAACTGATCTAGATGCATCTACTTCTACGATTGGAATTTTCCTGGACCTCTCCAAGGCCTTCGATACATGCAGTTGATCATGAAATACTGCTATTTAAGCGTAAACACTATGGAATAAGAGGAGTTGCCTTGGATTGGTTCGGGAGTTACCTTTCTAATCGTCAGCAATTTGTATCGATTTGGTATTCAATTTACTTTTTGTAATATTTCTTGTGGTGTTCCCCAGGGCTCTATTCTGGGCCCCCTTTTATTTTCAATCTACATTAAGGATTTTGACCAATCCTCTGATGTACTTTCTTTTATTTTATTTGCTGATGACAGTAATTTATTTTATAGCCATAGTGATATGAATGTACTTTTTGACATAATTAATTGTGAAATGGAAAAAATATCGTCTTGGATAAAAAAAAATGTAACAAAAAAATATTATATGTTATTTACCAAAAAGCAATATCGTCAAATTCCTGAAATTATCATTGACAATACTAGAATTATAAAAACTAATTGCATTAAATTTTTGGGCATAATGATCGATGACAGTCTTACATGGAAACGGCATGTATGGAAACGGCATGTCAATTACATATGTACAGTTATTTCAAGAAATGTAGGTATACTCTTTTTAATTAAAAACAATTTTTTCCCCGTGATATTGTAATGGTTCTTGCCTTACATTTCATATGACATTCTAGCATGGGGAAATAGTGGTATAGGTCAAATTAATAGAATACTTAAATTACAGAAGAAGGCTTTACGTATAATTAACAATGTTAATTTCAATGACCATAGTAATCTCCTTTTTTATAATTGTAATACATTGAAAGTCTTTGATATTTACAGTCTCCAGCTTGGCTCCTTCATGCACCAACAGACTTAGCAACACTAAATGACCAAAATCCATTTGCTCGCTATTCACAAAAAATCAACAAGTACATTCTTACTTTACAAAACAATGCAAGGAATTTCATCGTTCTTATGCTCGTACCAAGCTTGCTAAAGCTACAGTGAAACATGAAGGCCCCAAGCTGTGGGGTTCTATTGACCCCTCTTACAAGGCTATATCCAGCCTGCGTACTTTTAAACGCAAGTACAAAATTAAATTATTAAATAAATATTCAAACTGATGATTAAAATATGTCTCTGTTTCATGGGGTTACAGGCAACAGGTTATAAGTACAGGTTATAAGTATTTTTTGTTTCTCTCTAATATTCTACTACAATTGTATGTCGTGTTTTTGTTTGTTATTTGTTATACATGTATATGTTATGTAATTAGCTCTTATTTGTTAGTGGGGGCCCCCACTCGACAAGCTTGCTTTTTGGGGGCCCCCATCCACACTTATTCTGCAGTGGTTTAAATATTTCATAATATAATACGATAGACGGTTAACGACAAACGCGCCTTTGCCAAGGCTAGGGACAAAGAGGGCGATAAGCCGAGCGGAAACATCGATCTGCGCATGCCCGAAACCGGACATGTCTTCGTACCTGTTGAGTCGGTTGGGTTTGGGAACGATTCTCGGGTGAAATAGCGTCCGGTCTGTGAGCACGACGGAGCGGTATATTTTGTACACTAGTAGGCGATCCTTTTGTCGTCAGTTGTTTTCTAAGACCTAGAAGCGAGCTGAAAACAGATTTGGAATGCTTAGGACTTTTTACACATTTGTATGTTTCCAACAATTATTTTTGCGGCCTTGAAAAACATAATTTGTCCATAGATAAATTATCTAAACTTGGTGGTTATGCAAATATGGAACAAAAAATAACAAGATATTTAAATAGTGATGAATCATGTTTTATGTTTGAAACTGTACTTCTAAAAGAAGAAGGCCACGCCCCTTTTAGGGGTTTCTAGGATTTTACCCCAGCCTATTTCAAACAACAGTCTCAGGTGTTTTCTAAGACCTAGAAGTGATATGAAAGCAGTTTTGGGAATCCTAAAAGCTCTATTTATATGAATTTGCATGTTTCTAAAATGTCATGTGGGAAAACATATGGACTGGCAGTAAGGTCACTAGAGCACGTCTATTCCCCCCAGAGGCTGTGAGTGACCAGAAGGGGCCCTATTTCCCGAGGCCTTAGGTCGAAGGAAATAGGTCCCCCTTCTGGTCACTCACAGGCCCGAGAAGGGGGAAGGGGGGAGGGGGTGTAGACGTGCTCTAGTGACCAAATCATACCAGTCCATAATGTGTTTTATAACACACCTCTGTTCAAAAGATCCAGACGCCGCCATTTTTCATATTAAGATGAGCCTGGCAAACATCTTGAGGGCGCTGTAACCAGCCAACATTTTAAGTCTTTTCGCCAGCTTCGGGAACTATTTCCCGTAAAATTCACGGTGGCGCAAATAATAATACATGGTAATAATACACAAAGCAATGGGGTAAGGCAGACGATGTGTATTTCCTTGATTGGTTATTAAAGTTAATGCGTCTTTCCACATTTAGTCTTTAGTCTTCCCGCCAGTCACAAACCGTTGCGTCAAAAACTGTTTTTTCGTTTTACCGTAGACTTATAACAGCAGTGGTGTAGTATACGTAACAGATGGATTAACGTATGACATGAAGCGCATAAAGCCGAGGCTTCGTTTACGTCAATATCAAGATGCAGTGACTCCATGAAATTCACACTCAACATTAAACAAGAACGTCAGCGATAAAGACGTTCATAATTTAAAGGTAGGAAACACCATTGGTAATTGCTTGAATTATTAGAAATGGGTGGATTTTGGGGGTTGTATTTTATACAGTAAATATAATTTAATTGACCTGTCCGAAGTTTTACAATCATGGATGCCGAGAAAAATACAAGAAAAACGGCGTTAGTTTTTTCTTTGTTGTTAGTTCTTGTTGTTCTGCTGGGTTTTTTTCCCGATCGAGTTGTTTTAATTCAATTTTTTGGAACAATTGCAGAATATCTAGCTCAATCATTTGGTTGGATGCCTACAATCATTATTAAACAATTCGGTAGTCAAAAATGTCGATATCTGCAAATGGTGTATTCTACCTTTAAGCGGGATTCTTTATAATAAGCAGCGTTAGAAGCGAACTGCGCACGATATTAATTTAGTAGCAGGGTCAACTATTAAACTGCAGCGCGCAGGTGGATTTCGGACAAGTAAACAACGATGGCCTTGGCCAATGCTACTTATTGTTAGAACGATAGGACGCTTTGAATTGCTTATTACAGTTTACGAAAGAAATCAACCAACGTGAAATTGACTCGGATATGAACGTATACGAATTATAGGTGCCTATATTTATACGGTGGTGCATTCCGTTTGACGACATTTAATTAAAAAGAAGACCAGACACAAATGGTCTGCATCTTAGGTAATGAGCTTTAACCCTAACCCCCTAGGTCTTTTTTGCTAGAAACCTTCCTCAATCCTTCAAAATCCTTGGATTGCCCTACTGAAAATTTGCATTCATCCTCAATCCTGAAAAAAAACTCAATTTGTTTTACTAGTGTTCAAAATAATCACAGGGTACCCACTGCCTCAATCCTCCAAAATCCTCAGATTGTCCTAATCGACAAAAATGCATTAATCCTCAATCCTTAAAAATCCTCCAATTTTTTGTAACTTATGTTCAAATCGAAGGGTACTCACTGCCTTATTCCAATTAATTTGGCCAATGGTCACCTAATGGTCAGTTGGGGTCAGAATTTGGCCAATGGTCACCTATAATGTTCAGCGGGGTCATTTTCCTTAAAATTACGAAATACTTCTTCTCTCGAAGTCTTTATGTAATTAGTTTTTGCCAATGGTCACCGAATGGTCAATTGGGGTCAGAATTTAGCAAATGGTCACATAATGGTCAGTAGGGGCTCATTTAATTAGTGTACTAATACCAGTAAATGAACTGTTTCTATATAACTGATACAATGCCCAGGATTGAGTACTAATTACCTTCGTATACAAATAAATCAATACATGAACATGTAGATCCATACCAGTAACCTATACATGTACCACCCGGCCTAAGTCGAACCAATCATTCAATACCATCCCAGGCCGAATGACCACGTACTCCTCCAAAATCCATTTTCTTCTTTAAATTCAATCCTCCAAAATCCTCATTTAAAAAAACAAACATTCAGCCTCAATCCTCCAAAATCCTCATTTCGGAAACCCCATTTAGCCTCAATCCTCCAAAATCATCCAAACTTTAAACAACATTGTGTCTCAATCCTCCAAAATCTTCATTTAAAAAAATACCATTCATCCTCAATATTCGAAAATCCTCCAAAACTGTAATGAGGATTCTGTAGGATTGAGAAAAGTCAATCTTCCAAAATTCTCATTTTTTGAAAAAAAACCCACATTCCTCTTTAATCCCCAAAAATTATCCACACTTGAAACAACATTGTGCCTCAATCCTCCAAAATCCTCATTTAAAAAAATACCATTCATTCTCAATCCTCAAAAACTGCAATGGGGATTTTGGAGGACTGAGGAGAGCGTTGCATCAAGGGCTACGGTGAATGTAGAGGTAGGGTACACCATTGGTAATTGCTTGAATTACATGTATCAGGAATGGGTGGATGTAAAGGTAGGATACACCATTGGTAATAGCTTGAATTGTCAGGAATGGGTGTATGTAAAGGTAGGATACAACATTGGTAATTGCTTGATTGTCAAGATTGGGTGGATTTAAAGGTAGGATACACCATTGGTAATTGCTTGTATTATCAAGAATGGGTGGATGTAAAGGTAGGATACAACATTGGTAATTGCTTGAATTATCAGGAATGGCTGGATTTGGGGGGTTGTATTTTATACAGTAAATATCATTTAACTGACCTGTCTGAAGTTTTACAATCATGGATGCCAAGAAAAATACTGATAAAAACGGCGTTAGTTTTCAACCGGCGTCAGGCAGTTTTTCTTTTTCTTCTTCTTTGTCCGGCGAATTATACTATAATTTCTTCATAAACATTCAATTTTTCGGAACAATTGCAGAATATCTAGATCAATCATTTTGATGGGTGCCTAGAATCATTATTTAACTATTAACTTCTGCAGCGCGCGGGTAGATTTCGGGAAAATAAACGACGATCGGCCTTGGCCACTGCTCATTACATTTTGATGAAATCAACAAGCGTGAAACTGACTCGGATATGAGCGTATACGCTACCTCCTAAATATAGGCGCCTTTATTTACACGTTGGTGCATTCTGTTAGACGACATTTAATTAAAAAGAAGACCAGACACCAATGGTCTGCAGCATGGAGCAAGTTCGGGCGCGAACTATAGTTAACCATAGTTCGACTAACGTCGCTCGAACGCAGAATGGTTGGACTATCTAGTCGACTATTTGGAACTAGACCCCGGAGCACGGTTGCCGCTGGTTGACAGTAGCCTCTTTTCATAGGAAAACATGGAGAGAACCAGTGACGTAGAAAACAATGATGTCAGTAGTCGGACGGAGGGAAAGACACTACGTTATGTGAAAATCTGGCGGGCCTAATGTAATTTTTGTCTTGTTTTTGGACCAACATGACTAACGTTATGGTTTATCCTACTTATATGAGTGGAAGAATAGTGGCAAAACCCATTTCATTCATGTCGCAAATGTAAACAAAGCGGTTGCCATCTTTTCAACAATAGTTCGACTAGAGACGTTCGAGCGAACTGCATTTGAGCATGCGCATTGGTAAAGCAGAGACTGACTAATGGTTAACTATAGTTTGCGCCCGAACTTGCTCTTACGTTTATCCGATTAGGTAATGAGCTTTGAAAACCTCCGCCAATCAGGGGCTACGGTTTGTGACTAGCCAATTACCAGCCACTGATCTGAATGACGTATTAACTGTGATAACCAATCAGAGAGATACACATCGTCTGCTTCACCATCAATGCTTTCTGCGAATTATAAAACCCCATCATCGCCAGACCTCTGTCACTAGAGCAAACCAGTGGTGTAACGATGACACGCAAAAACTCGGTCGCAAAATGGGAAACTCTTCATGAGTACAAATGAATACGGATTTTTGTGAACGCAACTTAACTCACATTATTCGTGATTTAGTTTCAGGCTGTCAATTCAAGTTTGGTAATCGTTCACCGTTTGTGTCTGCGTCACCCCCATTCCTTTCTGTAAACTACAGCATCACCAGGACTCTGAGTGCAATCTGGCAGTTGTGCCAAGAAGACATCTACGGGTAACAGTGTGCCTGGAAATTGTAGTCTTTCCACAACAGTTGTTGAAATCCTACATAATAAATCGCTGAATGTCGACCTATGCAGTTTTATGTAAATGGTAAATAAAAAAAATATTATGTTATAACGTGGCCTTAACTCAATCGGCGGGATGGCGAAACAAATCATCTGTTTTGAACTATTTCACATAGTATACATCATTTTCCAGGGAGCAACCTCCCTCGTCTTTGGATTTGAAACATCTTCATATACAGGGAAACATGCGTTTTATGCCGCCGAAAATCGCGCACTGGAAGAATTTGCATATGTAACAAAAACTGTGCGATCTCGTGTCATCTGCGGACGGGAATGCAGCATGGATGAACGTTGCAGGTCGTTTAACTTTAACGACTGTGGTAAAATGTGCGAGTTGAACCATGCAACAAGACGAGAGCATCCCGAAAACTTTAATGCAACTCAAGGGAGCGTGTACTTTGATGCAGATAAGGACACACCTCTCTACTCACTGGCTGATAGCTCCTTGAATCGCAACAGAAGTTGCAAGATGCTCTTAAATGCCGGTTATTGTTCAAGCGGTATCTACACAATCCACCCAGAGGGATTTGGTATTGACGGTCTTCGTGTCTACTGTGACATGGAAACTGACGGCGGGGGATGGATCGTGTTTCAGAGGCGACAAGATGGCAGCGTGGACTTCTACCGTAACTGGGCCGACTACCAGTCTGGCTTTGGCGATCTGTCTGGTGAGTTCTGGTTGGGTAATGACAACTTGGTGACTCTGACGTCTGACGATTCACGTAGAACGTGGGAGCTACGAGCTGATTTAGAGGACTGGGATGGCAACACGGCATGGGCAAAATACTCAGATTTCCAAATATCCCCGGGTGATTACAATTTGAATTATGACCAATACAATGCCAGCAGCACTGCCGGCGACTCTCTTTATTATCACAGAAGGTGTCCCTTTTCAACGAAGGATCGTGAGAATGATGCGTCGTTAGATCGCATTTGTGCACAAGAGTACACAGGAGCCTGGTGGTTTAATAGATGTTGGGCTTCTCATTTGAATGGTCTATATTACCCACACAGAAATACAGGTAGTGACCATGGCGTGCAATGGGGCTCATGGAAATTATTGGATTATTCCATGAAAGCATGTAGCATGAAAACGCGCGAAATTGGACCATGAAGGTTGCATTGTTAATATTAATTTTGAAATGTACTTGTTTTAGTTGGCATCTGTAAATCATTGCACAATCATATTATTTATTATTACCCCGAGTCTTTTAGAATATAAAACTGCCAACAAAATGTTTCTATGAAATAATGTGTTTCGCAGTCAATCGAAATGTTACTATCACTTCGTCAACACGTTAAAGGTAGTAAACACCATTGGTAATTTCTTGAATTATCAGGAATGGGTGGATTTGGGGAGTTGTATTTTATAGAAAATATTGTTTAACTGACCTGTTCGAAGTTTTACAATCATTGATGCAGAGAAAATCCAGAAAAATGTCGTTCGTTTTCAACCAGCGTCGGGCAGTTGTTCTAATATCGTCAGCGTTTTCACGAAGAGACGAATTTGCCTACGGGGAGTTGCACATTGGTTTTGAGAAAATCAGGTTTTAAGTTGGTCACTTTTTGAAAAAGAGATTTCGCCTATTTGTAAAGCACATATTAACTTATATTTGGTACGTACAGAGAGGTAAGATCTAACACTATAACAATATACCTATTAAATAACACTAACTTAATTGACGAGTAATTAATGTAGATATGAATTTGTCTGTTCGTGAAAATTCCAAATCTACGGTGGTGGCTTTTTTGCCCATAGCGCACAAATTCGTCTCTTCGTGAAAACTTAAAAACTAGTTTTGCCCAAACTTGTCTCTTCGTGAATGTATATACAATGTATATATATTGTGCGCGCGTTGTTTTTGCACTCGGAGCAACGCTATTTCTAGCTACGCAGGGACAACATACAATTTGGCTGTTCGTGAAAATTCACAAATTATATTTCGTCTGTTCGTGAAAATTCCAAATGGCTTGTTTGCCCATAGCGCACGAATTCGTCTCTTCGTGAAAACTTAAAAACTTGTTTTGCCGATATCTGTCTCTTCGTGAATGTATATACAATGTATATACAATGTATATACATTGTACGCGCGTTGTTTTTGCACTCGGAGCAACGTTATATTTCTATCTACGCAGGGACAAAATACAATTTGGCTGTTCGTGAAAACTGAAAATACGATTTGGCTGAAATTTCCTCCTGTCTGATTTTCGTAATCTTAATGATTCAGACTGATTTCGACAATATTAACCTCGCCAGAATGTTCGTTGCTATCCACTTAATCGATTTCGGCCAAAAAACGAATTTTGAAAAAATTATGATTTTGGCCAAATTCGTCTCTTCGTGAAAACGCTGACGATATGTTGCTCTTGTTTTTTTCCGCGATCACCGTCCGGCGATCGTGATTTGTTTAAATAAAATTAAAATATTTTCCGGAACAATTACAGGATATCTATAGCGCAATTGTTTTGCTGGATGCTTACAAACAATATATATTTTCAAATAAAAAAGATATTTCTTAATAATTCGGTAGTAAAAAATGTCCGATACCTGCAAATGGTATATTCCTACCTTTAAGAGGTTAACTGTTTTTTGTTTTGCTTATTATATATAAGAATACCCATTATATTTTGTACATCTGACAAAACAACGGCTAAATTTGATCATATCGCAAAGTTAAATTATAGCCGAGTTTAACTGAAGCTGCCTCGAATTTAGACTAAGTTTATTTTCACTCCGATTTTCCTTTTTTTTAAACACCGACATTATAGGCGTAATTACATACAAAAGGGTTCACTAGTGTACAACAACCTGCCGATTACATTATTTGAAAGAAAATAGGCATGGTGGTCTTTTTTAAATTGAAGGTAAATTCTCCTTTAAAGGACTATAACTTTTGCCAACATTGCAGGGCTACGAACCGCATCCGTCACTACGAGATTTATTCACGAGTCAGCCATAATACATTGAAAGTGAGGTAAAGTCTTCAGTTTGGGAACTTACAGATAGAAATGAAAGCAAGGACCTAAAGTTAATTACCACAAAACTGCAGTCGTCTCTGATGAATAATTTATAATTTGTGATTAAACATTCTTAATGTTTTATGCCACTTTTAAAACAATATTGAAAGTGAGGCTAGAATTCAAAAATAGTCTGGCCCCATTCCATTCAACAATTCACAATTTATCGGATGCATCCAGGGAACACAACCAAAATGGCTTTCCCTTGAATAAGGTCCATATAACGGAATATTGTGAAAACTGTTCTTGCTAAATTATAAATACAGCGTATGGGAAACATATGTTACTGGGGTTACAATTATAGTTTCAAAGGTGCCGTCAGCTTAGAAAATAAGTGTTATTCGTACATGTGTGCATTGATAATATTTGTATTGCACGAATAGAATGTTACACAAAATAGAGTTTGTGGCAAGTTTTATTCCTCTTATAAAATATATATAAAATATTCATCTTATTGTTTTACTCTAGTTACTTTCCCACGAAAATACTTTAATACCACAAAAGAATCAAAATTTCACATATTAATTTGTTCTGATGTCGTTATGTATTATTTGTCTGCACAATTAAAAAATATAAAGGTTTGTTTGGAGCGCGCTGTCTTAGCTAAGTGAGTGCTTATAAATGAAATTCATATAAAATTTCAAAAACCACATCAATATCATAATTAATCATAATTGATAAGAACATTTTTCTTTTTGTTTGTATATTGCGATACAAAAATGGTTCCAATACAAAAAGACCAATGACGTTGAATAAACTGAGCGACAAGAACCAATCCACGATTAATTTGTCTCAGTTGATTTAGGTTGTTTGCGTGAGTTTACGAGTGTGTAATTATCGCAGCTTGATTGGCAGGTGTAAGGCAACTGGGGTTTATGCTTTAAGCACCTGTTCCTCTATGGGATATGCAATTAAGGAGTTTGCACAGTATTCTACAGATGTATGTCTTCTGGCCGTGCCCTGGACCTCGCCCTGGACCTCGCCCTGGACCTCGCCCTGGACCTCGCCCTGAACCTCGCCTGGACCTCGCCTGGACCTCGCCTTGGACCTCGCCCTGGACCTCGCCCTGGACCTCTCCCTGGACCTCGCCCTGGACCTCACCCTGGACCTCGCACTGGGACTCACCCTGGACCTCGACCTGGACCTCGCCCTGGACCTCGCCCTGGACCTCGCCCTGGACCTCGCCCTGGACCTCGCCCTGGACCTCGCCCTGGACCTCGTTCTGGACCTCGCCCTGACAGACCTCGCCCAGGGAGACCTCCCACTGATGGACCTAGCCCTGATGGACCTCGCCCTGATGGACCTAGCCCTGATAGACCTCGCCCTGACAGACCTCCCCCTGATAGACCTCGCCCTGGTAGACCTCGCCCTGGTGGACCTCCCCCTGATGGACCTCGCCCTGATGGACCTCGCCCTGATGTACCTCGCCCTGATGGACCTCGCCCTGGTGGACCTCGCCCTGATGGACCTCGCCCTGATGGACCTCGCCCTGATGGACCTCGCCCTGATGGACCTCGCCCTGATGGACCTCGCCCTGATGGACTTCGCCCTGATGGACCTGTCGTACCGTCGCGTCGTGCCGTCGGGGCGACGGCACGACGCGACGCAGTTTTGTCGTCTTTGGAATTCCATACTTAGGTCTATTGGATTTTATTTGCTCCGTTTCACCCAAATTAAGGGCTCTGTGTTAAGCCCCGGTAACAACGGATCGTACGAAATGTTGTCGTGGTAAGGCCTGGTCACAACGAACCCCGACGCATTTGTTCCAAGACACGACATACAATTTGGGCAAATCGTGGGTCGTCGGGGGTCGTCGCAAGACAGTCCTACGAAATTTCGAGCATCGTGGCATCGACGTACGTACATGTCCGTACGGACGGGTAATGACGCCTTGACCTAGGCTAAAGAATACTATGCATAGAAAGTTCAAGAAATTTAACAATCGTATTAATCTCTATTCCACATTTTGTGAAAGTCCAAGGGTGGCATCGAAATGGATTTAGAACTTACAAGTCGATTTGCAAGCTGGGTCCCCTACATTTTACGTTTTCACTTTCACAAAATGTATTGTAACGTGGAGCGACACATCAAAGCCAACACACCCCGCTTTCAAATTGACCTGTAATTTCCAAATCCATTTCGATGCCACCCTGCGATTTTCACAAATACTAGATAAGGATTAGATTATGACGATTGTAAAATATCTTGAACTTTCTATGCATATTTTCCCTGTAATTTATCGTCAAATCACGGGATCAAAATGTGTGCGGTGTCACTAGTACCGCGACCAAACAGCCACAGCCTGCTATTATACACGCGGGTACATTACGCCAGATACAAAAAAAAAATGCTGATCGTCTTTGCCCGACCCTACGAAACAAGCCAGACATTAAACTTGTTTTATTTTTTATTTAAAAAAAAAAGTCTTACAAGAAAAAATACAAAAAGTCTTTAAAAAAAAATTAAAAAATTAAAAACATAACAAAATTGAAAAAAATTAAATAAAAATAAATGTCCGAAATAAGCCTACTCCAATAAATTAATTCTTTTAAAGATAAGGTTGCAAAATTGCGCTCGTTAAAACTGAGAAGAAAACAAAACGACATCGGCCTGGACGAGGACTCGAACCCAGGCGATGGAACCCCGCAGACGAGGAGTCTATCCACTCGGCCGTTCGACTACCAGTCAACATTGCTTCAAATTGATGTGACTTAATAGATTTTGAAGCTGGAGTTGAATAGCTCCAGTGTAAAATAAAGAAAAAAAAGTTATGTGGTGTTGACCAAGCATTCAGGGATTCGGACCCATGACTTTACTCATTGAACGTCTCCCATATATATAGCACTCTTTTGGGTTCTAGGATTCCCGGCCCACCACACATCCTTCCCTGTCCATGTTCATGTAACCCGTAGGTCACGCAACCGTAAAGGGAGGACTGACGGAGCGAGGCCCTAGCTCTTGCCGCCTATGCAAGCAAACGAGCTCCGTCCCTATACTAAGGTGCGCACCTGAACTCCGCGGACAGTACCAGCCTGACGAATTAAGCCGCTGAGCTAACTCCCGTTGGTGATTGAAGACGATCAATTAATTCTTTTAAAGATAAGATTGCGAAATCGCGCGCGTTAAAACTGAGGAAAAAATGACGTCGGCCAGAACGGGGACTCGAACCCAGGCGATGGAACCCCGCAGACGAGGAGCATAACCACTCGGCCATGATTAGATGATGACGATTGTAAAATATCTTGAACTTTCTATGCATATTTTCCCTGTAATTTATCGTCAAATCACGGGATCAAAATGTGTGCGGTGTCACTAGTACCGCGACCAAACGGCCACAGCCTGCTATTATACACGCGGGTACATTACGCCAGATACAAAAAAAAAATGCTGATCGTCTTCGCCCGACCCTACGAAACAAGCCAGACATTAAACTTGTTTTATTTTTTATTTAAAAAAAAAAGTCTTACAAGAAAAAATACAAAAAGTCTTTAAAAAAAATTAAAAAAATTAAAAACATAACAAAATTGAAAAAAATTAAATAAAAATAAATGTCCGAAATAAGCCTACTCCAATAAATTAATTCTTTTAAAGATAAGGTTGCAAAATTGCGCTCGTTAAAACTGAGAAGAAAACAAAACGACATCGGCCTGGACGAGGACTCGAACCCAGGCGATGGAACCCCGCAGACGAGGAGTCTATCCACTCGGCCGTTCGACTACCAGTCAACATTGCTTCAAATTGATGTGACTTAATAGATTTTGAAGCTGGAGTTGAATAGCTCCAGTGTAAAATAAAGAAAAAAAAGTTATGTGGTGTTGACCAAGCATTCAGGGATTCGGACCCATGACTTTACTCATTGAACGTCTCCCATATAGCACTCTTTTGGGTTCTAGGATTCCCGGCCCACCACACATCCTTCCCTGTCCATGTTCATGTAACCCGTAGGTCACGCAACCGTAAAGGGAGGACTGACGGAGCGAGGCCCTAGCTCTTGCCGCCTATGCAAGCAAACGAGCTCCGTCCCTATACTAAGGTGCGCACCTGAACTCCGTGGACAGTACCAGCCTGACGAATTAAGCCGCTGAGCTAACTCCGGTTGGTGATTGAAGACGATCAATTAATTCTTTTAAAGATAAGATTGCGAAATCGCGCGCGTTAAAACTGAGGAAAAAATGACGTCGGCCAGAACGGGGACTCGAACCCAGGCGATGGAACCCCGCAGACGAGGAGCATAACCACTCGGCCATTCGAGTACCAGTCAACATTGTTTCAAATCGATGTGACTTAATAGGTTTGGAAGCTGGAGTAATAGCTCTATCTTAAATCTGCTCAAAGGAAGAAGGAGAAACTGTGTTTTCAGGGTTAATGAGCCGCCCACGCATTAATTGTCCGAAAACTAGTCTTATTTTATGTCGATAGAGGGCGGCGGCACACAAATAGAAGTCGCCAGCAAAGCGCGGGCTCAAAGGAAACAACACAAAATCAGACAAACGGCGCTGCCTCGCGACACTCGGGAGTATGGTGGCAATGTATATGTTTTTCATTGGAAATTTTGAAATTTTAATACAATTGTCTTGTTTACATTGGTTAAGAATTTTTCACAAAAAGTCATCGGTCAACCCACCAAAAATTGAAAAGAATATGACATGCTGGTCGTCATGTTTCTGTAGTCCCTGAACACGTGAGAGTTCTAAGTATTTTAATAAGATCATGAAAGTATGGGCGTTTTAACACTTAGGTCTATTGGAATTGATTTGCTCCGTTTCACCCAAAGGGCTCCGTGTTAAGCCCCGGTAACAACGGATCGTACGAAATGTTGTCGTGGTAAGGCCTGGTCACAACGAACCCCGACGCATTTGTTCCAAGACACGACATACAATTTGGGCAAATCGTGGGTCGTCGGGGGTCGTCGCAAGACAGTCCTACGAAATTTCGAGCATCGTGGCATCGACGTACGTACATGTCCGTACGGACGGGTAATGACGCCTTGACCTAGGCTAAAGAATACTATGCATAGAAAGTTCAAGAAATTTAACAATCGTATTAATCTCTATTCCACATTTTGTTAAAGTCCAAGGGTGGCATCGAAATGGATTTAGAAATTACAAGTCGATTTGCAAGCTGGGTCCCCTACATTTTACGTTTTCACTTTCACAAAATGTATTGTAACGTGGAGCGACACATCAAAGCCAACACACCCCGCTTTCAAATTGACCTGTAATTTCCAAATCCATTTCGATGCCACCCTGCGATTTTCACAAATACTAGATGAGGATTAGATTATGACGATTGTTAAATATCTTGAACTTTCTATGCATATTTTCCCTGTAATTTATCGTCAATTCACAGGATCAAAATGTGTGCGGTGTCACTAGTACCGCGAACAAACGGCCACAGCCTGCTATTATACACGCGGGTACATTACGCCAGATACGAAAACAAATTGCTGATCGTCTTCGCCCGACCCTACAAAACTCGCCAGACATTAAACTTTTTCAATTTTTTATATATAAAAAAAAAGGCTTACAAGAAAAAATAAAAAGTCTTTAAAAAACCCCAAATATATATAAAAAAAAAATATATAAAAAAATGTCCCGAAATGAGCCAACTCCAATAAATTAATTATTTTAAAGATAAGGTTGCGAAATTGCGCTCGTTAAAACTGAAGAAAAAAACCCGACATCGGCCAGGACGAGGACTCGAACCCAGGCGATGGAACCCCGCAGACGAGGAGCCTAACCACTCGGCCATTCGACTACCAGTCAACACTGTTTGAGGGGGGGAGGGGGGAGTGGGGGGAGGGGGGGGGGGGAGTGGGGGGAGGGGGGGGGGAGGGGGGAGGGGGGGGGAGGGGGGGGGGGGGTGCGACGGGTGCGTACGCACCACCCCAAATTACCAAAAGGTCCACATTTTCCAGTGTAAATAATGGTATTTTGATGTAGAAATAACTGTACTGGTACACGAACAAAAAATTGGCAAATTGTTGGTCCCATCAGTACAAATTCGCCCACCAAATTACCAAAAGGTCCACATTTTTCGGGGTAAATAATGGTATTTTGATGTAGAAATAACGGTACTGGCACATGAAATATTTCGGTTCCAATTTTGGTCCCATCAGTACAAATTCGCACCCCACCCCATACAAAATCTAGTCTTGGTGCAAGACGTCCCTGTTTTGTATTTCCATGAACCCACGAACCACTATCACAGGAACGTCTTGGGAATCTTGTGAATTCTGCTCGGGAAATTCCGAGCAGAATTCAGTGTGCGTATGCATACATTAGACGTAGCTTGTATAACCGATGAGCGCGTGCGACGAATCGTTCAAGTCATGAGTCTAGTACCTGCACGTCTGCATGATTTAGTTCACGTTGTATGCGTAGACTTCAGCGGAACGGTACCATTCTGTACAGCTTATTACCAATGCACTTATTGCTGTTAGTGAGCGTGCGCTAATATTTTATTGCCGTTTGTTGAATTATGCATTTCTTGTTCAGTAAGACCACGCCCTCTTTCACCACAAGATTCCCAAGACGTTCCTGTGATAGCGGTTCGTGGGTGATAGCGGTTGGTGGAGTGATAGCAGGGACGTCTTGCACCAAGACTATACAAAATCCTGCGTACGGGCCTGAACCTGGAGTAATAGCTCTATCCTACATCTGCTCAAAGGAAGCACTGTGTTTTCAGGGTTAATGAGCCGCCCACGCATTATTTGTCCGAAAACTAGATTTAGTTTATGTCGATAGAGGGCGCGCCACACAAATAGAAGTCACCACGTTGCGCACATCCAAATAAAGTCCCATAGACAACAATGATAAATACCCCAACTTCAAAAAATTGGGGAAAATACTCACAACTCTCCAAGGTGACTAAACTATACACCAAAATGAAGCTTATTTCACCATCTTTCATTTTCTTTTCAATTTGTGTGGGGTCATCTGATAACTTCTGGGTGATATTTCCCTCCACAGGAGAACACCCCTAAAACTAGTGCTGAAGCCCAATCGGCAGAGCGTCCATTTTGAAAAAATACCCCCTCGCTCAAGAGCCAAGTAGTGCCAATTCAAGGGCCAGGTTCATCCCAAATGCTCAGAATTAGAAGCTCACACTCCCGGACCGAGGTGGTACATTGCATTTTTACAATCCTTCAAATGCATGGCTCTCAAAATGCTCTTTAGAAAATTATTTCCTGCAAAATGTGATCTGGTTCTTGTCTTGCATTACGATCGAGGATCGAAACACAAAAGAGAACAAAGGGAACAAAGGATCCTCGATCGACGGTTTGCTTGTCCGAATTCTGTCCTCGATCGACGGTGCAAGCGCTAAGCAATGGGGATTGGGTTAAGTAAAGGAAGAAAGGAAAACACAATATCGATCCTCGGTCGTTATGTGGTTCACGACTGTGTGTCCGCGCAAGCAATTTTGGGCCTATTTACAACCTTGCATCCATATCATGGCTTCATATAACTGGCCAGTGCTAAAGTTCACGTTATTAAAAACACCCAAAACGCCAATAAATCTTAGCAATTGAATTCATTAAAAAGTGAAAGGAAAGAATGTTGCAAACATTCCTTCATTATATAGTAATCTCAATAAAGGTGAATTAGTGCAAAAATGTTGAAAAAACATGAATCTGGGACTAACATTTCTAATTTTGTGGGAAAATACTTAGAAAATGGTATCAACTCTCCAGTAGACTTTGTACACAACCGCTAAAGTAGCGCGCTAGGATACTACCGGTACATTATTTCCAAGTGTAAATTTGTACTGCTACATAGCTGCGTCTGCATGACCGAGCCCAAATCTAATGCATTTTCTGTAACCTCAGTTTTTGAGGTTCGACCTAGGGAGGGGAACTCCAAATGCATTATGTAACTATTCTTGCGGTCGGCATGACGTCACCGGGCCTTGTTTCTTGCCTTTGATTGGTTATTGGTGGCTGTTAGTTATCACCCCTTCTGGACTCAAAGGGGGAATGAGTAGCAATGAATAGTGTTGTGGTCTATGTGAAAAAAATCAAAATAATTAATTATTGTCTATTAAGCACTACACCAAAATATTTTCAAATTTCACTGTTTTATAAAGTAACAAAATCTCCCACGATACACCGAAGAAAAAAAGTATACATGTTTGTATTGCTTTAAATATAAATAGAATACACGTGTTTCCCTGTACAAATTGAATGGAGGGCTTCCCCTTTGCTCGGCGGCTTGTGCAATAGGTGGAACAGCCTCCGACCACGAGAATAGCTTTAGAAAAAAAAGGACACAATGCTTTATTGGCATAACAATAGATCAGAGTTGTATTCGAGCCCCGTCAGGTCCCTTCAGTCAAGTCCTTCAGTCACAAGTCCTTCAGTCTCAACTCAAGTCACTAGCTATTCAAATGAACTGTTTAACAAAAGCATTCCTTTGTCATTGTTCAACCAATTACTTGCGACTAGCTTTATGAAAGAACTTGTGACTGGACTTGTGACTGGACTTGTGACTGGACTTGTGACTGGACTTGTGACTGGACTTGTGACTGGACTTGTGACTGGACTTGTGACTGGACTTGTGACTGGACTTGTGACTGGGCTTGTGACTGGACTTGTGACTGGACTTGTGACTGGACTTGTGACTGGACTTGTGACTGGACTTGTGACTGGACTTGTGACTGGATTTGTGACTGGACTTGTGACTGGACTTGTGACTGGACTTGTGACTGGACTTGTGACTGGACTTGTGACTGGACTTGTGACTGGACTTGTGATTGGACTTGTGACTGGACTTGTGACTGGACTTGTGACTGGACTTGTGAAAGGACTTGTGAAAAGTGACTTGCGGAGACTCGAATACAACTCTGTTATAGATTGATAGATGTAGTGAAGCGACTGCAATTTTGATAAGCCCTATGGGGGCCATTAGTGTAATTGGGACCCGAGTTAAACAAACACAGGCTCTAATAACGCACGAAAAATGCATTAGATTGGGTTCGGTTTTGTAATGACTAGATAAAACAACAAATTGAAACGTTTTTTTTTTGGCCGTCAGAGTCAGACAGGTTTTTCCTTTCTCTTCAATTTGACTGATTGTGAAGAATATGCAAAGTGACCGTACTGACTTTCATGTTTGGAGGCGTAATGTCACAAGTTAATGCGAGACTAAAGAAGTAATTGATGTTTTCAATCAAACATCGACAAGCCAAGGAAAGCCTGGAATCCTTGTGACTGATCGACTTTGTAATACGTCCTGTCCCATATACAAATTTATATCGCACTATGTTGATTTTGCGTGGATTCGTACCTTCGCAAACATGTCTACATGCAAATACCCTCGCAAGCCTGTTCTAAAATAAGCCATTTGCGTGTGAGTCCGAGTTAAATTTGAATAACATCTCGTACACTGACTTGCTCACACACCTTGGCACCGTTGAACTTTAAATTCTCCAGACCAAAGACACTGTTGCCATATCACATGATTCGGGGCAAGCTCTTGCATAGTTACGTAACAGACATTCAGCACCAATACATTGTTCACAATGGGTGAGAATGGCACAAAGACACCAGACCATTCCGGAGCTGGGGGTTGCTAGCGTAAGGCTTGCCCCGAATCAGGTGATATAGCAACAGTGTCTTTAGTCTGGACAATTCAAAGTTCAACGGTGCCAAGCTATGTGAGCAAGTAAGTGTACCAGAAGTTTATTCAAATTTAACGTAGGGTCACGCGCAAATGGCTTATTGGCTATTTTGGGGTTGATCAATGAGAATAAGTAAATATAAGTTACATTTTCCTATAACTTCTCCAGAGGAATTTATTTGGTTTTAATATTTAGTTTCCTTGGAAAGTACATTCAATGAACAGCTGTGTTTTGTTTCTTCTTGTTATTTGTTTCTTTCAAAATGAAAAAACCAGTAGAATTTGTATTAAATATACAAATTAGCAGTGTTGTTGACTTGACCTAATGCTCGGATCAAGTCTGACTCAATTCGCTTTTATTTATTAATTTGTTTACTCCCATTTCATGGAGCTGCTAAGCACACAAATTTGCTTAGCACAAAAAAGTCTTGCTTAGTAAATGCAGGTTACCAGCCAAAACTCCATGTGCTTTTCATGCTAAGCAAACACCAGCTGATTACCAGTCACAAACAATACACATCACCTGAAAATTTGGTTCGTAACCCTGTTTTTGCCAAGGTAGAATTTTCGTGAAATTAAGCAGCTCGATGAAATTGGCCACTGACTTGAAGAACAATTTTGAAAAAAAAAATACACTTTTAAAATAAACACATTTTGGGGTATGTGCCAAATTCACATACAGACTAAGACCTAAATATCTAACAAAAAATGTACATGTTGCGAGCTAGGTGTTGATGTCTCGCACAATTCCTAACTTGTATTCAGATGGGACAAACTATAACAAAGTTGATGTTGGAGAAATGGTACATGTACAATGTACATGTGTCGTGAATTATGACTAATCGAATAACTTGTGACTTGACTTGGAAACAAGAATGGTTCTCTAACCACGTCTCACCTGCTTTCGCGATTATCCCATTATTAAATACAACTTAACCTCAAATGACCTTTGACCTCGGTACTTGACTGTTGACATGATCATCATAATGAAGGTTACCATTATTGCATATGACCTAAAGTTTTTGAATAGACATATTTTCCAAATTTTAGAATTTGACCTCAAATGACCTTTGACCTCAGTACTTGACCTTGAACACAACTTTGCATATAAGACCAATTTTTCGAAAATGACACATACATATACACGTACTACGGACTACATACTCTGTACATAAATAGTTATTGCATTTCCTAAACTTCGTTCTTCGTTCATGTAGAGAACAATTGACTTGCGATGCGATTTGACGAAAAAAATGACTTGCGATTTGTGAAGGAAAAAATTACTTGGTCATAACTCTGCAAATTATAAAATATGGAAATTAATTTGGAGTTCTATTAATTCAATGATAACATGTTTTTATCACTTTTTGTTTTAAAAACCAAGGAAAAAGAGACAACTATTTAATGTAAACCTCTAATTTCTTGGAATAGAAAACTTACTAAGAGTTCACTGAGGGGAGAACTCAAATCTGATTAATATTTGAGTGAAATACTTCAGAGTTCTAGTTCTGGTTCTCAGTTCTCTCTATAAAAAGCACAGCATGGCAGATTTTTTGACTTTTTGTTTGTATGATCAATTCTTAATGTTAAAAGTACATATAGTAAACACCATTTCTAAACATTAACAAAATTAATTGTTTTAGAACAAACTTATCGCAAAATGTAAACTTTATCAGCTGCTCGATTTTAATTCAACAAAAGGATTGAAAAGAAAAAACTGCTACAAAACTACCGGATGTTTTATCACATTGATAAAACCATATAGTTTACCACACAAACTTGTAATTGTCACTAATAATAATGTGACCTGCTCTGTGAAAATGAGTCAGATGATGAAAATTTGACAAACAGAGTTATGTATACCATTAGAAAGAGTGCACTATCCTCTTTAATTTGATATATGTTGGAGGTCTGTAGCATGTTGCGTTCTTGTGATACACCGATTTTAATTTTGACGATTTTGCGAAATCTAAAAACCCCATTCATGAGAAATCATGCATTAAAAAAAAAATTCCCTTTAGGAGATGTATGCAATAGAATACAAAACCGGTTTTTCTCACTAAATCTAATTTAATTCAGCATGTTTTTTTGTTAGAAATTGAAAATATAGATCCTAACCAAGGTGAAAATCATGAAATAGGAATATCGAAATTTCGTACGAAAACCCCCCTCTCCGCGTTCAACCACCCAAACCTAGTAAGCGCACTGTGCGACATCTGACTCATTTTCACAGAGCGGGTCACCTATATATACACATGTATATGTATAGATGTACAGTTCCGCCCCAAGGATCAAAGTGCGGCTGCTGTGCACACAAGGCACCAAGTTATACAGGATCTGGTGGGTATGGTCGATAATGAAAAAAAAGAACACTTCGCCTCTGGGGTGACATGGATGGCGGACAACTAAAATAGTTGTTGATTCTTGTTGATTCTACAATGGTGACTAAATCGATTAGGTTATAGTTATACAGGCATGATGGAAAAAAATAACTTTTCGCGTCTGCGATGATTAATCTTCACATTTGATGTGGTTACAGCCGGGACTAGACTTTGAGTTCACCACGTGGACAAGATTTTCATAAGAACTGACGAGGAATTTATTGTCAAGTTTCAACAAAGTGTAAGTTAATTTAATAGATTTTTTTCTTCTGTATGTAGTATTTTGATGGAAATTTTGAGGAATTTCTTGTCAAGTTTCAACAAAGTGTAAGTTAATTTAATAGATTTTTTTCTTCTGTATGTAGTATTTTGTTCAGTGTAACAGAAAGTTAAAGGTAGGATTCACCATTTGCAGATATTTAAAAAATGTACTGCCAAAATATTAAGCAATAATATTAAGCCCTTTTCACACTGCAGAGCCAATCCCCATGAAATAAATCCCCGGGAAATTCCCGGGGATTTGTTACCCCACCAACACCCCAGCAACCGTTCACACCAGACCCATTTGGTAATTCCCGGGGACACTATTTCCCGGGAATATGCACGGTCGTTTCACACTGGCCATCAAACCCCGGGAAATGTGTAAACATTATAAATACACGTACACGAGAAGGAAGCTAAACACAGTCTTGTTCACGACACTTCTTTTATTAAATATTAAAACCATTCATTTTGCTCATATTCTTTAAAATTAAATTATTTGTATAATTTTCAAACGTTATTATTTGTCTTTTGTACTTAACTGTAAATATATTTATGAAAAGTTTAAAAAGTACTGCATTACAATACTATTAAAGTCACCACGCGAATTGTTTGGCGCGCTATTTGTGATCCTGTGACCTTTCGAGATTACCCGTGGACGCAAAAAGGTGGGGTAAGTTCAAACCCTGCGACGTTCACACTAGTTGCTTTTCCCCGGGAAAAACGTTAAACCCCGGGGATTTCTCCTTTAACCCTACTCCCGAGCAGGGGTAAATATTTCCCGGGGAAAAGCAGTTTCCCGGGGATTTCTTTGGTAGTGTGAACAGACCGACCGAAATTCCCCGGCAATTTCCCGGGGAATTATCGGGGAAGTCGTCTAGTGTGAAAGGGGCTTTACTTATTTAAAAATAAATAATGATTCCAGGCATCCAGCAAAATTATTGCGCTAGATATTCTGTAAATGTAAAAAGGTGGGGTAAGTTCAAACCCTGCGACGTTCACACTAGTTGCTTTTCCACGGGAAAAACGTTAAACCCCGGGGATTTCTCCTTTAACCCTACTCCCGAGCAGGGGTAAATATTTCCCGGGGAAAAGCAGTTTCCCGGGGATTTCTTTGGTAGTGTGAACAGACCGACCGAAATTCCCCGGCAATTTCCCGGGGAATTATCGGGGAAGTCGTCTAGTGTGAAAGGGGCTTTACTTATTTAAAAATAAATAATGATTCCAGGCATCCAGCAAAATTATTGCGCTAGATATTCTGTAAATGTAAAAAGGTGGGGTAAGTTCAAACCCTGCGACGTTCACACTAGTTGCTTTTCCACGGGAAAAACGTTAAACCCCGGGGATTTCTCCTTTAACCCTACTCCCGAGCAGGGGTAAATATTTCCCGGGGAAAAGCAGTTTCCCGGGGATTTCTTTGGTAGTGTGAACAGACCGACCGAAATTCCCCGGCAATTTCCCGGGGAATTATCGGGGAAGTCGTCTAGTGTGAAAGGGGCTTTACTTATTTAAAAATAATGATTCCAGGCATCCAGCAAAATTATTGAGCTAGATATCCTGTAAATGTCTCGAAAATTGTTATATAAATTGCAAAAAAAACCAAGAAGGGCCCGACACCGGTTGGAAATCGAACGCCATTTATCTTACTTTTTTCTCGGCATCCATTCGGACATGCGAGTTAAACTATATTTAATATAAAGTACAAACCTCCAAAATCCACTCATTCCTGATAATTCAAGCAATTACCAATGGTGTATTCTACCTTTAAATCCACCCATTCCTGATAATTCAAGCAATTACCATTGGTGTATCCTACCTTTAAATTTGCCACTGTGTGGATATACCTGTGCATTTTTGTTCAATTCGGTTAAAAGATTACGTGAAGTGGTTAAAGTTCAAACAATGTGGTACACGTAGAACGACTGTGTCTGGTTTTGAAGTTGGCATTTTGAAAAAATCACTTGCTCATTTCACAGACACAAATTGAAAGATGAAAAATATAATTGTTGGTGTGAACAAACCATTTGTGCAGGACCTAATTAGCAAATGGTACTGTTTCTATAACATATTGGACAATGAAGTACATTGTGAAGGGTTTCCTGAAAAGTGGAACGCCGCTGTTAAACCATAGGAGGGTTAAACAGTGAGGGGTGGCTATTATTTCCCCAATGAAAAGAAGTGAAAAAGCGTACCGTTGCCTTAGAATTTGGTGTGATGAATAAAAGAAGGTGAACTTGAAGTAGGCTTGAAGTAGGCGCTATTTAAAGGTAGGATACACAATTGGTATTTTGCTGGAATTATCATGAATGGGTGGATTTGGGTGGTTGTATTTTATGGTAAATACCATTTAACTGACCTGTCCGAAGTTTTACAATAATGGATGCTGAGAAAAGCACGAGAAACAGTGTTGGTTTTTAACCGGCTTCGGGCAGTTATTATTATGTTATTGTTGTTTTCATTATCGCTGGTGATTGCAATTTGTTTTTATAAAATTATATTTTTCGGATTAATTACAGGATATCTAGCGCAATCATTTTGATGCCTAGAATCATTATTTACTTTTAAATAAGTAAGATATTTCTTGATAATTCGGTAGTATATTTTTTGTGAAATAGAGTTAATTGCATGGTTGAAAAGCCCACAATGTAAGCTTTCATTTGGTATATAATAGAGCTCCATGGCCCCTCTCATTTTGGAGATATGACGTATTTACATATTGCTTACTTCCTTTGAGTTTTGAAATAGCCGGCTCTGTTGTACTACAAAAAAAAACAAAAAAAAATGAAATTGTACTTGTGATCTTATTGAAACTAAAAATGGCTGTTCAAACAATTTTTTTAAAAGACTTCATTTCAAAACGAAACAGAAACTACTGTTGCCCCAATTCTACTCTTCTTTTGTGAATCCTGCCGTGTTTATACCAATACCAGTTTTTAACTGATAACAAATATTTGATTCAACTGGATAAACATCGGACAATTTTTCCCCCAAAAGTAAATATTTCAATTTTAGCTATCGGCCGTTTAGTCTGGGAACTACATCTGGCATGTTTTGGTATCATTTAAAATGTCTGCCATGTTGGGAGAAAACATCCATGAGGCAAACAATTGACGATGTCTGTATTCAGAAAAATTGTTTTAATGCTTTAGCAAAACAATATTATGATTCTCAAAATCATTAAAAACAAAATTACATTACTTTTTAAATATTGTCAAATTTTCTAAAATTGTAAAATTGTATAATTCATCAATTTCTTTTATAATTGATGTTGATGCCGGACGGCGATTGCGAAAAAACAAAAACAACATAAGAATCACTGCACGATGCCGGTTTAAAACTAATGCCGTTTTTCTTGCTTTTCTCTTGATTTGATTTGATTTGATTTATTCGCAATTTCCACAATAATGATACAGATTTTACTACAGAATAAAAAGGAAAACAAAAACATATACATATAATGGAAAGAGCAGGGATAACGCAAACAAGTTTTAAAAAACTTATTTCCATTGCGGTCCCACCAATTTTCTCAGCATCTATAATTGTTAATCGATATTTACTATAAAATACCACACCCCAAATCCATTTCAAGCAATTTCCAATGGTGTATATTACCTTTAAATCGCGCTGGGCATCATCATGTAATGGCACGCTCAACATTGAAAGGGTGAACATTTCATCCGAATGTGATTTTCATTTTTTTGTCAAGAAATTGACAAGAATGACATCTTAAATACCTACAGTTTCAGGTTTCATTCACAGAAACAGAAAAAAAACCAAAGTAATGTGTCATTGTTCAGTGGACATGAAAAGGCATGCATTCTGGTATTGTGGACATGTATTAGACGCGTAATTTACATGCAGGGTTTCTAAAGGATCTTCTCAGATTCTCAGATTCAGATTTTTGAGAATAAAAAGTGATATCTTCTCCCATAACCGCAGTACTTCGAAGTGAAAAGTTTCTAAAAATGCATTATACTATCTAAAGCTGCTGTACTTCTTACCAATTCAATTTTTATTGCCATTAATTTTTGGAGTAATTACCAAACGTATACGATCACTTTAAAACAATTGTGCTACATTTCCTGTGATCAAACATGCACTTATTTTGCAGTAAGTTGTTTACATGACAGTTTGAAATGCGTGGATTCGTAGTTCCGAATCCACACTTCACTAAAGATTTGTAGATACGAATCCACAAAAAAAAAATTCAAAGCGTTGATTCGTAGATATACGAATCCACACTTTTAACAATAGAGTGATGTCATAGCAATAGTTTAAGAAGGTTGAACATTTCCCTAAACACAACAAACTTGACGATAACACTTGCATTTTGCATGTTAAAACGAGGTTCCAAAATGACTTTTAATAATTAGTGCTGGGATTTCAAACCAAATGTTTTAATAATAGGTTTTAATTCCACTAATCGGTTTTGGTTTAGAAAACCGAATATTCGAAACCAACCCCCAAAGTTTAGTCTTCCATTTTTGTCTGACACAGGCTGAAGAAAACAATTGTAACATCTTCCATTTTGCTCCATGGTCTCCGATTGTACTAGTGGTTTCATTATTAGCCTGCCCATTTGACTTATTTGTGAGTTCCCATTCATTTCCCCCCACATCACAGCTCTGGGTTGTTTTTTTGGTAAAGACCCAGTGGTCACTGAATCCTCCCTCTATAACCAGTCATTTGGAGGGTATTTTTTTGTGGTAACATCTTCCAATTTGCTCCATAGTCTCCGATTGTACTAGTGGTTTCATTATTAGCCTGCCCATTTGACTTATTTGTGAGTTCCCATTCATTTCCCCCCACATCACAGCTCTGGGGTGTTTTTTTGTAAAGACCCAGTGGTCACTGAATCCTCCCTCTATAACCAGTAATTTGGAGGGTATTTTTTTGTGGTAACATCTTCCAATTTGCTCCATAGTCTCCGATTGTACTAGTGGTTTCATTATTAGCCTGCCCATTTGACTTATTTGTGAGTTCCCATTCATTTTCCCCCACATCACAGCTCTGGGGTGTTTTTTGTAAAGACCCCAGTGGTCACTGAATCCTCCCTCTGTAACCAGTCATTGAGAGGGCATTATTGTGGCACCTCACTCATCACTTTTTGCTGGTATGATTGTGAGCTGGATGAGAAATCAAATAATCGGTATTTGGTTCTAAAAAAAATTGGATAACCGGAATTCGAAATCTCTGATTTCTCCCACCACTACTAACAATCCATGATTTTAGCCACAAAAAATACTGGCTTCTAGTTATCGTTCTTTTATCATTTGGGCATTATCTTGCGCTACTAGAGGCCGAGTGAGACGAATATTGACGAATGATTATCTCTTAAATGTGGTTCAAAATGTCGCGAAAATCTACACAAATACTTAACAAAATACCTCTAAATCGTCTAAATAGCCTTCCATATGTGTCAAGCTGAGTTTACCGAACTTCTAAGGTATTCACGTTCAATTCTTAAACCTGCAAATCGAGGAAATTTAAAGACCGTATTCGAGCGAGTACTGCACACTTGTTGTTCGCCATGATGTTGATAGAGCATTGTGGGAAGCATGTGACGTCACTGCCAAAGTGCATGCCGACCGTACCACTATACACAGGGGGGGGGGGGGTGCTCTGCGATGTCACAGGTCAGTGTATCGCCGGCTTCGTAAATATTCGTCTCGCTCGGCCTCTAGTAGCGCGAGATAATGCCCAAATGTTAAAAGAGTGATAACTCGAGGCCAGTAACTCGGTCTAAATGTACCCATACATGTAACTACATTATCTCTGTCCCTTTTAGTCTGACATTGCATTTTTTGTTGTGATGCCTGTAGTTTGAAAGATTTGTTTTAATTCAGAGTTGTAGCAAGATGCAGCATTCTCTATAATTAGTTGATCAAAAAACTCTCCAAATGAATGATAAATTGTGGCCCCAAAATACATTTTTAAGGAATTAACAAAAAATGTACCTTTAAAACCGACAATAACTCTATAGCAATTTGTCCTACTCAGAGTATTTTGACATGTTGTCACCTGGGATCGTAGTATTTGGAAAAGCGACTGAATCTCATATCGGCCGCCCTGTGTGGGATGTCTGTGAAGGGTGCGTAGTCATTAAAACACATCTCCCAGACACCGTCGACGAGTTTGTCCGCCGTTTCCCTTGACAAATCTCGGGTTGCTATGATGGAACTGATGGCTAGTCTCCTGACGCAAGCCTGTGGATATAGTGAAGAGACCCAGAGTGAGAATGGGAAATTGGACATTTTGTCTTCCGATCCTCAAGAGATGATGAGGTCGGAAAATAATTCCCAAAACGCTGCCATGTGAAGACAACGAGGAAAATGCGAGTGAAAAGGTCCTCACAAGGCAATTTCTATAGATCTTTTGAGGTCCAAGGGGCAATGGGTTAGGGTTACAGGCCTGGGCCCGTATTCATAAACGTACTTAAGTCAAAGTGTGATACCTATCTACCTACTTATCCCAAGTGTCATGAACAAGTGGTATTCAATAAACAACTTATCCTAAGTATCATGCTTAAAATCACCCCTATATCTAAGACACCTCCCGAGGTGTATTAACTTTGAGTAGGTTAGACCCGTACGACAAAAAATCGTTCATTTGGCTGAAGACCACGGTGCGAAATGAGGAACTGATGAGGAACTGATGAGACGACGTGCAATCCGTCGAGAACGGGTATTTCGAGATAGGGTTCATCCATTAGATGTGTACGATGACGTGAAACTCTATAAACGTTACCGGCTTGACAGGCAGACAATTCTTCAGTTAATTGATGCCCTTAGCCCTGAGGGACCCCGCGTGACATCTATGTCACATTATTTTTGTGTGACATAGATGTCACGCGGGGTCCCTCAGGGTTAAAGATGAAATAGGGCCTCGAACATTGAGGAATTTTGCTCTCCCTTGTGAGCTAAAGGTCTTTGCTGCTCTAAGGTTCTATGCCTCGGGGTCATTTCAGCTGGCTGGTGCTGACATGGTGCATGTATCTCAACCAACAATATTGAGGGTAATAACACAGGTAACTCGCGCTCTTCTCCCACTTTTGCCTCGACCAAAAGTAACTGTTAACTGCTGAACATGGATTAATTTGAAACAGAATAGACGTGTTAAATTTAGTATACATGTACCTGTCTTTGATAATCCCTTCCTGTATTTTCTGTAGTCGTCTTTCATCGAGGAACACATGTTTTGCCACTTTTTTTAGATAATCGGAGTCGCTCCTAACGACGGTGGGATTGCGTCTGTTCATAGCCTCAGTTATTCTCTGCCACGCCTCGTGTTTTTTCGGTTCGACAACGTTGAACTAGATTTTCCGCAGATGACATTAAACTCTCCTTCAAACTCTTCACAGAGGCGGAACTTTTCCGCCTCCGTGAAGTTTGGCTTTCGTTTGGACTTCTCCGACGCTGCCATACTGAAGGAACGCACTGAAAGCCCCAGTACGAACCGCTACAGCTTAAAACATAACACACCGGAATGAGTTACGTAAGATTAGTCAACCACTACCAGGTGGCGAGCAGCCAAACCACAGAAAAATAGACAAATTAACAATTGAAATGTTATTTCATCCCCTGGGAACAACTAACCTTGAATGTTAGGCATGATACCTAAATTTAGGGATCATACTCAGCTAGGTGTCACACTGAGGCCTTTTATGAATACCAACATAAGTGTCATGACTAGTTAAGTATAATACTTAGGGTTTATTCATGACTAAGTTAAGAATGTTTATGAATACGGGCCCAGGGGATTAACCCTAGTTGAAATAGGAGCACTTTTAAAATATCCCTCGACTGCCTTATGATGTGCCTATCAGCCACACAGCCACATAGCCACACAAAAGGAACCTAGTCTAACCCTTCTATGGTTTTACCTTTCAAAACCTTTCAAAAATCTGCTTACTTGACAAAATGGCTGTAAATAAGTATGAACCTTTTAAAACGCTCCAGAATTTGTTGCTACTGCACTACTACACCTTTCAATACCTTTTGAAAGGTGCTTTTTTTTCACACCAGTTTGTTCAGAAAGTTGTTTTACCTTTCGAAATCTTTCATAGGTTTCTTTTGTCAGACAGTTTTCTCACCTTTCAAAACATTTCAGTCCAAGAAACTTGAAAGGTATTTTTTTTCTCACACCAGTTTGTTCAGAAAGTTGTTTTACCTTTCGAAATCTTTCATAGGTTTCTTTTGTGAGACAGTTTTCTCGCCTTTCAAAACATTTCAGTCCAAGAAACTTGAAAGGTTTTGAAAGGTCAGACAATTCTATGGCAACTGCACTATATTTAGGAGGGCTAAGGCCTTGTTCGAATAGTTGGCTTTGGCTGTGACTTCGGCTGTTGCTAAGGGTGGACAATGACAAAGCCACAGTCACAGCCAAAGCCAGCAATTCGGACACGGCCTTAGTCGCTTTTCACACTGACAAGACTGGTCCTGGTTTTTTTCTAAAAACATGTCCCAATTCCTTTTTTCTTTAATATGAAAGCACTCGCCTTGTGGTTGTACTTGGCACCGATGTTCCATCTGTATAATTTCTCACTCAGAAAGGAGCAATCGCCACTCAAGTTAGCTGCACGGATCTGGGGAAAAGACGTCTAACAATATATGTACATGTACCTTATTCTAAAAAGCATATTTTGTTTAGGGATGGAGATTGATAAATTTGCCCGGCTTGCTTCTTCTCTTTACTGCATCAGACGGTTGTCCTTTTAACCAGTTAGCGCCGGGATTATTTTAACATCACCGAGCCAAGGTGCGGAATTTATTTTTAACAAAACTCGATCCGAGGCGGGTCCAGGATGAAGGTACCGGGAAGCACACCCATGCATTTTCGGCCTTGCTCGCTGCTGCCAGACATTTCCGGCCTTGCTCGTGACGTGTTTTTGCGTCATCCGTTTTGAAACTGGGGATGTACGTCCTCCGGCACGAACTGGTTAAAGATTTTACCTACACAATGGACAAATGTAAAACCGTGTGTAGCTAAAGAAAGCGCTTTTTTATCACCCCTTTTTATCATCTTTTTTTATCAAGGTATCCATTATAGTCAGTGGTCAGTTATTAAAAAAACAAACTTGAAGTCCATATGGAAGAGAAATGTGGTCAACGGTACCAGAAGACTGTTGAAATGTAGTGTTGAAATGCCAAGCATTACAGATCGGAAGTTAAGATATTTGTTAACAAGCCTTAACTAAAATGCTGACTGCGACTTTGAAAAACGTGAAGGGTTCTGGCAGAATAAGACGGAACTGGGCAGAGGCTTTTAAGCATTAACCAGTTCGCGCAGGGATTATTTTAACATCACCAAGCCGAAGCGCAGGATTATTTTTTTAAGAAACTCGATCTGAGGCGGGTTCAGGCCGATAGTACCGGAAAGCACACCTACGCATTTTCGGCCTTGCTCGCTGGCTGCTGACAGACATTTTCGGCCTTCCTCGTGGCGTGTTTATGCATCATCCGTTTTGAATCTGGGGAAAACTTTGCGTTTATAAACGTCATCCGGCGCAAACTGGTCAAGAAAGAGAAGGCAATTCTCCTAATGATACTGTTTGTTGTACTTCAATCGGACATTCCACTAACAAGTTATGGCTGTTCAACCTAACCCTCCAAAATCCTCCAAAATCAATATGATTTTGCACACACCCTAGGAATTTATTAACATATCGCAACTTAAGTAAAATATTGAAAAAAAAGGCCTTAGAGGTTTTGTACATATAGAAAAATGTGATTTTTTTTTCTTTTCTTAAAAACACTTATTCCACTACTTCTTTACTTTTTCTTTACAAAATATAGTCAGTAGGCATATCATATCAAAGATTAATTGAGGAAAACAAAATCACTCATTATTTGGCAGTTTTTTTGGGCAGGTCTCATTTTGCCAAAAACTGCTCACAAATCTGTCACTAATGGTATAGGCCTTAAATGTTTTTTCGCCGGTACATTAGTGACCCTTTTAACAAATGCGTTTCTAATGGAGAGTCAACTGTACTTTTGTACTGGGCCTAAACTACACGGCGGTCAATACACTGATCGTTATCAAGAGTTAGGCTAGATTGTAGTTTGTCAAAATACATGCAATTGGCAAAGATTCGGGCAAATGCGGGCAAATTTAAGTGTAGGTGGTGCAGGTTGCAGGATTTCAAGCAGACCCAGATACAAAAAAAATAGTAGAAAAGTAGGAATATTATTTCCAAAAAGCAGGACAAAATGTGGACTTTGGAAGGCAAAACTAGGATAAACGATAGGACTTCCTGAGTAGCAAATTTTGTAGTCTATGTCCACAGTATCATTTATAAGCCTCGTTTTAGTGGCATGTTCTGTGCTCATAATTATTTAGCTTTGTCTGCGTCTCAGCTCTCAAAAGTACATTTGTGACCCACTCTGCAAAAATAAGTTTGATGTGTTAAACATTTTTTTAAAGTTTTACAGTTGGTCAGAAAGAGCAAGAAATAAGCTTTTATTTGACATATGGCACAACTCTGTAGTGTAATGCATTGGTCTTTTACGATTGTTTGAAATTTGCTTTTTAATAAAGATTTATAATTTTAGTGCTTCATTAGATGCTATGGTTGGAGGATGACAAAAACCTTGATTAAATCTACTTTAGAGATCAAAACAACCTTTTCAAAAAAAAATACTCCTGTGCCCAAAGCCCTTCATTATGTTATTTACGTGAACAAATCTTCAACGAGATTTAATGTTTCGGAGTTGTGCGACAAAAAAAGTAGCCAATACATGTAGTAGGAATTTCACGAAGCAGGAAAAGTGTAGGAGCAAGGTGAAGAAAAAAAGAAAAAAAAAAAAAAAAAAAAAAAAAGAGGAAAAAAGTAGAAATTTTTGAAAGCCTAAAATTATCAATGCTTCCATTGCGTGATGCGAATATACATTTTTTTACAATCGTTTTGGTTTATATCGTAAAGACAACTTGAATGATTGAGAGCCTAAAGTATGTGAAGTCAACATGCGTGCTAGCTCGTTTCTAGTTCAAAAGAGCAAATTTATACATTGGCCTTCTATAACGCGAGCTACATATGCCAACAAAATTAAAAACACTATAGACAAAGAGGCTACAAACCCTTCTGCGTTGAGCAAACAGCGTAGCCATACATCAAACCTCTCTTAGGAGAAGGCCATTTGAAATTGAAATGTTCTCATCCCCCCCTTCTGTAGCTGGAGCCAGAAAAACCTGACCATATTGACTTATTTCCGCATCAGTCCCAAAACGCTGGCTGTCGGTAAAAAAAATTGCAGGCATTTAAGTGATTTGTGTTGTCGTGCACATCACTTCTCATTTGGCCATCACTCACTGTTCGCATTGCGTGCGCGCCGCCAGAGAGTGGAAACATCATTTACCGTGAAATTGGCGATTTCAGTCTGTCTGACAGGTTGAATAGAGAACAGACCACGAAAAGATTTGTCCGGTCGCATAGTGCTTCAAAAAAATGGCCAATTTGAATTGATGAAATACGAAAAGGTAAGTCAGAACAAAATGGTTTTATTTTGTGTGGAGTAAAATCTTAACCCTTCTATGGTTTTACCTTTCAAAACCTTTCAAAATCTGCTTACTTGAGAAAATGGCTGTAAATAAGTATGAACCTTTCAAAACGCTCCAGAATTTGTTGCTACTGCACTACTACACCTTTCAAAACCTTTTGAAAGGTATTTTTTTTTCACACCAGTTTGTTCATCAGAAAGTTGTTTTACCTTTCAAAACCTTTCATAGGTTTCTTTTGTCAGACAGTTTTCTCGCCTTTCAAAACATTTCAGTCCAAGAAACTTGAAAGGTATTTTCTTTCTTACACCAGTTTGTTCAGAGAGTTGTTTTACCTTCCAAAATCCTTCATAGGTCCCTTTTGTCAGACAGTTTTCTCACCTTTCAAAACCTTTCAGTCCAGGAAACTTGAAAGGTTTTGAAAAGTCCGACAATTCTATGGCAACTGCTCTATATATGAGGGTTAAATTAATAAATACAGTGGACTGCCGCTATACCGAACATTCAGTTATACCGAACAGCATCCTTGGCTTCCGATTTTTGTGTCCAAACATACCAACAGGTGGATATTATTTGAATTTATAGAAGAGAAAATACAACCGTTTTCTTTGAAATTCGGTGCGATAAAAAAGCTTGTACATTATTATAGTATGTAATTACATGATTCAATGGTCGGCGCCTGTCGTTTAAAGTATCCTTTTGCTGCGTTCCAATCGCGTCGTGTTTATCGAGTTCAAGAGTTCCAGAGTCATATTATATAATGGCGTTTTAATCGCGTGGTAATTGGTAACTCGTGTTCACCAGTGGTGAAACTCGAGGTGGAATTGTTTTCACCATGTTCACGACTTTATAAACGAATGAAATACTCGCGAGTTCTTGCGCGATAAAGAATGTCCTTACCGCACGACTAACTCGACTGTGCGCGTGCGTCTTGGTGAGTAGAGTTTGGAATTCAACCCACTCGTGAACATGGAGAAATTCACGCTGAACACGATAAACACGACGCGATTGGAACGCAGCATTACACCTGATGGACAATCAGTTAAAAGTATAGTCGGAAATCGCTATACCGAACGATCGATATACCGAGCAAAATCTGTGGATCCCGTAGTGTTCGTTTAAACGGCATTCCACTGTACTGTGGCTGTGTGGCAACATGATTTCAAATCAGTAATGAGAAATATGTTTTTGTTCACTCGAGTCACCAAATATTAGATCTACCACTATCAAGTGTAGGAGTGTGTCTTTAGTGGTTATAGGGTTGGTGACTCATGTTTGAAGTGTCAGGGGTTCAAATCCAGCTGCTGGTCACAGTTTGGGAAATTGTAGTAGTTACGGGCCCCCAAAAAGGCCTTTATCAACCTTTATCAACACCCACTTTTGTCAAATTGGACAGTTTCTTGTGTTCAAAAATGCATTTTTTTCAGTTGCTGTTTTGCAGATCGTTGCAGTTTTGCGTGTTTATGGTGCGTCGTGGGGGTCCCCATCTGTATTTTCGTGCTGCCTTTTGTAGTACAACGTTGTAGTACCCCAAAAACTCCCACAAACAAAAATCGAAATCAAACGGAAATATTCCAACTTTTGGATGGCCTATCAACTGACTGAAAGTTTCCGAAGAACAACAGGCACCAATATGTGACCTGTCACATAAATTGAGATATTTGTATTTTCAAATGTTTGAGAAAGAGAGCTTTCCAATGGTACGTAACACTTTTCGAAAAGGTGAAATAGTTACGAGGACCTAATTTGCATATATAATTTCCGTATTAATTAGTCCACTAATGGATTTTAATCCAAACACTAACTACGCAAACACTACGCAAAATTGTGTAATTTAAGAGGTTTTCGGTCATCTGATTGCACCCCAAAAATGGGAAAATGTAGAGGAGGACTTAGGCTTTCCAAAATCTCAAAATTCATCACCCCTTCATATTTTGACTTTGGATGGCCATATCTCTAAATCACATTGTGCGACTTTACTCTCATATTGTAGTGACAGGTCACAAATGTGGCTGGAGTTGTTGTACATGTAGTTGGGAGCCGAATATCACCCTGAGTTAAAGCTAAATACAAAGCCACGGTTTTAAAATGGCCCTTAGTGCAGTTTGAGCACAAACAGATAAAATTTTGATATTTTTCATAGGGTAAGGTGATGAGAGGTAATCTGGGGAGCAGTGAATAGGGAGGAGAGGGGGGAGGGGGTGTTAGCTACTGTAATTAACTATTACCTCACTACAAGCAACTGCTTTCAGATCTGTCCAGTCTACTTTGGTCTTGTGGTGGTCGTAAGCATGTATCAGCTCATGGGTCATCAGCATGCTGGTCAGGCGCTGTGTTAGACTCCGGTTCTCACAAACAATGACCTATGTGATTAAACCAAACACACAAAAAACAACTTGTAATAGTTTGGCAGTAGTTTGTCGAGCGGTTAAGATGTGTTTCTGATCAGCAGAGTGTGGGTTCAAGTCCCGGTCTTGACATGTCCTTAAGCAAGACACCTAACCACTATTGCTTTGTCCTTCGGATAGGACGTAGTGTGTTGTGTAATGCACATAAAAGAGCTCAGTAAACACTTTATTGCTATGAGGGGGGGGGGGGGGGGTTGGCCCGGTGTTCCTGGCAGTGGCTACAAAAAGTAACTTTGTAAAAACCCTACAAAATGGGTCTCATATTCTCATAAACTTCATTAACCTGTCTATGAAAAATCATAGTACCAGTCTTGGTAGATACGCGCGCTATATAAGAACTGCCTATTATTATTAAGGATGTGCAGTATGGTTATTCAGTGGTACCTTTCAAAATTTAGGAGATAGGCATATTTAAACTCAGGCTTTGTCCGAATTACTTGGATGTGGCTTAAATTTGAATACAAGGTCATGCAGCTGCAGCCATTATTTTAAACTTGTGTGTAATTTCAAACCATACATATAGCCAACTAATTTGGACAGAGCCTTATAATTAGTAGCATATTGTGGTCCCATTTGTACATGTATGTGTGGGGTTTTTCTTTTGTTTTTGTTCACAAAATGGCTAAAACTCAAAGGTAGTATACACCATTTGCAGATATCGGAAATATTTACTACCGAATTATTGAGAAACATCTTACTCAATTTAAAGTAAATAATGATTCTAGGCATCCAGCAAAATGATTGCACTAGATATCCTGTAATTATTCTGAAAAATTGAATTTTATAAGGACAAATTTGCGGGGATCATCTATTTTGCATCTTGGAAAACCTTTGCATGTATACAGGGCATCAGACACTGGTTATTATCAATTGATTCTTAACCTAAAGGTAGGATGCACCAATGCTTAAATTATCATGAATGGGTGAATTTTTTGGGGGTTGTATTTTATAGTACATATTGTTTAACTGACCTTTTTAGAAGTTTTACAATTATGGATGCTGAAAAAAGCAAGAAAAACGGCATTCGTTTTTAACTTGGGTCGGGCAGTGGTTCTTATGTTGTTCTTGTTTTTTTTCGCGATCGCTGGATGGCGATCACAATTTTGGTTTAATAACATTACATTATTCAGAACAAATACAGCATATCTAGCGCAATCATTTTGCTGGATGCCTACAATCATTAGTCACTTTCAAATAAGTAACATATTTCTTAATAATTCGGTAGTAAATGTTTTCGATATAGTGCAATTGATGTATCCTACCTTTAACCATCGATGTCTTTACCTCATTATTGATAGGATCAAATCCTCCACTGATGTTGTTTTTAGTTGAGCATCTCTCACAGCAGACCTGCTTGCCTATTACGAACTCACTGTCAATTGAACACAACAATGGAAGTTACCGGTATTTTACAAATATTGTACAAATTTCCAAAATTACTTTCTTATACACATTGGTTAACCCCTTGACGCCGGGGAGCGGCTATGGCCGCGGCTAGCTAATCCCTTTCAGAATGCTGTTGTCAGCTGTGCTACGCCGTAGAACACGGCCGGTGTCACAGCTGCACAGCTGCACACTCGGGTCCATTGTGCAGTGTAGCTACTAGACAAAGGCTGCTGAGCAGTCAAGCGAATTAACCAGTTCGCGCCGGAGGACGTATATATATGCACAGTAGCAGAAAATTCCGTGCTTACGGTGAGGGTATTTCACGAAATAGCGTGGAATTTTGACTTCTACGAATGCCTAACTAATAAGGATTCTGTGCTTACAGGGTTAGCGCAAATTTTTCTGCTAGCGTGGTTATACAAAATGGTGACCGTAAGCTTGGAATTCTGTGGTTAGCAGAGCCATACAAATTGGGCCCTGTTCATTGTTATATACTCCCGTGACCTGTACAAAACGTTATCTTTGGTTTTTTTCTTCCTCAACCAATAATAATAATATTAATAATAATACAGGTACTTATATAGCGCTTTTACCAAGATCAAAGCACTTTACACAAAAAAACAAAAAAAACAATAAATACAAGGTCAACAACCTGGTAGAGCACAGATTACTATTGGGTTTTGGAAAACAGATTCCAGTGAAAATCTGAACTAAAGGCGAGTCTCGGATATAACGTTGGATTTTGTTTCATTCTATAAAACCTGCGATGAAGAACGCTTTGTCGCCTGTGTGTGTGTTGCTACATGTACCTGCAAACTGGGTTTATCTGATGAAGATCTAATATACCCAGCACGATATGCGGCAGAGGGGTACCCCCTCTTATCCCTATATTTTATACGCACTCAACACTATTGTAACCTAACCCATCCCCCTTGAAACCTAAAAGGAATTCCTGAGATTCCGGGAACACAATGGTTAACACAAAAGAGGGGGGGGGTTTCTCTGCCACATATCGTGCTTCATATGAGATCTAAGCCCCTCCCGACCAGACGGATGTGAGAATAATAGGTCTGTGAGGTAGGAGGGTGATGAACCGCGTTGGGAATTGAACACAACCAGAAGTAATTTGAAAAGTATGCGGTAATCCATTGGTAGCCAGTGTAGTTGCGTAATGAGATGCGAGGCGTCATGGAATCGATCAACAGAATAAACAAGCCTACATGTAGCAGCACGATTTTGGAGTGTTTGTAGTCTGTAACGAATTACAATAATCAAGGCGAGAATTGATGAGGGAATGAACTGTATGAAAACAATTGGTACCATTAGACAATGGATACAAAATCTACTGAAAAGCTGATTCATTCATTGGTTATGTGTCGCATAGAATCATGTAATAGCTTAATGTATGGACTGCCTGATACTCAAATTAGCAAACTGCAACGTATTCAAAATTCGGCAGCTAGACTGGTCACCAGGACTCGCACACGTGAACCCATTACACCCATTCTTTATGATTTGCACTGGTTGCCGATACGGGCAAGAATAGATTTAAAAGTTGTGGTTCTTATACTTATCAATGTATTCATGGTATTGCCTCTGTTTATCTTCAAAGTTTAGTTCAGGAGTACCAACCAGTTAGAAATCTGCGCTCTTCCCATAAATCTCTGTTGACTCCTCCAGTTACTAAAACTAAAGTCCTATGGATCCCGCTCCTTCCAATCAGCTGCTGTTCAATTATGGAATAACCTGCCAGATGTTGTCAAACAGACCGAGACAACAGAACTATTCAAAACCTGGGTCAAAACATATCTGTTCGATTTGTATAATTGTTGATTTCAGGACAGCACATATAGGGACCTCACGGTGATATGCGCTATATAAGAATGGTTTATTATTATTATTATACAGGTGTTGAGATCAATGAACTTTCGGATGCGATGAAGGTTGCGTAAATTGAAGTTGAGAGATTTGAAGACAGAAGTTATGTGAGGGGACATGGACATTGAAGAATCAAAAATGCCACCTATAGATTCCTTACTAAATAGGGAGGACTAAATAGGGAGGAATAAATTGTGGAATCACCAATCTTGAGGACAATTTCTGGGAGTGTGTTCAAAATACGAAATTTGGCTGCAGTAAAAAGTTGGGTTTTGTTTCCATTGAGCTTCATTTTCTTGTAAATCATTGAGCATCTAACTTTGGTGAGAGCTTACGAAGAGCTTGATCTAAATCACCTGCTATGGAGGGGTTGAAATTTACATATATTTGGATGTCGTTAGCATAAATGTGATCATTCATATCGTGATTTTCAATAATGGTACAGACAGGTTGGGTGTAAAAATTAAAGAGCAGTGGTCCGACAACAGAGCCGGCCCTGCGGAACACCAAAACCAACAGGTTGTTCATCAAAGAAAACAAGCTTACACGGTGACGGCGTCCCTCAAAGTACATGTGAACCACTGCAGAGCTAAACCTTGAAAACCAAAAGATTTAGAAAGTCGGTCAATCAAAAGATTGTGATCAATTGTGTCAAAGGCAGACGATAAGTCAAGCATGACGAGCAGAACTGCCATATTTTTGTCAATGGCACGCATGATGTCATTGTTTACTTTTAGCAGACATGTTTCAGTGCTATGGTTGGATTTGTAAGCAGACTGGAACGTCGTCTGGAGATGGTTATCATCGACATGACCATTGACACGGCCGATCACAATCTTCTCTAAAACTTTAGAGAGGAAAGGAATGTTAGAGACTGGCCGATAGTTTTGGAATTCGTTGGAATCCAGGTTGGGTTTATTGAGTATGGGAGAGACAACGGCTCGACAGAGAGAATAGTACAGTTGTACCTGTAGAAAATGAGGAATTAACAATGTGAGTAATGTAGGGGACAAGAACATGAATATTAGCTTTTAGAAGCCAGGTGGGCATAGGATCTAGAGAGCACTTTTTGTTGGAATTAGAACTGATAATTCTGCGTGTCTCCCGATTGTCAACTCTTACCAAACTCTGAAATAACAATATTAGTGGATATATTGACATCAGGGTTTAATAACAAACTCTAAGTTACATGTGCAATCAAGCTCAATTATAACAATTTTGTTGGTAAAGAAATGACAAACGTTATCACACAGATCTTTCATTGAGGAAGCTCTAGGGTACTTAGTGGTATCATTTTGAAGCAATATATGAACCGTTCAATACAAGCCCTTATTTACCAGTGGCTAGTTTCTCTTTGTAGTACATGTACGTGGCTTTGGCAGTTTTAATAAATTGCGTGAGTACAGTGAGGTGTGATTGATAGGCCTCTACATGTAGGTGTAAATCCAGCTTGGTCCTTCGCCACTTTCGCTCAAGTCGTCGCTTAGTTCGTCTTGCTTCGTGATATCATTGTTAAACCAGGGTGCTCTTGGGCGTAGTATGCGGTCGAGGGTTTGCAGTGGACAGTGAACATCAAGTATTTTTAAGACGGTGGCATTATAGAAATCTACCTGATCATGGACATCGGCGAGTTCTATAATGGGTTTAAGATTAGAGTCAATATCACGTGCGAGTGCATCAACATCCAAAATCCGGAAGTCACGCCGTACTGAACGAATTCTAGGAGGGTCAGTTCTTTTGCAGTTGAGGGTAAAGTTGATGGAACGGTGACATCAAATGTTCGTGTAGAACACAATCATGAACCAAGTCATCATCCTGACGGGTAATAACAAGGTCCAGTGTATGCCCATGAGTGTGAGTAGGGCCAGATACATATTGGTGGAGGTCAGTACTGGACAAGGTGGTCCAGGGTCAGAAAACTAGAAGACTCCGGTTTGGATGGAAGATCAATGTGAATGTAAAGTCACCTAGTATGTTGACCAGGGATGTTATCTACCTCGGCTAGCAAGTTTTCAAATTCAATTAAGAACTCGGACGTTTTGAACTCGTTAGCGCGAGACGGAGGAGGTCTAGTAGACAACAACAAATGTTAAGAGACTTGGTGTGATCTGTCACGGGGGCATGTTTAAAGGTGGTGGCTGTGATAGGGCTAGGAAGAGCCATAAGGTTAAGATGGGTCTTATAGATCACGCCAATTCCTCCATGGAAGTCCGTTCCTCCATTAGGAAAATTGATAAATGATGACTAGGAGGAGTGCACTCACTAATGACAACATAGTCACCTTGGTAGAGCCAGGTTTCAGTCAGGAGCATTGCATCAATATCTGTCTAAGTTATGTAATCAGACAACATGGCGGTTTTATTGCGTATGGAATGAGCGTTCCACACACAGATACACAGACGGTCATCGTGAAAAACAGTCAGGACGAACTTGATGGTATGAAGATTGTTTGGGTTGATGATGACCTGTTCTATTTCGATTGCAGGCAGGCAATCTAGGACGGCCGTGTAGGACAGTTGTAGGTCTGATGATTGTAGGTCTGTGGCAGTGTTGCTTATACCCCCGTCACACCGGACTGGCGTCCTTACTGCGTTCCTACGGCGACCCAGGACGCGGTAGGGACGCCATGGACGCCGCGGGGTCGTGGTGAGAACGCAGAAGGACGCCGTGGGGACCCCAAGGACGCCGAAGGTCGCAGAGCGACGGCGTTTACTTCGGACATGTTCAAAGTAAACGCCGAGGTTTGGCGTCCTGGCTCAGGACGCGGTGGGATCGCCCTGGGGTCGCCATGGTCGCCGTAGCAACGCAGTAGGAACTCGAAGGACGCCCTAGGGACGCAGTATGGACGTGGTAGGGTCGCCGTGGAGACGCGAATAAATGGATCGTGGACCCCGCGGCGACCTTACTGCGTCCTTACCACGTCTATGGGGTTCTTACCACGACCCCACCACGTCTATGCCGTCCTTAGGTCGTGGTAGAAACGCCAAAAACGCCGTGGGGACGCCGTGCAAACTCAATAGAAACGCCAAGGACGCGGTAAGGTCGTGGTGAGAACGCCGTGGGGACGCCGAGTAGACGTACAGATCGCGGAGCACAGGACCCCGGTGTAACGGGTGACCGAAATCTTGATATTTTAAAGAAAAAGGATTGGGGTTCTCACGGCGACCATCGGCGTCCTCCATTTTAGGACGCAGTAAGGACGCCAGTCCGGTGTGACGGGGGTATTACGGGCACCAGCCCTGCACCCTCTGTGAGTGGGAAGTCTGGCAAGGATGTTGAGTGATTTCAGTAACTGCCAGGTTTGGAATGGGAGTTTTATGCTGGGACCATCAAAAAGGTTTTAGTTCATCTGTGGAACGGCAAGGGTTTTCAAATGACGTTTCATATTCTTTATGACATGGAAAGTCCCGATCAGTAGAAGGATGTGTCCTTTGTGGATGTGGACCAGAATTTGGATTTATGTCCCCACATTTAAGGAGTCGAGTTTGAAATGTGTGCCCAGATGAGTTGCTGTAATAGGGTAGTCTTGACCCAAAGAATTTGCAACATGACCTTCTAGCACACCCATGACGAAAGGAAGACTGTACTCCGTTCACACACAGGGGGGTGACCTGTCACCACAAAATGAGAGTAAAGTCGCACAATGTGAATTAGAGATATGGCCATCCAAAGTCAAAATATGAAGGGGTGGTCAATTTTGAGATTTTGCATAATTTAGAAAGCCCAAGTCCTCCTCTACATATTCCCATTTTTGGGGTGAGACCAGATGATCGAAAACCTCTTAAATTACGCGATTTTGCATAGTTAGTGTTTGGATTAATAATAATAATAATAATAATAATAATAGGCATTTAGAACGCTTTACACAAGAGTACCAAAGCGTGTACAAAGGTCAACCATTAATACATTCAAGAACACATGATTAAAATAAATATGATTTCAAAAGTTTCTTGAAACTGTCAACAGATTGCGCAGCTCTGATGGCAGAAGGCAGTCCATTCCAGGCCTTAACAGCAATGATATTGAATCTTTTTTCTGCAAATACTGAGTTACTGACTTTTGGCATAGTCAAGCGGGTGGAGTCCATAGAGGATCTTAGTGGGCGAGCTGGAGCATATTTTGTGAAATAGTCCGAAAGATACAATGCGGCGTGATTGTTTAAACATTTAAAAACATACAGCAAAACTTTGAAGAGGATCCGCTTAGAGATTGGAAGCCAGTGGAGCTTGTTCAGTAAAGGTGCCACCTCAACTCTTTTCCCAACTGCATAAACGGCCCCCGCAGCGCTATTTTGAAGACGCTGAAGGCGAGTAGTGTCTTTAGACGACAAGTGAGTGAAAAGGGCATTACAGTAGTCGAGCCGTGATGTAATTAAAGCTCGCGCAACATGGTGGGAGGTGTCAATGTCAATAAATCTACGGATACGCCATAAGTTTTTGATTTGAAAGTTGATGGTTTGGCGGAGACGGTTGACATGATTTGAGAATGACATAGTTGAATTGAATTAGAGGTCTAATTAACACTAATTAAATATGCAAATCAGGTTCTCGTAAGTATCCCACGTTTTTTAAATTTTGATATTTTGTTGGTTATACAATAGTTTGTATGTGTGGAAAAATTCAAGAAGAAATAATGATTAGAACATAGCCGTTGCTATGCTCAACCGAACCTTACTTGTCATCTTTTGCGTGTTTTGTTTAAAGATGGACTACAACGAAAACTCACACATTAAATTTATTATCGGACCTTGTTTATGTTGTGTTCAGGTAACACTTTATTGTTACGGTCATGTTTTTCTCTAAATAATTTTGTTGCAATTTGACCGAAAAAATTAGACCTCGATTCTTCGATTTTGAAATTTCCCGCCCTGTACTGGTTCCCGGCAAAGATCCACTGAAAACCACAATGAAATCCACGATATAGTACCAGCGGACTTGTAAACCAGCGAAAAGTGATGACGTACTACCCATGAGCAACCGAGAGTAAACAAAAAACGCCATGTTATTCCGTGTGTATTATGTATGCGTTTTCATGCAGAGGCATGAAGTTTTTACGAATCTTTTTTTTATAGTGTATCACTATCAGCTACAATAATGCCAACTTCATGTGTTGTTGGTGGATGCACGAGAAATTGTTCGAAGAATCCAGAGATTCATTTTGTGCAATTTCCGCGGGATCCTGCGTTATCAAAGGAATGGGTGAAGTTCGTAAATATTACACGAAAGGATTTCACCTTCTGACATGTCTGACCTTCTCGGCAAGAAGTAGGCCTTTGATTTGTTCAGCACATTTTTCAGAGGACTGTGTTGAACCTTCAAGTGCTTTGAAAAATTCACTGGGATTGACAACAAAGTTTCGTTTGAAGCCTGGATCGATCCCCACATTGAAAGCGCCAAACATCGAGAGAATTCGTACTACTACCACCAGGCCTACTGCTTCTACGTCGGCCGAGTCATCGGCAACCGCCGGGTCTGCCGTGGCCGCAGAGTCATCGCCTTCTCTCTCGTCTGGTGAGCTCCCCTCATCGCTAGAGCTGCCATCACTGTCCTCAGAAGTACCTCCACGAAATGCCTCTTCCTCATCTCTACTGTGGTCTTCCCAATACTCGCTGCTATCGGACATTTTCCGCTGTTTTTCGGTCGAAAATAGTTGTACCAAAATATAGCCTAGCTTGTCCGCTGTTATTCCGCATTGCATTGTACGGTAAAAATGCACGCACACGATCGACCCGAGTAAATCGTCATGGGTAGTACGTCACACACAAAGTATGAATTATTCATGAGTTAAGGGCTTTTGCTGAAACTGAGTTTTTCTGGGTCGTAGAACGCCGATCAATTTTGGGTTTTTTTTGCATGAAGGAACAAGTTTTATTGAATACTAATGATATATTAGTAATCATTATACATTTCTCGAACAAAAAAAGGCAACAAAGCCTTTATCATTATTCCGTTGTAGTCCATCTTTAAGATGTTTAAAGTGAGTTTTCTCACAAACACGTTTTGTGAAACCCATGACTTTCTAGAGCGCTGTAAAAAGTATTTATCGCAAAACCCCCAAGTGTTATATACCATTGGAAAGCTCTGTTTCTGAAGAATTTGAAAATACCAATATCTTAATTTTTAATAATTCCGACTTTACTCTCATTTTGTGGGGACAGGTCACAGGGTACTACATGTAGGGTACGTGTAGGTAATATGGGACTGTAGGTAATATGGGACGCATGAATTAAATTTGGCGCCTATTTAACTATAAAGCTCAGAGACAAGAAATAGCGCTCTCAATAGTTGCGATAACTCATTGCCATCGCTGCCAACATGGCTAATTTGTTCGGGAACGGAGATCTCGGTGAAGAAATAATCAAAATTTGACAAGGTATGTTAAATTGACAGTATTTTTTTGCTCTGATCTAAAAATAGATATTTCATGGAATGTACTGATATTAAAAACTGACCAGAGGGTGAGCTGGGATGCTTATGAAGTGTTTTGATTGTATTGAAGGTGTGGGGTCCTGTGTATAATTGTTTTAGGATTTATTATGCGTTGAATGGGAGCTCTGGTAGCGCAACAAGGTGCAGGTAATATGGGACGCCATAGGTGTGATAGAGCGGAATGAAATTGCATTTGAAAATTATATTATCATATACCATACGTCCCATATTGATGATGACGTCATAATCTGAATGTAACTGTCATAAATGGATACAACATGGTTTAAATTATATCATCAAAAGGAAGGGTAGTTGTTACTGATTCCAATAACCATTGTTTCTTTAGAATGATTTTATCTATCTTTATGCAAATTATGCAAATGAGCTTAATGGTCCCATATTACACTCTAAAAACAGATTGGTTAAAAGACCAACCAATCTAATTGGTTGACCCAATATTGGTTGTTTTTAACCAATGTGTTGGTTAAAGCGTAACCAATGCGTTGGTTGTCCGTCAACCAGTCATATTGGTTGAAGGTATCAACCAATCTATTGGTAATTTATAACCAATATGTTGGTTGTCCTTCAACCAGTCATATTGGTTGAAGGTATCAACCAATCTATTGGTAATTTATAACCAATATGTTGGTTGTCCGTCAACCAGTCATGTTGGTTGAAGGTATCAACCAATTTATTGGTCATTTATAACCAATATATTGGTTGTCCGTCAACCAGTCATATTGGTTGAAGGTATCAACCAATTTATTGGTAATTTATAACTAATATATTGGTTGTCCGTCAACCAGTCATATTGGTTGAAGGTATCAACCAATCTATTGGTAATTTATAACTAATATATTGGTTGTCCTTCAACCAGTTATATTGGTTGAGCTTGCAACTAAGGTATCAACCAATCTATTGGTCATTAATAACCAATATGTTGGTTGTCCTTCAACCAGTCATATTGGTTGAGCTTGAAACCAAGGTATTAACCAATCTATTGGTTATTCATAACCAATAGATTGGTTGGCCTTCAACCAGTCATATTGGTTGAGCTTGTATACAGCAACTGACCAATCAGAAATGAGAACATTTGTTTTGACAATAGTCGATGTTAAATTGTAGTATTTAGTCCAAAATGCACTTTTTTTGGCCATAATATGTAATTATTCAAACGATTCCATGATTGAATTTAGATTTTTGTACAAACATAGTGAAAAATTCACATTACATTTCCTTTGTATTCAAATTTTGACATTATTCATAAAAAAACTAGCTGTGACTTCGTCGTGGACAAAAAAAGCGAACTATAAAACTAACAACGGCAGTAGCTAAGTTTGTAGTAAGTGTTCAGTAGGTAATAGGTTATTATTGTATGTATGCGTATTTGCAGTGTGTAATAAGTTAATTCCATTGGTATTATTTAATTTGTCCACGTAGGAACCAATACATAAAAACAACCAATAGTATTGGTTGTAGCCTAACCATTATAAATTGGTTGAATTAACCAATAATGTATTTTTGCATTTGTTATAACCAATGCAATTGGTTGCGTGTTAACCAATATGAATTGGTTGCAGCCCTACCATTATGTATTGGTTAGTACTATAACCAATATGGATTGGTTACGTGGTAACCAATACAAATTGGTTGGAGTCCTACCATTGTGGATTGGTTAAATTAACCAACATTGCATTGGTTGGTTTTATAACCAATATGGATTGGTTAAATAGGTAACCAATGTCATATTGGTTATTTTAACCAATATTTTGGTTATCCACATATCTACCAACTGGATTGGTTGAAATCGACCAATATATTGGTTATTTTCAACCAATCTGTTTTTAGAGTGTACCTGCACCTACCCTATGTATGGCTTGAAGACAATGCAAAGCACACAAAAAGAGAACAGATAGCATTGTTCATGTGTACTGTGCAGCGTGTACGGGAAAGGGAAAAAACCCAAGCATTTGTATACAGAGTAGTAATTTAACCAGTTCGCGCCGGGATTATTTTAACATCACCGAGCCGAGGCGCGGGATTATTTTTAACGAAACTCGATCTGAGGCGGGTTTAGGCCGATGGTACCGGAAGCACACCCACGCATTTCCGGCCTTGCTCGCTGCTGACAGACATTTTTCGGCCTTGCCAGTGACGTGTTTATATGCGTCATCCGTTTTAAATCTGGGGAAAACTTTGCGTGTATGTATACGTCCTCCGGCGCGAACTGGAAAACACAGTCAGATCACATTCAATGCAAACAGTATGACTAGTCAAATTTCATCAACAGTATTGATGTGCAAACCCGATCCAAAGCCGAAAACCGACCCAACTTGAAACGAACTTTGGGTCAGGTAGGCTTTACTATCATTTCAGCTGGGTCCGTTCAATGGTTATGTGTTTGCAGGTCGTGTAAAACAACAAAACAGGAAAGAGTTCGGAAATACATGTGGTACAGATTCACGTACAGTACGGCTCAAAATTAATTGGATCTCACGCAAGAGATCCAATTAATTTCGAGGCGTACTGTATTGTTGCTGGTAACGCATGTTTACTATTCCCCACATGTTGTGTACAGTCTATTACACAAAGTATAACACAGAGACCCATTGCAGGTCATGTTATGGGATTATTGGGGGGGGGGGGGGGGGGGGGGGGGGGTTGGACAGATAGACAGACAACAGTTCCAAAATCATCATGCAAAGTTTCTGGGTTCCACCATTTTGGCATAATGTAGACTTTTTTTCTTCACCATCGCACCACTTTTATTCTGTTTGTGTGAGCTTTGAGATCATTATATTCCATCTATCGGGTACTTTGACTCTTGACCAAGTTCATAAATAACCTACATGTATGTTTGTGCCTGTTGACCTTGGCAGATAGGAAAGATAGCAATTGTTTAAACAATGCCATGGCGGGAAGTCACGAGTAGGTGGATGTATTTTTATTCTTTCCACCTCCCCCCCCCCCCCCCCCCCCCCCCCCCCCAATTCGAATTGCACTCAAATTCAAATGCATCTCTAAATAGAAACTGTAATTTGTTTCAATAAGTCAATCAAAATAGAAACCATTTTCAAAATATGTGTCAAAAGTGGATTCTACTTGTGACTTTAGCCGTGTTCCCATTTTTCTGTAGAATGACTGTCAACATACCGTTGATGTAAAATTACCAGGCAGATAGCTGTAGTCGCGGAACGTTTCCGCTCAGCCGCGGAAAGTTATCTAATCAGGGATGCTGAAATGTTCAATGGGAACAGCCTCGCCCTGCAGAAGTACAGCGACCACGCGTAAACTGCTTTGTCTCGAGGTCAAATGTGACTGCGCACAGCGCCCAACAAGGTGTGATATTCTGCCAGTCTTGCACCAAGTATGAAACGTTACGTCTATTTGGGAACGCAAGGTAGAATGACACAAAGATAAGTTGCGGTAAGTCCAATGGGAACACGGCTTTAAAGGTAGGACACAGCATTTGCAGATATCAAACAAATATTAATACCAAATTATCAAGAAATATCTTACTTATTTGTAAGTTTATAATGATCGTATGCACCAGCAAAATGATTGCGGTAGATACCTATAATTGCTCCGAAAAATAGAATTTTATAATAAAAAAAATTGCGATTGCCGTCCGGCGATCGTGAATTTTCGGATTTGTTTCTCTCCGGATTTGGACGTTTCATGTTTCATTTTAAAGTGAAAATGTGTATCTTTCAAACCATATCTATATTACGTAGGTTACACAGAACATGTGACATTTCGTTATATTTTGCTTGCATTTTTTTGAGACACCGTATATGAAGTGGCTCAATTACCCAGTTCGCGCAAGGATTATTGTAACATTCACAAGCTGAGGCGCGGGATTATTTTTAACGAAACTTGATCCGAGGCGGGGTTAAGGCCGATGGTACCAGGAAGCACACCCTTACATTTCTGGCCTTGCTCGCTGCCGACAGACATTTCCGGCAGTGCTCGTGGCGTTTTTATGCATCATCCGTTTTGAATCTCGGGAAGACTTTGCGTGTATAAACGTCCTCCGGCGCTAACTGGTTAAGGAGGGGGCCAAAGATGGCAAAAAGTTACTTTCGTCATCATGATATGGTAATTTTGATAACAAATCTTTGCAGAGTGGATGCCATTCAACATGTTTATTTTTATTTTATTTTTTTTTGTGGGGGGGAATCCTAAATACATTTTGCAGATATGGGCCTCCGAAAATGCACAAATAAAAAAACAAACCAATTACCAGTGCAATTATGAATGAAAGAAGCAGACGGGCTAGGAATTTTCAGAGACCCCTATTTCGACTAGGTGTTGAATACTGAACACACAGTGTTGAAAATCTGGCAAAAAAGAGTTCAGGCCAACTATACTCACTTTTTAGCTGACAAAATTCTCCAAATGTTTCATGAGGCTAAAGAAGAGGTCCTCAGTAATTCACCAGCCAGGTTTTCTGCAACGCGACATTGCAGCCTAGTATGACACCCGTGTAAATAAGTCTCGCATATCAAGGACACGTTTGGGAATACGCGGTTCTAGATTTCGAACCAGAGTGGGCAAATATCAGGCTGAATACTGTTTACAATTTTTAATTTGCCGCGTATTCGATTTGTCAACTTGGATTCGAAATCTAGAACCGCGTATTCCCATTTGGACGGGTATCATGCTAAACCGCAATGTTGCGTTGCGGAAAACTCCGTTCAAGATGGAAAAAACTAAATATTCAAACCTAGTTTTGTTTATCACTTATTGGGTTTGCTCTTTCGAAAGCACATGATTCAAAGAGATCACAATCTGCTTTTTTATACAAACGTTTTTTTGAGTTTGGAAAAACTCATCTTCACTGTTAAATTTGTCCTGAAAACCATCCTTTCCTTAATGACTAACGAAACGGAGCGTCTGTATTTAAGTGTATTTATTAATTTATTTAAGTGTATTTTGCGCTTGTCATTCCAATTTTGTTTGGTTTAGGGGGTTTATTAAATCATGGATATTCTTATGAATGAACTAATCAAAATTTAAAAAGCCCCTAATGTCAGTATTCATCGGTAATTTCCGTTTTTTGATCGTCCCTCTGTCGCGGGTCACCGCTCATGAATAATGCATTTTATTTAGTCTAGATTTGAAAATGGCACATGCGCACAACTGTATGTCGCTATACACAATGGCAGAAACAGCGGTGGCGTCGGGCGGTGGTTGTTATGTTGTTCTAGTTTTTTCGCGGTCGTCGTCCGGTGATCACAAATATTTTTGTATAAAATTAGATTTTTGGGAACAATTATAGAATATCTAGCGCAATCATTGTGCTGGATGCCTACAATCATTATTTTCTTTCAAATAAGTGAAGTATTTCTTAATAATTCGGTAGTCAAATGTTTTCAATATCTGCAAATGGTGTATCCTACCTTTCAGTGGTCTGAAATTGGTACCGCAATTGGTACCGCATACATGAATGTGGTTATTTTGACATGGTTGACTGACTCAGCACTAGAGGCATGTTGGCAACACGCTTGTAGTGCCGAGTCAGTCAACCGTGTCAAAGGAACCATGTACTTGGACTGTGTTGGACTGGTTGTTTCATGTGCCAGTCTATTTTCGTGTGTTGCATGTTTTCAGTACTTTAAGTTTTGGGACTCTCAGTCATACACAGTATTGAGAGTCCCAAATGTTTGGACTAAACATGTATGCAAACATTTTTAGAAAAAAGTTGAGTTGGTCCCCCGACAACTTCTGAAAAAAATCTAGGTGATTTGGCACAGAGTGACCAAACTCTTACCTTCCTAATACATTGATGGCCTGCAGCAGGAACTTCACATTTGGATCTGTGGAAGAATTCATGCAAACAAGTGGATGAACAAAAACAGTAACGTGTATATTCTCACAATGTCTGCGCACTTGTAGAAAAATGTGTTAACATTATTTATATTTGTAAGTATATGCCTGTACAAGTCAAAGTTTATTGTGTGTTTCTTTATAAATCAAAACAAAATGATCATTCAGCCTAACTCTGCACTGAAAATGTTGGACTCTACCTGATTATGGTGGTATGCCTAACCCAATGCAAAGGACAATCAGTTTAACAGTATACACAAAGTAACCAACCAAATTAACCATATGTGACCGTCCACGACGAAAGGGCTGTAAAGTAGGCATCTTGACGTTTTGAGATATTTAAAGAAATGAAATCTACAAGAAATAAGCTTTAAAATGATGTATTACAAGACATAGTTGGTATTTATGGTTAGCTACAACAAGTAACACTGAATATGAAAATTAAGTTTGTTATTGTTTTTCACATATTTTTATGGTCCTTTTCTCAAAAATATTTATTGTTCATTTCATTTGTCAAATTTTCTTTTCATTTAATGTTTATCGCATAAAACTACAAATTTAAAACACAAATTTGGGATATATATCTCGCGGTTGATTTTTCAGCAATTTTGAAATGTTTAAAGGTCTTTCCATTGTAACTTCCGGTTTGGTGACATCAATATTTCTTTCACTCAACTTATTTGAGGCATGAAGCTGATTATATACATCAATTATAAAGTGATTTCAGCAAACTTTGCCAAACGAAACGCGTCGACTGATTATTAATTTTAAATATTGTTCAAACATTGTCAAACAAAATACAAACTATTATTGACAGAGTAATACAAAGAATAAAATAATATATAAAAATAAACAGGAAATCAGACAAACCAGACCGCACTAAATAGTCCACAAATATTATAGATCGAGTACAGAAGCAAAACGAATTTGTAACAACCCCGAGACATTTTGCATGGGGGAAACCAAACAGGCACCGTATGCGTAATGTGCGCATGGTACGCAACGCATGTTCGTGTTGCCACGTTGTGTGAAGCAAGATTTTGAGTTAATTTTGCCCGTGTCTTGTGGGAAGGACGTCTGGCAATTTAAAATATTTACATTACAAAGTATCTGAAAGAGCTCGGAAAAAAACTCCTCAGGTGGCGTAAGCATAAATTATGATACAAACAAAGTGGCTATTTTTACGTGACCTTAACCCTACTATTTTTACGTGATATAACTGGTTCCCGACACAGCCAAGGGAAACTCAATACGCGCGGAAAGTATGAAGACCAACGACAGTTGACAGCCATAATTCACCAAAATAAATGGATACAATCCCTAGTTAATTGTATACAGTCCCTAGTTTTTCATATACACGACTGTTATACCTTTTTCTATTAACCAAAAATTGTTGGTTAATAATCTCATCTAGATAGGGTCTTATAGAAAAAGGTATAAAAGTCGTGTATACGAAAAACTAGGGACTCACTTAGTGTATACAATTAACTAAGGCTGCGCATGCGCAACCAGCAGAACTCACGTAAAAATAGCAAAAGTACGTAGGTTTACGGTCACGTAAAAATAGCCACGGCCATTTATGATAAGTGTCTCTTCCTCCTAATCTAAGGGAGATTTATTCCAGCACAACAGTTTATTGATCAGCGTATGTTCACGTTAAAATCAACACACATAAGTCTGTCACACACACAACTTACGATGTTGACTTGCAAAGTTTACTCTCCGCAAACACGTGTTGTGTTGGTACGAAGCATATATCCCTCTCGCTTTCTCTTTCGTATCCGGCACCGGGGTGTTTGTTGGAATTGTATTATCTTTGTGATCATCTGTGCCGCGGGTTTTATTTGCCACTGCTGCAAAGGTTGATTGGTGAGGGGAATCAATATTTTCTGCGTATAAACTCGGAGCAGATTTACTCGCTGCTTTTTCCGTGGGCGCCGCCATTGCTGGTAACTTACAAACAGCGCCACCAAGAGTCGTGATGTCTCGTTTGTAAGGGCGCTCCCAGCGTCAAACAAAACTAAAACAATTGTACAAAAAAGTGAAAGCAGTGATTTGGGACCTGTCTTTTCCATGTTATAAGCATGATGTTGTTTTCACAGAGGTATTCTTATCAATGTTCGACTGTATTTTTGTCTAACATATAAAGATGTGTTTTCTATGTTTGTCATGAAATAGGGGTTCTTACTAGACAAGCTTTTGCTTTTTAGGGACCTATCCACATTTTGTTTTAACCTCCACAAAATCTTGTCGTTATAATTTTTTCTTATTAATCGGTAAAATATATATGTGAACTTTACTCCCTGTTTGTGGTAAAAAAATAAAATATTATGATGATGATAGTAAAGCACCGGTACATGAAAATCAGACTCCTGTGAAAATCGGACCTATTTTCCATATAAGTGTTTATACCTTTTCGCGTGAACATTCACTCTCATTATCACGATCATCACTTAATTAAATATGCACAATGCTACAAAATGAGTCCGTATTCCATAGAGTCAAAATTTCATGCTGGACTTCGCTCCGTGCCCATACCACCCAGGCCCACCGCCCATACCACCCAGGCCCACTGCCCATACCACCCAGGCCCACCGCCAATACCACCCAGACCAACCGCCCATACCACCCAGGCCCACCGCCCATACCACCCAGGCCCACCGCTCATACCCCCAGGTCCACCGCCCATACCACCCAGGCCCACCGCCCACACCATCCAGGCCCACCGCCCATAACACCCAGGCCCACCGCCCATACTGGGCGCTTAAAAACGCTGATGCAGATTGACCTTTTCTTACCATGACCTTTCGAATTGCACGCAGCGCAGCTGAGCTGCGGAACTGGTGATCCCCAGTTCACAGGTCCCACAAAATCTACCCAAGGCCAATCAGAGGTCAAAACACATCAGCGTTTCACAGCGCCCAGTATATGGGAGCAAGCGAAGGCTGGAACGACACAATTGGAGGTCGTTAGTTCAAGTCCTGCTTCAGGCAATTTCTGTACAATTTTTTTTCTCAAAAATAGTATGAATAATAATAATAATTATTATAATTGGGAGAGGGGGTCTAATCACCCTTAAGGCCCAGTCACACCAGATCGTACAATTTCTGGATCGTGCGATTGGTGCGATTTGGCAGAGATACGACCAATCGCTAAAGTTGGCAACGATCTTCGCATAGCGGTCTTATGCTGTGATTGCTCTTAGGACTGGTACCGGTACGTACGATTGGTGGCACGCTTGGTCGTGCGATCACAAGCGATTGGAGATTGATCGCAAAATCAGTCGTAGGTAATCGTGCGACTAGTCCCAGGTACCCACAATTGATCGTACGAGCAATCGTGTATGCCTGCAACCACTCGCACGATCAGTTGTGTATACCTATACAACCAGTTGCACGACTAGTCATGCGACTGTGGGACCCGCGATTATCCACGACTGGTGGTGCAAGCATGCACGACTGGTGGTACGACCATGTAAGACCTGTCTGCAACCTATATGATTTGGAATCGCAGGTCAGAAGTTTTGAACATGACCATCAACCTTGCTACGACTGATTTTGCTGTGGCGATGACCCACGACCTCGGCGACCAGTCGCACGCTCTTTGTACGATTTGCCCAGGATTGCAATATTTGTCGGTCGCAGCTCGGTCGTAACCTGGTCGCAAGCCCGGTGTGACTGGGCCTTCACTCGCAGCTGGGCTGCTGGTTATTAAGGCTTATCGATTTAGACACTCTTAACCGAGTGGACAAACACCAGCTGTTTCGGCTGTCTAAAATGACTTTCGATATATACCATAATTTGTACTCCATGCCACAACACATCCCGAAATACCTGCATACCAAGTTTGACCCTAATCAGACTTGTACTTCCAGAGATATAGGGTCTTTAAAACTAAACCTATAATGTTATGTCACATAACACCCGCTGATGTCATCGCGACAAATTTCTTCTTGAAAAATCAAGTCTAAAGTCGACCGGATGTACCAAATTGCCAAAGTATATTGGTTGGAAAAAACATGTACAAATCCAATGGAAAAACCTAAACCTTTAATGTGACGTCACATGACACACGTCAACGTCACCAGGTAGGATACACCATTTGCAGACAAGTCAAAGGTAAAATGCTCTGAGAGCATAATAAAAGGGCCAACGGGTTTCCAGTTAAAGTAAAATGCTGTGCGAGCATTCCAGCTAAAGTAAAATGCTGTCTCAGCACTGCACTCGCGTCAAAAAGGAAGTGGACAAGAGAATGCCAACGGGTTTTACCTCTTACCCCCCCCAACAAGCGCAGACCGAGCGAAAGGTCAGCAGGTGTGGGCCACTAGTTCGGTGTGGGCGGGTCGAAACCGTTGCCCTCCCACCTCGCCCCCTCCTCCCATAGCAGCATGGACTCACAATCGGGTAGTCTAAAGCACCGACTCAATGAGCCAATGAGAGAGAGACACACGCATTGGAGGGGAAAGCGCTGCACTCTCTGCGAGAGAGAGAAGGCCGCAACGCAAGAGAGTGGGAAGGCGATCACCGGCTATGTAACGCGGTCGGTGGTTATGCTAGGTTCCCACTATCACGATTTGCGCCACGATTGAAATCGTGGTCTTAATCGTGGAGTAATCGTGGCGATCCTATCAGATCTTATCGGATTTTGAGGTCAGTCGTGGCAATCGTGTTGATCGTAGAACATTTTTGGACGGTTCAAAAATTGTCTACGATCAACACGATAAATTGTTAATCTTGATCATCGCATCAGATTTTAATGGATCGTAAAAAAAAGCGCGACAGATCACATTTAATCGTGCTTCCAAATCGTGGTGATCGGGATCAACCTTGGACTCAGACAAATACCACCTCTGTTGAGATGTGCTGCGATTTGATTGTGGGTTGTAGTCTTCACTCTGTAGAAGTTCAAGAAACAATGAAGTCAATGGTCAGTCGGAATGTATATATACCCGTCGGAGTCAAATCGTGGCTCAAATCGTGATTACTCTCGATCCCGATCGTGAAAGACATCGCGACCACAATCGTATCCGATCGTAATGGCCCTGTCACACCAGAACATTTTAGACCAACGCGTGAGTAACGTGTTGTAATTTTGGCAACACGCTAGCAAACGCTGACCAACGCTAGGCCAGCGTTAGCGCGTTACTCACACGCTGGGACACGCTGTCACACGCTGAGGAAAACATATTTTTGTCAACATACCTACAATTTCTAGCGTTTGCCAGCGTGTGACTGCACACGCTGGCGGCGCGTTGGAGGTTCGTTACTCACGCGTCGAACACGCTAGACGATCGTTATCAACCCGCTACTCACACGCTGGCGTACGCTGGCGTACGCTGGTGACACGCTGGTTATGATCCTGTCACACCAGAACGTTTTAGGCCAATGCATGAGTAGCGCGTTAAAAAAAGTTGATACGCTGGCAATCGCTGAACATTCACAGAAAAAGTCAAGTGGAACCGTGATTTCAGCTTGTCCATACAGGTTGATAACGGGTTCATATCGTCTGCAAGCGCGTGAGTAGCGTGTGGGGAACGCGCTCAGCGTGTGAGGAATGCATCGCTGATTTATAGTAAAAATACGACAGCGGATCGCCAGCGTGTGAGTAGTGGGTTGGTAACGATCGTCTAGCGCGTTCGACGCGTGAGTAACGACCTTTCTGCGCGCCGCCAGCGTGTGCAGTCACAAGCTGGCAAACGCTGAACATTTGTAGGTATGTTCAATAATGCATTTTTGCATCAGCGTGCGACAGCGTGTGGGTAACGCGCTCAGCGTGTTGCGAACGCTGGCCTGGCGTTAGTCAACGTTTACCCGCGTGTTGCTGAAATTCCAACACGTTACTCGTGCGTTGGCCTAAAACGTTCTGGTGTGACAGGGCCATTACTGTAGTAGCGCGTCGGATTTTTGTACAACTAATTATGTGGTCGTTGCAGTACGCTGGCGCGCGTTGGAACGCGCTACTCATGCGCTGGGCAGTCGTTTATCAGTCGTCGAGCGCGTTACTAACGCGTTACTCACGCGCTGGCGAACGCTATGAACCCGTTATCAACGCGTTATGGACACGCTGAAATCACGGTTCCACTTGACTTTTTTTGTGGAAGTTCAGCGTTTGCCAGCGTATCAACTATTTTTTGGCCTAAAACGTTCTGGTGTGACAAGGCCATTACAGAGCGCATCGGTTCGTGATGATCGTATCGGAACGTATCGAAACGTACGGAACGTACCAGATCATCCCAAATCGGGGACCCCGATCGTGCTGATCGTGTCAGTTTGGGACCCAATCGTGGACTCAATCGGGACAATCATATCGGAACGTATCTGATCGTATCTGAACGGGAGACAAGATCGTGACAGATCGTGTCACCTGAAATGGACCAATCGTGACTATATCTCATTCAAGCGCACTAAATCGTACCAGAAGGTATCGACTCGCATCAACTCGTATCCAAACGTGAAATTTCAGAAAAAGAAACAAACATTCCACGATCAGCTACGAATGGCCAATCGTGGCGTTCGTAACGGATCGCACGACAGTGGGAACCTAGCATTACGTAGCTGAATAACTGGCACGAAATGGACGGCGCGTAAACAATAACTCGTGCTCGCGCGATAGGGCGGATGAGCACGAGCTTATAAATAAGCTTATAATGGGCTTATTAACGGATAATCTCGACACGCGCTGTGGGCCCACGGTGAAGTTCACTTCTTACCCGCTCTGTGCGCGCTGTGTATCAAGTAGTAAGTATGCTGCTGTTGGCGCTCACATGTTTCCGTGCAAAAGTTGTTGAGTATTGAAGCAAGGTGACATCGTTTTTTTTTGAATCCGGCACACGTGTCGAATGAATTAGAGAAAGCGTGCGTTCGCTGTGTATTTGCGAGCGTTTGTGAGACAAATGCGCGCAAGGCACAGCTACGTACGGTGGTCTAAAGGGGGAGAAAGAAGGCGGTGCTAAGTAGAATTGTCATTGTCAACTGACGTGATGACCTGTTGCAGTGTATGAAGTGCAACCCTATGCAGGCACAGGCGCTCATGCATTAGGTGTAGCTGACAGATGCTGAAAGTACGCCGGCGCAGATGTGCATGCAAAGCGGAGCGAAGGCTGTCAAGTGCCTTGGGCTAGCTGGAGGGTGTATGTTAGAATTATGGGCGTAGCTAGTATGCGCCAGAGTAGAAGAGCGTGCATAGCGGCACCTAGGACCTCTCAGACAGTGTCGTCAGTGCAGGAGAGCGCGCAGCGTATATCGAACATTGGTGATAGTACTCTTTATAGCAACGCAAAACCAAAATTGAACTCCATCCAAGCCGTAATGGCTATCTTACGATGACCCACCAGCATTAGTGTATGCACATAAATGCAGTGATTACGGTACGGTGCTAACCAGTACTGATAAGCGTGGACGTGACGCGAGGCGCACAGTGTGGATGACCATGAGCAATGTTACCACATAATCCCGACTTGGATCAAGTCTACTCGGAGGGCAGCTGGCTGCACTTGCCGGCACACTTCTGTTTGTGCGGCAGTGAGGTGCCCTTGTACTGCGGCGGGCTGTTGTTGCAGAGTGTCAGCTAACTCGCTTGGTGATGGTGAGCGGCGCCGGCGCATGGAACTTGGGGCGTCGCTTTCGACGCGGAATGCGCGCCATGCGGTCGCGACGCGCGTCCAGCCATATGTGCATAAACTGCGTGTAGAGCAGCTGCACGTGCTGGGCCGGACGCGTGTCGTCGCGTGGCTGCGCGGAGTGACTGCGCCGACGCCGATTGATCTTATGCGCCCTATCGCGCGAGCACGAGTGCGCCCGCGCGCGATGCGCCGCCTGCGGCCCGGTGTTGTCGCCGCAGGGCAACTTGGGCATGTGCGCTTGTATCTCGTGCGCGTCGCTAGTACTGCGACTGGCTGCTGTCGACGAGTGGCAGCTCACTCTCCCGCGCCCCGTAGGGTTTGCGACGCAGTCGGCGACGCGGCGACGCCTTGGGCGGCCGTCGCTTGTCGGCCGCACTGCGCGCCATTATTTTTTTTAGTTTTGTGTTTTGTTTTTGTTTTGAAGGTTTTTTTACGTTTTTTTCTCTTACCTCTTACAAGCAATCGTCTATCGCTTGTTGTGCCCGGAAATCGATGTGTAGATTCCGAGCGAAGGAAACCTGCAAAAAAACACAATGTAAGTTTGCCGATGTGCGAACAAACAGCAAACGGTTGTTGAGTATAGATGCAAGTTGACACCTCGGTACACGTTGTTCCCACACAGAACAGAACCACCCGTTACAGTTAGTCGAGCCACTAACCTACCCGACTCTAAATAAACCAATCAGCCTACTTTGCCGTCAGACCTACGGTGTTGCGTCTTGCCACAGACCTACGGGCTACTAGTATGTATATACTATATAGTACTGTACACCATTACATTGTTCTCCGTATACCCATTAGCTCCTACCCTGTGAGGAGATAGCACTAGTCAATAGCAGCTGCTACTTCGTTGTTTCTGTCTTAATTGTCTAAATTGGTCACTTTTGAAGCCAAAATACGTTTTAGCTTCGTTATTTCGGGTGTTTTGTTACTTTTTTTAACCTCCTCCCCCCCTCCTGCGAGTCGGCGTCGTCGTTGTCATCGGCGAACGTCTGCGATTGTGATGATATTGCCCAGCGTCAAGTTGCCGTTGTGCTTCACTACAAAGGGCACACTGTGACTGCTGCAAAAAAGCGAAATAGTTTGACAATTTTCAGCAGGAAATGAAACAAAATTGCGACAGAAGCAAGAAAGTTAGACAGAAACACAGAATTGACCGAAATTGCCGATAATTTGAAGCGATTCAGACAGCGAAAATTATTACCAGAGCTAAAATTTGTGGTTGTGTGCGCAAGCGTTTTGGCGGCATTTGCGCAGCGCACACTTGCAAACAACGCCGCACAATTGCGCAGTACATGCGCACTGACACTAGCAAATGCTAAAACGCCCGAAACTCACAAAAACGCAAGAAATATCACACATTCTTGCACCGAGTTTCACTTAGGAATGCATTCATTCACAGATGCTTTTAGTGCCGTTTTCGTCGAACTGAGGAAATTCACATGTCAGATGGTCAGATTCGTATGACAACCCCCTCTGAGAAGTCGAAAATCAAAATTCTGTCCCAATAGAACTCATGCCCTTGATCTCCTGATCATTTTCGTTATATGGGTTCTGTTCGATTCCGTGGAGCGATCGCGAGTTATTCCAGTCGGACTGAAGAAGAAAGAAAGAAGAATAAAATTAACGCAAACTCGGTTCACTGGCAAAGTAAGGGTGCCGCGGCGCTGCCACTCCCAGCCGGGCGAACCCGTTGGGTGTGACGCTCCCGCGTCACCCTCACATGTCAGATGGTCAGATTCGTATGACAACCCCCTCTGTCGTCGAACTGAGGAAATTCATTCACATGTCAGTTGCAACCACTGACCTCTATACATGGACAGATCATCCATTGTTTCATTTTGAAGTCGGCATTCAGAGAAGTGCAACATGGCGGACCCACGAAGTCACTCTGTGAGCCAATGAAATGTCCAGGTGTAGAGTTCAGTTGGTTGGTAAATCCACTGACCTCTACAACTGGACATTTCATTGGCTCACAGCAGTGACGCCATGTTGCACTTCCAGTTCGCGCCGACTTCAAGTGTTAGCACAGCAGAATATGGACAATGATCCGTCCAGGTGTTGAGGTCAGTGGTTGCAACCCAGTCTCCTTCTTAAATTGTGTACATATCACAATACATATCACAATTGACCAATTGTGTGTATATCACAATTTAAGAAACTGTACATGCGCAGTAATGCTGGCAAAACGGAGGTTGGCCCTCAAAGAGTGAATAAACAAGTGTATGATGTTCTTATTAGTTGCAGTAGTTGTTTAAGTTTGGGATTGGAAAAGGAAAAAGTCGGGTTAGGGTACAAGAAAAAAACAATTCATATTACCGCATTAACAGCAATTCTTATTATTGTTATTATTTGACGCAAGTTTAATTGCATTGTATCTCAAGTTTTGTTTTTCTTTCTGTACCCTAACCCGACTTTTCCCTTATTCTACCCCAAAACAAAGTAATGAACTTAAACCAACCAATTCAAGTAATAAGAACATCATACACTTGTACACTTGTTTATTCACTCTTTCAAGACCAACCTCCGTTTTGCCGGTATTACTGCGCATGTACAGTTTCTTAAATTGTGATATACACACAATTGGTCAATTGTGATATGTACACAATTTAAGAAGGAGACTGGGTTGGTCAGATGGTCAGATTCGTATGACAACCCCCTCTGTCGTCGAACTGAGGAAATTCATTTTCACATTTTTTTTGGTCATTGTCAGATGGTCAGATTCGTATGACAACCCCCTCTGAGAAGTCGAAAATCAAAATTCTGTCCCAATAGAACTCATGCCCTTGATCTCCTGATCATTTTCGTTATTGGGTTCTTTTCGATTCCGTGGAGCGATCGCGAGTTATTCCAGTCGGACTGAAGAAGAAAGAAGAAAGAATAAAATTAACGCAAAATCGGTGCACTGGCAAAGTAATACCCCAGTCACAATTGGCTTGCGATGGGTTTGCGATTAGTTTGCGGCGGATTTCTAGGCATTTTCGGCCGGGGCCCCACGGGACTCCTTGCGGCTGCCGAATCATTTTTCGGCATCGGGCGGGCATCGAGTTACTTTTAACTCGGACTTAAAACCTGGTGCGGCGTTTCGCATCGCAAACTGACCCGTCATGGCAGCGTACGGGGCACTTTTAATTGTGACTGTGACCGCCATATCGCACGATCTTTCGCCGACCTCTACACGCCGGCCGATGCCTATAAATCGCACACGCCGCCCGGGCTCCGCTTTGATTGTGACTGGGATATAAGGGTGCCGCGGCGCTGCCACTCCCAGCCGGGCGAACCCGTTGGGCGTGACGCTCCCGCGTCACCCTAGATATCGAAAATTTGTATTACCGAATTATTAAGAAATATCTTACTCATTTGAAAGTAAACAATGATTCTAGGCATCCAGCAAAATTATTGCGCTAGATATCCTGTAATTATTCCGCAAAATAGAATTGTATAAAGAAAAATTCGCGATCGCCGGACGGCGATCGCGAAAAAATAATAATAACATAAGAATAACTGCCTGACGCCGGTTGAAAACAAACGCTGTTTTTCGTGCTTTTTCGGCATCCATGGCTATACAAATTCGTACAGGTCAGTTAAATGATATTTACTATAAAATACAACCCCGAAAATCCACCCATTTCTGATAATTCAAGCAATTACCAATGGTGTATCCTACCTTTAATGCTCGTCTATAACAATTAACATAATGGAGAAGAGTCTGAAAAAGAAAAACAAATCTTAACGATTACAATAGCTGTTTGGATGAAATGCCGAAATAGCAAAAACAAATGTCCATTGTGCAACTGTGGGTAAATAAATGTAATAAATAAACTTCACCTAAATTCTGCTTTGACATTTTCTTACAGATATTAAACACACTATCGTTCCAGCATGGGTACGTGATGCATCGATGGCCTTCCAGCCATTGGGCTGTGGTCAACCAACGAGGCTTGTGGTGACACGTGACTACAATCAGGCCAATCATGGAGCTGTTACCGGACGGCGTATTAAACTACAGTGGGCTGAATGAGAGTGTATCCAGCCGTCCGCACTGCATGAATTTCAGCGACAACGAGATGTCGGCACGGGGCATACTGTACAACGCTGCCGGCAGTGCCCTCATCGTTGGAATCATGCCATTTTTTACCGTCTTGGGCCTGAGCACCAACTTTGCGTTCCTCTTCGTCGTCTACAGCAGAACGAGCATGCGCACGGTCACCAACGCATACCTAGCCAACCTTGCCGTGGCCGATATTGCCTTTTTAATCTCGGCCATTGTACCGGCTATTGTCCAGTACACTTCATCGCCGATCGTATTCGACCAGCTAGCCATAGGCGTAGCCGGGTGCGTTATTGTCAACTACCTTGTCTTCATATTCTTCTACGCTTCTGTCTTCATGGTCTTTCTGGTATCACTCGAGAGGTATGGCGCCATCTGCCGTCCGTTCCACCACAGGGTCGTCATAGGCAGAGCGCGAACTACAAAACTTATCATCGGCGCATGGGCAATAGCCATTGTCTTTTCGTCACTAGTGATACCCTCGTTAGCCAGTCTAGAAACAACTTGTGTCACGTGGCCCGAAGGAGAAGAATTCAAATATTTTCCTCCGCTGTTTGGTGTGTGCAAACCACTAGCGGATTGGGTGAACTACGTTTCTAATGGCTTTAAAATGGTACCTTTTTTTACGGCTATGTTCAGCAGCGGGTACATCTACACGAAAATCGTGATCAAACTTAATAAGAAGGTCCCCGGGTTGGTCAATAGAGGGCGGTATAACCGAGCCATGAGCGCACTGCGCTCGCGCAAACAGATCTCCGTAATGCTTATAGCGACCGGAGTGATATTCTTCTTCTGTCAGGCGCCTGCGCAGATCTCCACACTGGCCATATTGATCACTGACAACTCGGAGGCGCCGGCGCTCCTCGACAACGGCCAGCGGGGCATCTTGCAATGGGTGAGCCGGGTACTGCTGTTCATCAACTCGTCCATCAACCCTATCGTGTACAACATGACCAACTCCAAGTACCGGAAAGCCTTTGTGGAGACTTTCATTTGCAAACAGAAAAAGAACGCCTCCCTGCAAACGATGACTGTCAAATCCATGTATATACCAAACGGCGACAGTGTGGAATACTATAAAAACAACATCTTGGAGCTGAACCATCTTTGATAAAGATTTGAAACGAGGCAAATAACTATCGAACTTTATCAAAAAATTGTAAGCCTATCCAAACTGGTTCTCTCGCACATTATACGCGAGTTATATACAGTTGCATAGTACTCCGTATCGAAAGACTCATCACTCCAAGATACATTTTGGTTTACTATTTCAATTTATCTATTTGTCAAAGAAAACTGGCAGTAGCTGGATTTGAACCCGCTACCTCTGGAAGACCGCATCGACGCTCTACCAACTGAGCTATCGTTCCCCAAAATTGGTAAGGGTTGCGCACATCCAAATAAAGTCCCATAGACAACAATGATAAATACCCCAATATATACTCACAACTCTCTAAGGTGACTAAACTATACACCAAAATGAAGCTTATTTCACCATCTTTCATTTTCTTTTCAATTTGTGTGGGGTCATCTGATACCTTTTGGGTGACATTTCCCCCCTAAAACAAGTGCTGAAGCCCAATCTGCAGAGCGTCCATTTTGACAGAAATACCCTCTTGCTCAAGAGCCAAGTTGAAGTAGTGCCAATTCCAGGGCCAGATTCATCCCAAATGCTCAGAATTAGAAGCTCACACTCCCGGACCGAGGTGGTACTCTGTATTTTTACAATCCTTCAAATGCATGGCTCTCAAAATGCTCTTTAGAAAATTATTTCCTAGGCATGCAAAATGTGATCTGGTCGGCGCAAGCAATTTTGGGCCTTACAACCCTTCGTTCGGCCGGGCGCCACGAGTCAGAAGTCATAAACTCATAATGCCGCACAGCCAGTGATCACGCCGCCCAATATCACGATACAATCTGGGAAGCGACATTGTATGGATTACTTAATGAGGATACTATGTTTTAACTTCATAATTTGTCAAAAGTACGGTATTCCGGAGGTCGCAGATTCAAAACCCGCTTCTGTCGCAGTTTTCTTTGTTCACTTTTAAAAATGTATTCAAATTTAGCGGGTCAGTTTAACCTGTGGTTTGTTTGACATCAAGTTAATTTTGCTTGAACTAAACTGACAGAACGCTAATACTTAGCCGGTAAAAAAAAAATCTTCTAGAAAATGTTTAGGTTTGGGATTTTGGGGGTTAGCAATAGCCAATTGCAGTCGTGGTATCTTATTCTTTACTGAAGAAAGTAACATTTTGTTGGACATTTGTGACCATCCACGATAAAAGGGCTGTAAAGTCGCCAGAGCTTATTTTTGAGAAAAGGACCATTAAAATATGTCAAAAACAATTTAAAAAACTAAGAATTTTTATATTCAGTGTTACTTGTTGAAGCTAACCATAAATACCAACTATGTCTTGTAATACATCACTTTAAAGATTATTTCTGGTAGATTTCATTTCCCTTAATATCTCAAAACGTCAAGACATTTATTTAGGCCAATAACTTGAAGTCGCTTATCTTAGACTTAAGGAAAAGTGTTGTGTAACTTACTGTACACACGGTGGCAAAAGGGAGGGGTATCAACTTATATCAACTTGGGGCTATACCCAGTCGACATTGGTTCTAAAGAGAAAGAATGAATTGAATAAAATATGAAATGATCACATATGCCTCAAAACCGGAAACTTGCTTCGGTCGAGAAAACCCCAAACAAACTAGAAATGAGTTTGTGTACAAACACTAGCTGTTTCGGCTGTCTAAAATGACTTTCAAAAATGTACCTTAATTTGTACCATTAACACATCCCGATTTTTTTTGCAAATCAAGTTTGACCCCAATCGGACTTGTACTTTCAGAGAAGGAGGGTCATACACCTTTAATATGATGGCGCCACCCGATGGCGCCATCATGACGTCACCTTAATTCATATCTATAACACATCCCGGAATACCTGAGTACCAAGTTTGACCGCAAACTTCTAGAGATAGAGGGTCTTAAAAACTACACCTTTATTGTGACGTCAATAAATGATCGCATATGCCTAACAATAAAGTAACTTGCTTCGGTCGAAGAAAAAAAATCAACAAAATCTGAAGAACAAAACATTATTGCAGCAGCATCCGTTTAGATGGCTAAATTAAAGATAGGGTACACCATTTACAGATATCAAAACAATTTAATTAGAACAAATTATTAGAACATTTCTCACTTTTGTTAAAGTAAATAATGATTGTAGACATTTAGCAAGACATTTGGCTAGATATCCTATAAGTGTTCCGAACAATTAAATTGTATTTAAACAAATTCACGATCGCCAGAAGGCGATCGCGAAAAAACAAAATCAACCTAAAAACCACTGCTGACGCCGGTTGAAAACGAACGCCATTTGTCTTGTTTTTCTAAGCATCCATGATTGTAAAACTTCGGACAGGCCAGTTAAACGATATTTACTATAAAATACAATCCCCTGAATCCACCCATTTATAATAATTCAAGCAATTCGGGCGATTCACAATGCAGAGCGCCACCAAGCGTTTGACTCAAAAGAGCAACTTTTAAACTTTACGGTCGACTTCTTCCGTATATCATACTGTAGTGAAATATCTATTCTTCATTGTTCACGCGAGGTACAACACAAAGATAAATGTATCCGGAAGTGTCGTTGATTAAAACATTGTTATTTGCAGAAAAAAATTGAACTTTAATCGTGCGCGTCAAAAAAGACGTAAACACTGATGAGTTCATGCAAAATGAATACCGTTTTTCAAACTGATGCCGACTTCCCCCCATGATGCACTGCGGGTATAGCAGGATTTGCGCCTCCAACGGCAGCTTCTAGGTAATGTGAATCGCTCGAATTATCAATGGTGTACCCCCTACCTTTACTTGATACCAAGTGCGCAGTGTCTTTAGTTTAGTTTACCGCATTGAGTTTATCAATAGTGGATATTTACAATCACACGATTTGGCACGATGTAGTCGACTGTTATTTGCCACGGCCGTTTCAGTGCTCACGAATGGCGATGGGCCGAGTAATATAGTCTTGGCCCAAGACTGGATTTGTATTTGTTTTTGTACACGTTTACAGTCCATTAACAAATTCAAATTCAGTCTCGGCAAAGATTGTTATTAACTTTAGAGGCGGGAATCCATCACTCGTACTATACTATGCAAATTGCAAAGATGACATTCTAACCTCGTCCCAGTGACTAACTTTCAACCTCGTTTCAAAGAGCAGCGGGGGTGTGGTGAGTGCGCTGCTCGACTCCATGGGAACAAGGTTGGATGACGTCGAGTGTTTCTCCCAACTGCGATTTTTTGTTCGTACCACTAACGCGTCAGATTTGCCGTTTCATTGGAATGGGGCGACTTGAATGAAGACCAAAGCGTGCGCTTCAATTCAAATCGTAGTCTTGATCCAAAATCAAGCTAGCCGTTCATTTGTTCCGCGGGGCGCTGTCCGTATATATCCGGGCTTATTGAGGGCGCCCTTAATTATCGCCAGATTCGTTCCCCTAGCTTGGTCTTGAAGCAATAGTCACGTGAACCCGTACAATTCCGAGGACATTCCAAGCATAGCTCAAATAGCTACTCTGGCGATAATTAAGGGCGCCCTCAATAAGCCCGGATACGGACGGACGGCGCGCCGCGGAACAAATGAACGGCTAGCTTGGTCTTGGATCAAGACTATTCAAATCGATGTTGAAAGGCGCAGAACATATGAAGACCAACGACGTTGACAGCCATAATTTACCAAAATAAATGGATACAGTCCCTAGTTTTTCGTATACACGACTTTTATGCCCTTTTCTATTAACCAAAATTATTGGTTAATAATCTCATCTAGATAGGGTCTTATAGAAAAGGTATAAAAGTCTCTGACCAAGTCGTTCTGCGGAATAGAATTAGCCGATCTGACGCGTTAGTGGTACGGGAAAAAAAATCGCACACGGCCCCAGTTGAGAAGCGACATCAAAGGTCATATAATTCAAAGGCATTATGACATACGACGTCACTCCTAAACCAAATGTTATGCAAAACACGATGCGTCTGACGTCAGAGGGCGCATTGGTATTAACGGTATGTATAACAGACATACACAAATTAATCTCATTATACACATGTTTAGTATAGGACTATGTTTTAATACATTCTGCTATACTTCCATTTCACTAATGTTCAATATGATTGCTGAAACTGGTGATGTTGCATACTAGTTGCAAATATTATTTACAATGTACATAATTTACATAAAAAGTAACATAACGATATGAATATTCAAAAGTACTACTGTTGCGAGCCTATGTTCCCACGTGGTCACAAGTTGGAACAAATTGTTATAATTAATACAAGGTTCAAATCCCAACGACTTTTTTTTAAAAACTGATCCATTAATGACTTGCAACACTTCAGTAAAGAAATTTTTTCCAGCCTTTCCGAATTTTCCTCCAAAATTTGATACCAGAGTTCAACAAAATTAGAATGTCTGCCTCCAAAAATGAAATAGAACCTTTGTCTGATTTATAATTAAAAAAACAAAATCCTTATTAGATAATGTCATATTTACAGACAAGTTATTTCAACTTGAAATTTATAATCTTACAAGTTAATATTTTGTACAGGTACGTATATAAAAAAAGTGTTTGCCAAACAAGCAAACAATCATATATGCTTAATACTCTCTAAATGTAAACAATGTTGCTAACATAATCCACAAAAGAGTGAGTTTCTTAAACAAAAGTCACTCCGAAAAGAGTGAAAGGTGGCAATTCACTTACACACACTCTAAAAGGAGTGAAAATTACCACTCTTTAGAAGAGCCATACAAGCCTTACAAGAAACCACTCTTTTTATGCTCCTTGAAAAAGTGAAAGTTTCACACTTTTTTGAGGTTTTTTTTAAAGGAAATTCCCTCCTTTTGAGAATGTGTTATTTAATATTTTACATTATAAGGAAGTTAGGCCATCAGCCTGGGGGTTGGTTGGCATCAAATGAGGGGGAAAATGCTTATGGTGGTTTTTGGCAAGGTGTGTACCCCTGTATGATGTTTTAAGTGTTATCGCCCTTTAAATAAAATAAAATGGCCGCCCAAATGCTTGTCACCACATTATAAATAATCTGGTAACAAGCATATTGGCGGCCATTTTGAAAAGAAAAAAATATGATAACACCCAAAAAGCTGCCACCGCTTACGCTGCAATGCTATCACACATTGTTCATATGTTGCCAAAAATCGCTATAAGCTTTACTCCTTTCGATCAATGCGCCGTATTTTTGAACGTTGAGGGCGCTGTGCAAACAGTATCGGGGGTATAATTAAAAGTGATTAGAAGATGATTCACGTCAGTTTACATATTCTTACAGCTCAACAAAATTACATTTTTCAATATTCAACTTGTAGATAAAAGTAATGTTACTAAACTACTTCATTAAACGTGGCGTCTTACAGCGCCCTCATGCGACCAGGAATACGGCGCATTGATACAGGTGGCCCAATATTTGGACCAGCGTACGATCACCCATATACGTGTGGGGCTGTACGTACACACAATAGAGACTCTATTGTTATAAATCATTCGGCTGTACAATCAACTTGAACTGCAAGTAAAAAGCATTTACTGCTATTTCAGCCAGTAAATGCTAAACAGTAAAACTTAATTTTATTCATACGAAATGAAGCATTAGTTTGTCCTTAATACTTTTGCTCTGAAGTAAATGCTTTTACTTTTTGATTGTACTTCATAGCATTTGCTAGTTTTTATTCATACCACCGATTGTTCTTCAAAATCGTCACCGTTTTCACGAAGAGGCAAATTGAGCCTTTCACGGTCTGAACAAACTTTCAAGAAAATCGCTTGTAAAGTTCGTCCTTTTTTCGTTTGGCAGTTTGAAACATAAATATCCATAGAATATACAAGATTAAGGTATCAAGGGAAAGAAGAGATTTCAATCTTCTTAAATATAGCAAACGTTAAGACAAATAGGTGATTAGTTTTGCAGAATTAATCAATTAATAGAATTGACTCTTCGTGAAAACGAAAAAACGATACATTAGCAAATTCACCCGTGGCTGTGAGAGTCAGAATGTATACATTTCCCCATTGCGCCCCCAATTTGTCTCTTCGTGAAAACGCTAAAAGCCAGTACGCGCCCAATTCGCCCAATTCGCCTCTTCGTGAAAACTAATATACGCGCACCAAAGTGCCCCTTCATAAACACATTGAAGTCAACGCTATTTCGAATTTGCCTCTTCGTGAAAACGCAAAAGGGCACTTGAGGGAGGACCAATTTGCCCATTCGTTAATTAGGTTAATTAGGATTTTAATGATTTTTTTTATGTATAACTTCACCAGGTTGTAGAAATTGCAATATTTAATCGTTTTCATAAAAAAATAATTTTCTCGATAAATAGACGATTTTTCATGAAATTCGCCTCTTCGTGAAAACGGTGACGAAATGAACGCCTCCCCACGTAAAACGCAGATTATTTACAAGTAATACATTGTAAATTTCCCCTACAAACGCTTTTACCATCCTTTGCTCTGGGAATGGCTAATCCTAGCCTCCACACAACATTTTGCAAAGGAAGCACAGCCGCGCATAGAATGGTGGGTAGCTCACTGTCTTCATTCAATTAACGTGCATTAAGCGGCATGTGTTGACCCGTGTTTCTGTTGAAACAGATTCTATCCAATGAGGGCTCGAAGAAATTACGTCATGCATCCCGGATAAATTAGCCATTCCCAGTGCCTTTGTTTGGATGGCGAGTACGACCAAATTACCAGCCTTACCCTTAATTTCAATCTGTACATTGTTTATCATGTGGGACATATGAAGCACGATATGTGGCAGAGAAACCCCCCCCCCCCCCCCTCTTTTGTGTTGACCATTGTGTTCCCGGAATCTCAGGAATTCCTTTTAGGTTTCAAGGGGGGATGGGTTAGGTTACAATAGTGTTGAGTGCGTATAAAGTATAGGGATAAGAGGGGGGTACCCCTCTGCCACATATCGTGCTGGGTATAATGTGGGAGGCAGTTAACTACAACTGTTTGTTAATATTTGTGTGAACTTACTGTTTAAAGGGGTATCCTTTAGCGAGACTCTTCATCCATTAAATCACATCCATGGCAATGGAGGTTTATTCACTTGTCAATAAGCCATTTGCGCGTGACCCCCAGTTAAATTTGAATTAAACATCTGGTACACTGACTTGCTCACACAGCTTGGCACCGTTGAACTTTAAATTCTCCAGACCAAAGACACTTTTGCCATATCACATGATTCGGGGCAAGTTCTTGCATAGTTACGTAACAGACGTTCAGCACCAATACATTGTTCACGATGGGTGAGAATGGCACAAAGACACAAGACCATTGCGGAGCTGGGGGTTGCTAGCGTAAGGCTTGCCCGGCGAATCACGTGATATAGCAACAGTGTCTTTAGTCTGGAGAATTCAAAGTCCAACGGTGCCAAGGTGTGTGAGCAAGTCAGTGTACCAGCTGTTATTCAAATTTAACTCGGGGTCACGCGCAAATGGCTTATTCATATACGTGTATGTACTGATGACGTTATGCACTGTTTACCGTATAGTTCACCACGAGGAAAAAACCCTGCACACTGCACAGTAATACTCTTTCCCAGTCTAATCGTGTAATCTACCCCGACTGACAGAGCTGGCACTGCACATTTCAATGTCTTTTGGTCGAAAACCGATCGTATAGCGAGCGTCGAGCGGTGAAACCAAATGAAAACTTCTGTCATGTGGTGAACATTGGGTGACGTCATCAATACATAGAGCTATTTCCTTACCGCTAAACGCTTCAATTGCAATCATTGTTTCCATGACGACTGACCTACAACAAGAGTACTGATAAACGCGACGGCTCTTTAACGACTTGCGTTAGTGCAACCGTCCATTTGCCGGGAGTTGCAAGGCGTTCACCATAACGACCTCATCGTACAAGGGTGATCACAAACTCACCACGGTGATCCTAAACTGACCTTGTGTCGTATAGCTGTCCAGTCCCAATTCATTGTTTTCATGTCAGAGGTGACCTCAAAAATCACCACACTGACCCCATCTCGGGAGTTTGAATAATACACATGTATAATACAACGTATAAGGCCTAGTCGCTGTACATAGCTAAACAAAATAAAATCGAGTACTACTTGCAGACATGCACGTCAACAGTCCTCCGACACTTTTTACATTGTACGTAGCAGCACCACTTGAATTTGCAGTTGCACCTCTCCACGACCTCCTTGGTGTAGGAGTTGTACCCCCTCCCGCAGCACATGAGGTCACACCCCTCAGTTCCCATGGAGGTCTTGATGCATTCCCTTCCAACGGTGCCCAGCGAGCCGGCCCGGGGATCGTACATGCAGTAATCGGGCGATTCCTCCAGGTACACCATGTCGTCTTTGCTCGGTCGGTTGAAGCGAGCCTCGTGAGGTTCCATTTTCCCCTTCTTGTTGAACTTCACGCGCGAGGCGCCGTCGTACTTGTCCTTCAGGTAGGCGCCCACGTCGTGGAACTCGGCTAACTGCAGCCAGCAGGTCTTGAGGCTGCAGGAACTAGACACGCCGTGGCATTTGCACTGGACTCCCGCTTTGTCGTAGACAGACTGTAGGGTAAAAACGGGAGACGAAAACAGAATAATAGGAGAGTTTACAAATTGATAGCTTAATAACACAAACATCAACGGCAGGCTCAGGGCTAAAGGAAAGGAAGAGACGGTTTGTTTTTGTCTGTTCAGTTTCCTTTTAATCGAACCATCCCATTCCAACAAGTTCGAGAGATAAGATCAGATCAACCAAGTCGTGTTTAACCTTGCCAAAAGACGATCATTCTGCATGAAATATTGATGGTGCCCCCCCCCAAAAAAAAAGGAAAAAAAGAAAAAGAAAGATAGACCTGAACACAATGTGGACGATAGGAGTCAAAAGGTCTCCACAGGGTAATAATGTAGATGAATAGGTCTCCACAAGAAATTGCACGGAATAGATTTTTGGATTTTACTCAAATTACTCAAAAACTAGGGTTAGGATGTGGGTTAGAGTTAGTGTTTGGGTTAGGGTATAATATAGGGTATAGTGGGTCGAAATTTTAACCCAGCAAATTAATTGTGGAAGTTGAAATAGGAGCATTTTGAAAATCGTGCTCGACTTTCTAACTATTTTGTACACGAGATCAAAGAGATGTCTCAACATGGATACAAATTTGAGGAGAAATGTGTGTGTTAGTCTTGCATACGCACTGTGGACCTCCGAACAATATAGGTCCACACGATGCGGGAAGAGGTTACGGTTTGTGGACTTGCACACGTCCACAATCCGTTTTTCAGTTTCCGAAAAAGAGCGCTAGAGGAAAAACGGGTTAGGGTTATATATAGAAAAGATAGAAGGGACAGCTGAGAGGCCCATAATCCAAATTTGAGGGTAAATTTGTTTTGGGGAAGCGAGAAAAATGAGTATTTAGTCAAAGTTTGTTAACTACACGAAGACAAAGGAATGTCCACAGTGCGTATGTAAGGTAAAGCTGGGTGTTTGGGTTAGGGTATAATATAGGGTATAGTGGGTCGAAATTTTAACCCAGGAAATTAATTGTGGAAGCTGAAATAGGAGCATTTTGAAAAACGTGCTCGACTTTCGAACTATTTTGTACACGAGATCAAAGAGATGTCTCCACAAGGATACAAATTTGAGGATAAAAGTGTGTGTTGGATAGTGCAATTTAATGTGAATGTATGTGTATAGTTAATTGCACATCTGCTAAAATTGCATACGGCAAAAAATATCGCGACAATAAACAAAAAAAAAAATTGTTTTGAAATGATATCTCAGTCATAATGTTGCAAGTGAGAATCTACAAAGATAGCTGGGCAACTAAACAATTCATATTTTAAAGGGAATACATTTCCGCAATTACAACGATTTGTAGCCGTTTTATTTTTATCTCAATTTTGTTCCCCATTCTACCAAACCGGTCCCGACTCGCTAATCCTACCGCGTTCATTTCCGGCACATTCGCACGTCGTAATCAGGTCCGAAAACTTAAAACCTTAACTCCCAAATCCCCGAAGCTGCCAGTTAAAGGTATGATACACCATTTGCAGATATCGAAATTGTTTACTAGTTACTACCGAATTATTAAGAAATGTCTTACTTATTTCAAAGTAAATAATGATCGAAGGCATCAAGCAAAATGGTTGCGCTAAATATACTGTAATTGTTCCCAAAAATTAAAAAAAAAAAAAAAAAAAGCGCGATCGCCCAACGGCAAATTTGTTATGAGAATATATTCACAATCACCTGACGGCAATCGCGAAAAAGAACAACATAAGAACCACTGCCCGACGCCGGTTGAAAACGAACGCCATTTTTCTTTCTTTATTCAGCATCCACAATTGTAAAACTTCGGACAGGTCAGTTAAACGATATTTACTAAAAAACACAACCCCCCCCCCCCCCCCCCCCCATTCATGATAATTCAAGCAATTACCTATGGTGTATCCTACCTTTAACGTCCCAGTGGTTTGTAAAAAAAAAAACACACACCACGCTTCACGTAGAACACAAAATGGAAGTATTTTCCCCATACTCTTGTTTTCCTCTCAGTGACAAAAGTCTCCGTGTTCTGAATAGAGGGACAATAAAGCCCGGTATCTCACCACCCCGGGGTAAGCAAAATATCCCCGGCTCTCTCCCATCTCGGTACGGCCGGGGGATGTTGACTGATACTGTCTTAATTGCTCCAACCACTTCTCCAGGGGAATTGGAGACAGATGCAGGTGTTCCGAGAGAACCCTCCATGGGCCCCTCGTGCAGAAAAAGGGGGAATGCACTTACAAAGTATACGGGGACGGCTTCAAAAGCAAAAATGTAATTCTGAAATTGTTTTGTCAGTCTAAGTTATACCACACGTAGAATGTATAACTAACATCGATATAGATATAGTTTCAAATATACTGGTTTCCACTGTAATATGAGACATCAAACGTCCAAATCGGACAATGTTTGACAGAGTTATGAATAATATTCCAAGAGTGGCCAAATTTACCATGGGACCAAGTTTTTCGATTTTATTTTGGATACTGTGCAAGTGTAGACTTGAAATAAAGTCGTTAGACACTTTTGGTCTTTGTCCGTGCAGGCGCCACCAAAATTAACCAGAGCTGACGGCAGCGGGCATGGTGGCTCAGCGCTGGTTCATTTCGGTGGCGACTTGATTTCTACGTGTGGTAATTCCGTTATATTTTGTTGCATTTTTATTGATACATCCTGTATAGGGAGTTGTAATATCACGGATTTCAATTTCGGATGAACCAATAATAGCACCTTTACGCATACAGCGCATGCATATTGCTATCGTCACCGAATACTACAAAATACTATACTTGAGTAAACTGCAGCATACACTGGCCTACGAGAATTGAGTACAGTAAAATACTGTGTACTGTATCCCCAAATGAATGCCTACACCATAAAAACAGATTGGTTGAAATAACCAACTGATTGGTAGATATGTGTTCAACCAATGAAATTGGAACATTTTCACCAAAATAGTGGTCGATATAACCAAGTATATTGGACATTTCAACACAAAAATGTGTCGAATTAACCACTATTTTAGTTAAAATTGACGAATATATTGGTTGGACACCTATCTACCAATCAATTGGTTATTTTCAACCAATCTGTTTTTAAGGTGTAGGATGTTAGGGTTAACAACATAATAGAGCCTGAAAGTTGACCTCTGGTGGCGCGTTTCCAGACCCCTCAAATAATATAAAAATTAGCGTGTAAAAGTCGGAGTTTTGACAATTATTTTTTGGTACATTGATTTCTTAAGAAAATCACCCTGAGAAAAAGGCCTTTGTCAAATTGTTTCTAGCATCTCCAAATAACAATTACAAGACGTGAAAGAGCAATATCGTGCCAAAACCTGACCTCTCACTGTCGAAAATCAAAAATACATGTGGACTCGAAGAGAATAAAATGTCTTTTGGGACACACACTTTTTTGTCCATTTAACACAAATCTAAAATTCGTTCTTTTTTGTGTGTGGAATACCAAGGTACGTTTATAACATCAATGTTTCTCGGGGAGAGTACGCTTATAAATCATTCAGTCTAAAATTATAGCAAAAGAAAGGGCAACCCCGTGTAAAATGCCCATAGAAGGGTCACGGAAGGGTCAGGAAGCGCAAAGACAAAATGGCGCCCTTTCAGACTCTATTATCCGGGAAACATTTGTAGCCCTAAGGTACCAAAAGCTTCGCTTATCCTGTTCAGCATTAGTTTGCATCCATGAAAAAAACCGTGACTGCACTGTGAAGTTTTGGCCTCAAGAGATTGACGAAGTTTAGAAAACTTGGAACTTTGTTACGAAAACACTTCATATTAGTGGTATCTGTCTGATGAACGATTACTGTGCAATATACACTTGAATACACCATTTGCAGACTTCGAAACATTTTACTACCGAATTATTAAGAATTATTAAAAATGTATTAAGAATTCTTGTTGTTTTGTTCACGATCGCCGTCCGGCAATCGTGATTTGTTGTATACAATTCAATTTGTCGAAACAATTACAGGATATTTAGGGCAATCCTGTTGATGGACGCCTACAATCATTATTTACTTTCAAATAAGTAGGATATTTCCTAATAATTCGGTAGTAAAATTTTTCAACATCTGCAAAATGGTGTATCCTATACCTTTAATGTTGAAGAACGATCATTGGAAGAAAAAATAAACTTCAATCACGAGTTTTATGAGTAAATGATACTGTTGCTCAGTATAATTTTGGTTGCCGACGACTACATTTATTTAAATAAAATGATAATCTTGAACCTACCTCCCCCCAAGCCTTCACTGTTACTCACCTTCGGTCTTAAACTATACCAACGTGAAGATTTACCTCCCAGACAATACAATCACGTCGAATGGGAGGTGAACCTTTACGTTAGTAGTTCAAGACAGAAGGTGAATAAGACTGAAGGCTTGAGGACGGTAGGTTCAAGATTCCCATTGATTGCTGCACAAGATGGAAGCATTGAACTTCCCCGACGTGTAGCTCAGCAAGACCGACGTGACAGACTTTCCGATCCCCTGCGCGCCGCGCCCGTGGGCCACGTTGAACAACGGATATGAGTTACATCTGATCGGCATAGGTCGTTGACCAGCCTTAACAATGCAGACGCCTTTTAGTGCATGGGCCCTCCCTTGGGTGTTGGAGAAAGCCTCCCTTCACCACCACGCACAGTCGCCAGCCTGAGAAATAACTAAAGTGAGCTTCTGAAAAGAACCCATAGCCTTGGGGCCATTTTAGCGTGATCTTGAACTTGAATCAATAATAGTCCAAATTGGGAATAAATTGCATCAACGGGCCACGCTGGATCAGGTTTGTTGAGGGTTACATTGCCGAGAGGAACCGGGGTGGAATGACCATCTGACCAGGGAACTTTGGGTTTTGGGGACGGTCGGTGAGAAACTGTTTTTGTTGGGAACTTGGGAACAATATTTGATATTTTTTTCGGGAGAAACTAAAGGTCTGTTTCAACAGCTCGTGGCACAAAGCCAGTTTCAAATAACCCATGCGTAATAGTCGGCACCCGTTGTAGACTCGTTTCGAGTCTGTATCGTGTATAATTATGTCAGCGAAGTTCATTTGATTGAAGGTTTGGTTATCACTGATGACCACTAATTCAATTCAGAAAATCTTGTGAAGGAAACGTAGACGTCGCAAAGCATTGTGGGTAACACACTGCACGTGTCATGCGCACACAGAAGTGTTGATCTCGGGTCACAGGTTAAACAAGTTCAATTAGTACTCAAATAATAAGTTAGAGGTCAACGCGTGCAAAAAGTAAAACCTGGGCACTGTACTTTTGTTGAGGGCGCACTTTCATACCAAGATAGTCTGCCTGTTTTCTATTATTAACATTAGGTCCGGTGTGGCGTGAATTTCAGAGTCGTTGGTAGCATTGCGCATGCCTAAGTGAAGATAATTAGGAGATTGACCAATGAGAGGGTTTACCCAATAATAGAGGGAAAAGGGTCCGATTTCCACCGGAGTCTGATTTACATATCACACAGGTATAGCCGCCAAATGTCACGTGACAACAACTGGAGGAATTTCTCCCATTTCCGTAAATGCCCGATTTTGTTTTAATAGGTTCCATTGACATTCGGGTATTATTGTTAACGTTCGCGATGTTCGAGTGTTTTCGAGAGTAAAATAGTTGTAAGGTAAACAGAGCAAATGTCTGTCGATCGTCGAGCAAAAATGTGGACCAAGCTGCTGATTGGCCAATGATAACAGAAGACGCAATATCGTGATGGAACGCGCCTGCTGAATGGTCAGAATCTTGAGGTTAGTCTTGTTTTGCATAATTAATCGCCGAATCTACTTGAATATCGAAGACGCTCGTGCAACAAGCGGACGCGGACATTCCACTAGATGACCGAACGTAGGCCGTTCCGCGAAATCATCAGCACCAAATATTATACCAACTACAAAACGGTAACAATTGTTGTTTTACATTTAAACTTGACAGAACGTCAATGATGTTTAAAGGGGAGTTTCGGCGATCGATAGAGGGCTCCCTTTCAAAAAAGCAATGTCCGAGGTTGCATTTTCGCATTCAAACGATTACAATACATCCACGCAAATAAAGACATGCAAGTCGAGATGTAACTGGTCGATTGCACGTGGACCTTTTTGCTTTCTCAGGTGAATGACACCGCAAAACATCAGACGCCTTTTATTAGGAATGCACCGTAAACCTGTCAACTAACAACACGTTGATAGGTGTCGCGACTGGCACTGACGAGGTGATGATGAACGAGCTGCGTCAGCAGGGCCCTTGGTAACGAGGAGTCGGAAGGGTCAGAGGTCGGGGGTCAGCCTTGGTCTGGCACGGTCATTGGAATAAAGGTCACAGAGAAAGGAAGTCCAGGGTACTTATAGGGACGGGAAGGGAAGGGAAGGGGGCTGCTTAGAAAAGGTGAAATGGGCTAAGATGTAAAAGAAACCGAATCTTGTTTTGTGTATTGAATCATCTATCAATGGGCTGTTTGTCCGGAAGGGTGGTGATGTGACGTCATGGTGGTTGGGGCAGGAGAGGGTATAGGCCTAAACAGCAGACATTTTGAGAGCGAGTTTTAAACTTTCTTTACAAGAACTGTTGCTCAACCAACTCTTTCCGGGATTTTTGTTTTTCATTAAATATCTATCGTAGTCCTCACTGCACTGTAGACTCCCGCGCTGGCCAGAAATGGCCACTGTTGCGCAAACATTAACGATGTAATTTCTCGTCATTTTTATGAGTCCATTACACAGACCATGGTCTGTTCGGCTGTTCCTTCGATCAACTTACACCGTCGGGTCTGCAGAAGTCATTACAGCGAAACAAATAACACCCAAAACACACACACAAAAAAACACAACAGCTGAACCTATGAACGATGAAAAAGTAATCATATTTTTGTATTTACCAGCAGCGTCCGTTTGGAGAGCAAGCACCGTGCTGCCTCTAGAATGGCCCCGTGCGCCAGGCGCGGTCGCCCGGGCCCCAAAGATCACCAGTTACCGGAATTATACTCCAGGGTCCCATTGACAGTTCGAGGGAAATTTTTTGTTTGTACCTCTTGTTTCTATCGCGGTCGTTTACCCCTGCACGCGGCCAAACCTTCACGCGGGAATTGCACTGTATATACCTCCGGTTGTCTCTTGATCGAAATCGTTTTCTGATTTTTTTACCCGGTCTTCAATTCTTGTGGATTTTTGTGGAAATGCATCTGCCTCGGGTGTGTTTTGGAACACGCTGCGCAGCTGGGCAGACCGCAGCAGCGGACTTGCAAGGTTCGCGTGATGGGTGGCAGCGAGGCGCATGCACCGAAGGCTGATCGCTGGTGAACCCGGTCGGAAATCGTGCCAAGTTCGAGAAAAACATGCAAACAGTGAATCATGTCTGAATCTTTATTGGTGTTTGCAGAGTCAACTAGCATTCCAAATCGCATGCCGCTGACTAATATGCATACATATATTAAATGCACTGTTATTTTTAGTACAACTATTTTTGACATATCACACCGCACAATATTGTTATCACTGTGAAATGTATGTCGTATGAGTTTTCTTTCAAGTCAGTTCAAACCACTCGTCGAAAACAGTGATTGCGCCCTCTACAGTTAAAGTCGTGAGTTTTTTCATCCAGTGTCAGAGGCTAATTTCATAAAACATGTAAGCACACAAGTTTGCTTAGCACAAAAAAAGTCTTGCTCAGTAAAAACAGGTTATCGCCCAAAACTCCACGTGCTTTTCATTCAAAGCAAAAAACAGCTGAATACCAGTCACAAACAATAAACATCAACTGAAATGTTAGTTTCTAACCTTGTTTTTCCTAAGGAAGAACTTCATGCTAAGCAAATTTTGGTGCTTACACGTTTTATGAAATTGGCCCCTGGTGGTGTCCGAATTTCTTTGCTACGGCGTGAAATTACACACGAGTCTACGGTAACGGCTGCAGCCATTTTGCATTGAGTTGTGTGTATTAGCCGCAGTCAAGTAATTCGGCTTGCCAACGCACTCGTTGCAAGACAAACGGTGTAAATTTATAATTCGTGGGAAAATTTAAGATTTGTGGGAAAATATCACCCACAAAAGGGGCGGTTTAAGCTTTTCATTTGTCGGGGGGGGGGGGGGGGTGTATTATTCACCTACTAAACTTGACTCTTAGCGCGGAGCCAATTACGGCGTGGATTCTAGATGCTCTGTGGTGCAATTTCTGGCCACTTTCCTCTGAAATTACGTTATAAAAAGTACATCTATATACTACCGATTTTCGGGAGTTTCCTTTTTTTTGCAATGAAATGAACTTTGCTTGGCCGCCCCCGGGGGAAGGGGGGGGGGGGGGGGGTATGACCCTTGCACCCCCTATTATCAGCCACTGCACAACTGCAAATAGGTATACATGCCATTGCTTCTGTTTGGAGGCAAACGTTTCAATGCGTCTTTTACAGTTATTTAATCCAGAAGATATAAAGCAAGTTAATTTAAAAAAAATCCCTGAAAAACAAGTACTTCCCAAACCAAACATTATTGAGAAAAAAACAAGTCTGGTGTGGATGTTGGCAGCAATTTTTAATCTGTCTATAATTCCAGGAATCTGTGTGCGTGTGTATGTATTTCGATTATCTCCAGATGCGTGCATTGTGTGCAGTTGATAATCGGGAAGTGTTCTTGCTCACAGGACCCAATAATATGCAGTGTCAAGTGTGAAGTTGTTAGATGAGCGGTTCTAAAAAATAAAAATTATAATAATACAACTAGCAAAACCGGAGACCTATACCCGGAAACGCGGCAGCATACTCCGCCACGCATTCGAACACACATCTATCCGAGGCCAAGTTAAGTAACTTTTGAACGGGCACTGCACTAGAGAAATACAAGATGGGTACGACAATATTTGCACAACTTGGCAAATCTGTGAATTTCTCCGAATCGCCTTACAAGAAAATAATATTAAATCGTTGTCGATCGGTCTCATTTCACATGGGCTTGGCAGGTCTCTAACCATTGCTAATCCCCTTGACCAGAATCTCAACCGGCTAATGGGTTTCATCTCCTCAGTAACGAGGAGACATTTCCTCGAAATTCCTTGATACAGATAATAACGAAGAGAGATTTAGGCATACATAAACATCCCGGGGCTGTAGTTTGCAAGACTCAAGATATACAGACTCACAAGGACAAACGGAGATAGGACCATAGAGAAAGGATGATAGGACAAACCATGGAGAAATAAGACACAAACCAAGAGGGTAGATGGCTACTCAATTTGTTCCTTCTTTATCAAGAAAATCTTCCTGGTACGAACAAAAAAATTGACTGGGTTGTAAGAATGGCGCCAGTAAAATTGGGAGGGGATTATCAAATGACATTGATCAACAGCACACACATGATTTGTCTTGGGGGAAGGGGGGGGGGGGGCTCCAATAAAACTTTACTCTCACTAATCAACTAGGGCCGAGGGGCGAGTCCAGGAGGGGGGGGGGGGGGGGGGGGGGGGCTTAAAAAGAGAACATTTTGGTATAAAACTACAAGCGCGTATAGCGCGAAGCCCTTATAATGTTAAATTCTAGATGCTCTTTGGTGCATTCTGAGCTGCTTTTGACCACTTGAATTGAAATCAGAGTGACACATTTTAACCTCATGTTATGGCACTAAATGCTTCTAGAATGTTATTCAGTCAACTAACATACTATAGTGGAGAAGAGTTTGCCGACAGTTGTCGGTCTTGTTAATAGACCGTGTAAGTCTGGAGCGTAAAGGTCACGATTGAATCCGTGAGGCACTAGATACAACATCCCGTGACTTGGTGAATAGGTAAAACCCATCGGTGCGTCAGTAATGCAACTCTATACAGTATGATAGATTTCTGCCGCACGACAGCGGCTACAAAGGCAACAAGCTGCCGGTAAATTGAACAATTTCCCCCTCGACAATAATCGGCAACAAATTTCCATCAAGTGGTCATGAAATACAGACGGCTTGCCAAGCCAACCAACAAAGAGACCACAATGTCCATTCCACCAGCGCCTCGATTGTTCGTATTTTGTAAAGCTTATAATCTGAGTGGAGTAATCCGCCATACTATACTCTCTTTTTGTGTTCTTTTTGGATTGAGAAAGGGCTTTTGAAGGGGCGAAGTTAAAGAAAAAAAAGAGAAGCAATTTGTCGGGGCTGGTTTCGCACCCCGCAGTCTTTTCTGGCCCCGTGCCGTGCCGCACATCATAAACCCACTGTCCCTATAGCCCTCGTGTTATTGCCTCGCCGATTCCCGCTAAAATTGTGGCGCGGCGCCGCAGGTTTTCAACCTTTTTTTTTTAAAGAGTGAAATTCCCGGTCTGCCCAGCTTGAGCCTTTCCTCACAATTTTTCTACTCCTTTTGATGGAAACCTGATGTAAAAAAATATTTATCTCTGTTTGAAAGAAGAAGAAAAGGAAAACTTGAAAACAAGTTTGAAATCAGTCCGGAACAGCGACCCTGAAAAGCGCGAAACTTCTCGACTGTGGTGTAAAACAGCACCACTTGTTGTTATTCATCAACGTAAATGTACTTTTTAACTTACACGCAACCTCCTATACTGCTGTAGGGTTAAAAACAGTAAAACTTGTTTGAAATCAAAGCATTTTGGGTGTTGATAGATACCCAATTCCTCTCCCCCCAAAAAGAGTTACCAACGAGCGGAATTGACGTGTAGTGAACCAAAGTTTAGGACCCCTGCCAATTCAACATAAAACCGTTTTTCACAAAATAGTCACACCCAGTGTCTGTCAATCAAACATCCACATCAACATGGGACTATATTTTTGTCAAAATTTCGGATTTTGAAAACAAAATTTACACACCAAAAATATGGAACTGGAAAGACGCGGCACGAAGCAGTAGACGTCTTGCATGTAACATCCTCCGGGCTTTCCGGAACTTTTTATCCCGCGCGCGGCCGGCAACATCTCCCAGAAAGTCACGCGCGCTTTTGGATAAAAGTTGTTTGCCTGGAAATTGTTTTCTTCAAACTTCAAACTAATTTAATAATTTTCCTTCATGAATGCTAGATGAGTCCTGATAATTCGTGCTTGCAAATTATTAACGCTTACGGGCCGCCCTCGAGTCCAAGATAATACTCGAGATGTTTTTTTTTTTTTTTTTTTTTTTTTTCTGAGGCTTTTGACAATAATTTCAAAACCGATTAAATCTTAGGCGCCCTTCCTCAAGGAGAAAATACAATTTTCTAGTTAGAATAACAATAATATTAATAATATTAAAAAGATTGCCTACGGGGATAAGTATCATGTATTAATTTGTTTTCCTTCCAGATTTCGTGCACAAGTTTGATCGAACGAAGTAAACTGAAAGAGCAGAGCAAGTTGGGGAAAAAAACCAAAGTGTTGATGAGGTTGTTAAATACAATAATATACAACATTTTCAAACATGACCAAATTATCACAAAAATACTGTATTGGACTGTTAGAATATGGCAGTCTAAAGCATCCTGTCAAATAATTGCTCGTGGTGTGCTGACATATTTTTAAGTAAAGTGGTATTTTTGTATCAATATTTCACATTGAATACACACCTCATGTGAAGGAGCACAACTGAATCTTTGACCTTACAATCCCCCAACGTCTACAAATTGCTCCATTTCATCTTTAAGGTAGGGTAGGCCAACACCATTCACAGATATTGAAACAATTTACTACCGAATTGTTAAGAAATATCTTACATATTTGAAAGTAAATAATGATTGTAGGCATTCAGAAAAATGATTGCGCTAGATATCCTGTAAATGTTCCGAAAACTGAATATTATTATTTATTTTTATCACTATTGCCAGACGGCGATCGCGAAAAAAAAACAAGAACAAAAATAAGAACCGGGACGCCGGTTGAAAACGAACGCCGTATTCTTGCTTTTCTCAGCATCCATAATAATTGTAAAACTTCGGACAGGGTAGTTTAACCATATTTTTTACTGTAAAACACAACCTCCCAAATTCTCCCATTCATGATAATTCAAGCAATTACCAATGGTGTATCCAACCTTTAAGTTAGTTCGGGAAACCTAACTACAAGAAAATTATTGGTTTTCTAGATTTTTTTCTAGCATCTACGAACCCGAAACGTCACTAAATGTGACAATATTCGCTATAACATACTGACCCCCAAAATCCATCCATTTCTGAAAATTACAGCAAAAGCCAATGATGTACATTCCCTTTTTAAAGAGAGTTACATGGTCCCCAACATTCAGTTACGAAGAACGTGCATTGGTCAACTGCATAAACGTCGATTTTTTTTGTTATAGATTTGTGAAAATACTCAGAGTTATGGTAACTAAACAAGTGTGTTTTGGTGCATGCAAACGGTATTTGATACATACACAAATCTGTGTGATTTCAAATTATAATTGTTTTTACAAGACACCCAACTTTGACTGGTTCCAAGACCAAGCCGCATGCAGTACAGTTACTAGGATACCAGCGAGATATTAACCCGAGGTCACGAAAATAAAAGTTACGCTGGTGCCAATTTCATCGATGTCTAAACGTCATTAATCGCGCCGAACATAGACCCACAAACCTCCATGCTGTTAAAGAATGAGCTATAGATAAACTCATCACAAAAGGTATCGAGACACTTTAAAATGATCCAATAAATAACGGTAAGGATTAATCGAAACAAATAACCTAGTGCATAATGTTGTTCTGCGTATTTTGACACCTCGATTGTTGAGATACGATGTTGCGGAGCGGAGTTATTGTCATTTCAATGGTCGTAGGTCCAGTCAAAAGTGACAATCATCCCTATAGAGATGATCTTATTTTGATCCATACAAACCTGCTTCTATAGGGATGATTGTCTCTTTTAAAACTGGATATACATGTACGACCATTGAAATGACAATAACTTCGCTCCACAACATCGTATCTTAACAATCGAGGTGTCAAAATACGCAGAACAAAATTATGCACTGGGCTATTTGCTTCGATTAATCCATACACTTTCGGGGTGTTACTTTGGGGCTTATTTTTAAGTGTCTCGATACTTTTTGTGATGAGTTTATAATGTAAACCGATGTTTGCCAATTCAACTTCTGAACCGCTAGACTATATCTCCATTTAACATCACGTGTGTGGGCAGTCTGCACGGCAAACAAGATAGGGTAACAATGCAGGCACCCTGTGCTGTTGCAAATTGTATGTTAGCATGGTGCCTCTGCATGTGTAGATTTAGCCACACGTCACCCAGGAGAAAATAGTAGAAGCAGATATGGCGGGAAGGATACCCGCTGAGATACAGACGAGTTGTTCATCAAATCGAGTTTGTCTCTCGACTTGGGTGGTTGGTGAATTTGGGGGAATGTTACGGCAACTGTTACAAAATTATATTCGAAATGACATCATTTCAGAAGTATGTGAGCTTTGACGGGAGAGGGGCGGGGTTGGAGAGGGATGAAGGTGGGAGGCAATTTCACCTGTGGTTGGCAAAACCACAGGTGTACACACAGTGCGCAGTTGCATTTCGCTGCAAAAATGTGCAACTTATGAAAACAACTTCTAAAATGTTGCGTCGACTCTAAAGGGATACCGTCGCATCTTTGTCGCAAATAGAGTGTGCACATACAGTGACTTTAGATCAGGTCATCTTGGAATTCAACTTGTTGTCCTTTTGAGATCGAAATTACCAGAGCAGTGTACAACCTTAGAGGATTACAGTCGTTACATAAATCATTTCATGAGCATTTATTGAAGCAAGGTGTCTGAAAGAGAGGGTATTGATCCAACCCATCCTAACTGACTTATATTTAAATGGATTTGCTTTTGTTGTAATTTTCTAAATTGGATAAGATAGAGGATTAATAGTTTAAGGCAAATATCGCTACACTGACCGTTTGCGATCATAGATACTACTACTAGAAAAAAACCTATACAAAAATTGCTTTTTTATACTAGCCTGGTTGTCTGACCCTACTTCAAACGGAACAGCGCAATTTAGAAACGCCGAGGAATTATCAGGTTAAGGAGCCAGACTAGCTGGCTTGCATCCATTAACTTATGTGACGTGTAACGATTACAAACAAAATATGGACTACTAAACTTGTTAAAGCGGTGCCACTGTTTGAAAATAGTCAAGTTTTCCCAACGATAGTCGGCCGACCATTGTTGGAAAATGATACAAAAATTCCACTATTTTTGAAAATGACTATTTTAGAACCGTTCAATTGACGGGTCTAAATTTTATTTATACAAAAAATAAAACAGCATTGTTAGGAGCACATAATGTATTGCATTTCCTCCCCTCGATTTCGCCAAAAAACTTCAACCAAAACACTGTTGCAAATTGTATGTGTCGATTTCATGCATTGGCGGTGGATTTCACACGGGATTACGATTTTCCGGCCGGTGAGCGCATTGTGCGTTGTGTGATCATACAGGGGGGCCGGGCCGCATGAGTGTGTGGCCAGGACTGGTGTGATCTCGCGACGGGGGGTATACGCGCGGAGTGTAGGGACGGCCCGTCCGTTCTTTCGCTGACTGATCGTCAACAGAAAGCACCCAGCAATTCGAGCACCAAGAGCACCGTGAAAAATACCCAGACTTGCCGATTTTTCACTCGATTGCGCTTCCAGTTTGCGGAATTACAACAAAAACCAGAGTCGTTTTTATAACTCAAAGTCCCTTATTATGTTTGCAACAATGGGGCTGATGATACATGCATGATTATTGTGCGCGGACGGCTGTGCGCGCGAACGAAAACAAGAAATTAATGCAACTAGAAACGATTCAAGCAAATTACATGTACTGCGCGTTCCAGCGTCAATTATTTCAAAAGTAGGAATTATTTTAGCAGGTTAAACATAAACGCATCTCTTCCGTATTATACGATATCTTATAGGTCCGTTTGTTTGTAGCAAAACGTGAAGGTGTCCAGAAGTGGGTAGAGATTTCAAGGCAGGAATTCGTCAATTTAGAGTAGCACTTTTTCGACAGATGAACAAAAAACGCACAAGCTTGATGCGGGTTCTGTTGTCAGTCACTGTGGCGTTTTGGACAACACGGTGCATCCAAAGGTGAGGTACAGTTAAAGTTTAAAGGTCATTTACGAACGAAAAAAACAAAACAAACAAAACTACAATGAAATACTCATATCTTTATCTGATTGTGAAACAGTCTCAAATCATGACACCCGATGTGTTGTTATTTTCAAGAAAAAAAGTGGAATTTCTGTTTCAATTTCCAACGATGGTCGACAGGCCATAGTTGGAAAAAGGAAAAGATCAAATAGGGGGCCTACTGCCCCCAATTAATTTTAACAAATTTTGCTAGTCCACAATGTTGTTTGCAATCGGGTACACATCCGTAGACGGGTGCAGACCAACTAGTCTGGTTCCCTGACCTGACAACATTATATATTCCTGTGTTTCGTCTGGGTAGGTTCAGGGAACGGCATGCATGTCTTGGTTTTTCTAGCATCATTCAATGAACACAAAACTAGATCAGCGTCACAATATTTGCTATAAAATAGTAACCCCTACCCCGTCCGTGACTATACAGCAAAAGCAAAAGCAAATGTTGTATATAACCGGTGTAGTTTTATACTATAGGTCAAGACGCAGAGTCTGACAAAGTTCTCCCTGTAGAAGAAATTTAGGTTTATTTAAAAAAAAAAAAATAAATTGATTGCCTAAATGAGACTCACCCTTCGTCCTGCCTCATTGTTGTGTAGGTTAGTCTTCATCCGTGCGTACATGTAGGTACCCCGTGGCGCATTGGACTCCTTCTCCCTCGCATCTACAAACTCCTTTGCAAACCGGTACCCGTAGTCCACGTTGTCCCCGCAGCCTCCCCACACCCAGTCCCGGTCCATGTCCGGGGGTCGGGTCGATCGGCTACAGCCGCAGGGAGACAGCTCGCCCTCACGGCACGCTCGGCTGATGGCGTTCACCACGCCTGCCGCGGATACGGCATAGGTAAAAGCAGCCTCACGACTCGCTGTGGATAGCGGTTACAACGGCGCAGATGATTGGTTGGAAGTTGGGTGACGTCATGACATATAGCATGGAAGAAACAAGAAGCAATGAAGAAGTTATCGCAACTGGTTCGGTTTTTAAACAGTATACGGGTTTCAAGTTGAGCATTTGAGCAGAACAGAAAGAACTTCGACTATGACAGATGTACATGTTGAAGGTAGAATACACAATTTGCAAATATAAAAACCCACATAATACTAAATTATTACTCCATAGTGAATAACAGTCTCAAGCATTCTATGAAATCACCGTCATATCGATACCATTGGGGAACTAAGCCTGCGCGAGTTTCCTTCACGAAAATCACAATGGAGAAACTATCGAAAAAGTCGGGTTTTTTTGCATCTATCGTCATTGTAAGAATACTTTTCAATATATTTCTTAGTTCTGTTAGCATAACGAAGCTAAGATACTCTACTTTCAGAAAATATTAAATATAATGAAATCTTTAATCATTAAGGCTCGCTGATTTCATGATAAAAGTCACATTTTCCGTAAAAATCGGTCTCATTTCCTGTGTAAAGTCCTTTTTTGTACAGTAACTCCCGACTTCAACTCGTCATAAAAATAAATAGCGCCACCGCACGTCTTAATTCTAAAGAGTGAATCTTCAGCAAGCCTTTGCCGAACTAACAATGTAACAATCATTTTGATTGGTTTAGGATAACACTCGCGGATCTTTCTTTAAACAAAAACTATCCATTCAAACCTAGCGTTTCTCGAGAGCCTGACCTGACCTGACCTGCCTGACCTGCACTGGTTGGACTAGTTGGACTAGTCCAACCAGTGCAAATTGCGCTCCACAGAGTCAGGGGATTCCAAGGTCGTTTGTGTGAGTACACTAAAGCCGTGCGTTTCTGTGGGGTCTATTTGGCCCAAAAGGTTTCCCTGAGCATCTGGTGTGATGTGGTTTTCAGGAAAAGTGAAAATTTGTATCACTATCACCCGACTAATTTCAAACACTGTCCCAAATTCATAACAATTTAGTTAGTCCACATTTTATTTGCAATACCGTTGCACAACCGTGAATGGGTGCCAGCCGACTATAGTCTGGTTTCTTAACCTGATAATTCCCCAGACGTCTATACATTGCTCCGTTTCATCTAAAGGAAGTCAAGCAACCAGACTAAAAAACAACATTACATTTCTTGGTTTTTCGAGTATCTGTGAACATAAAACTTAAAAAGATTAGGTCAGCCTAAAAATGAACTTCCTAACCCACTCATTTTCGAAAATTACAGCAAAAGCATATGGTGTATATATACTATACCTTAACCCTAACTCCCTACCATGTCTTACACATAACCTAAATCCTACAAAATCCTCTAATTCCAAAGTGTTAAAGCCTTATGTAACCTGAATCCTGCAAAATCCAGCAGTCGGTTTACCATTGAGCTATACAGCAGTCAAACATGGAACAGCTGCTAAGTGCCCTATTAAAACAAGGGTCTGCACACATGACTCTTGGTACGCAAACGTTTCGTATTCTTGAAACATAACTTACGCCTTGACTAAAGTTCAATTGAGAGTGTGCATAGAGCATGAGCAGTGTGAAAGTGCAAAGTAACAAATAACCTCAATCCTCAAAAATCCTCATTTGGATAAATACCCAAGTAACCTCAATTCTGCAAAATCATCCAGCATTAGATTAGGGCTTATGACTTGGATCCTTCATTATCCTCCAGTGGCGAAAACCCCAAACGCCCTCAATCCTGCAAAATCCTCCAATTCATTAACTTCCAAGCGCCCTCAATCCTGCAAAATCCTGCATTTTGCAAAGATGATTTTGGGGGACTTGGGATGATTTGGGTTACAACAAAATTCACAACAAAGGCGTACAACAATAACACAATTGACCCTCACATTCGTGTCAATGACACCTATAATGTCGTGAGATCCTAGAATCCCCTAATTAAGACACAAACAGTGAAAATGGGTTTTCAGTGTGACTGGAATGTGTTTGTTTCAAACATGTTTCCTGTAAATCTAGACCTAATCAATCAGTCAGTTTGAACCATGTTCCGTACTTCCTTGCATGGCAAAGCTTTCTTCCCAATCCGGATTCCCACCATTAACGGTCCCGACTCGCCGCTAATTGTTCCTGGCAGACAAATTTGACAGATGAAGAAAATGGCGTGCTTTGAGTCTCGCGTCGACGCTCGCGTGCAGGAACAATGACAGCGTAAACGGATATGCGTTGTGTCACAATTAAAGCTGGAATTCGGTTGGACAATGCTGCACCAATCCATCATACATTCCAATTCAAACATGTGGATCCAATTTACCAAACCTCTCGAATTTCCGAAATCAGATTTGTCTTTTTTTTCTTCAGACGGCGGAACACGACTGTCAAACATCAAATTAAACTGTAATCTACTTCATCAATTAGGATATCTCATTTCTACTGAACTCAACTTGTGTTTAAAGGTGGGATACACGGTACACCATTGGTAATTCCTGGAATTATAATAAATAGGTGAATTTGGGGGGTCGTATTTTATAGTAACCATCGTTTAACTGACCTGTCCGAAGTTTTACAATAATGGATGCCGAGAAAAGCACGAAAAACAGCGTTTGTTTTCAACCGGCGTCGGGCAGTTATTCTAGTTTTTTTGCGATCGCCGGACAGCGATTGCGATTTTTTTTGTTTATTTCATTTTTTTGAATAATTACAGGATATCTAGCGCATTCATTTTGCTGGATGCCTAGATTCAATATTTACTTTCAAATAAGTAATATATTTCTTAATAATATAGTAGTAAAGAGTTCGATATCTGCAAATGGTGTATCCTACCTTTTAAGGTAGGATACACCATTGGTAATTGCTGGAATTATCAGGAATGGGTGGATAAGTAAATTATTGTTTAACTGACCTGTCTTAAGTTTTACAATCATGGATGCAGAGGAAAAAAAGCAAGAAAAACGTCTTTCGTTTTCAACCGGCGTCAGGCATCAGTTGTTCTTGTTTTTCTTTGTTTTTTCCTTCTCGCAGTCGTCGTCCGGAACAATTACAGGATATCTAGCGCAATCATTTTGCTGGATGCCTAGAATCATTATTTCCTTTCAAATAAGTAAGACATTTCTTAATAATTCGGTAGCACTAGCCTAATTTTTCGATATCTGCAAATGGTGTATCATATACCTTTAAATGTACACCATTTGCCGGACGGCGATCGCGAAAAAAACAAAGATAACATAAGAATAACTGCTCGACGCCGGTTGAAAACAAACGCTGTTTTTCGTGCTTTTTTCGGCATCCATGATTTCAAAACTTCGGAAAGCTCAGTTTATAAAATACAACCCTCAACTTTACCCATTCATGACAATTCAAGCAATTACCAATGGTGTATCCTACATTTAACATTTATAGTAACATAAATTTGGTTCGATTGAAGCGGACTTTCCGAAGAGCGACTGTATATATGTGATAGATGCCGATTTCATTGGATATATATATATATATATAAACTATTTAAACTATAATATACACGAACCTTTCTTATTTAAGAAACCAGCTTGTAATTTTTGATTGTACATGTATTCAAGTAAATTTACCCCGACCACACCAAGACGAACACAACACGAACAAACAAAAAACCGACTCAACGATTAGCACAACATGTTACCATAAACTACACAACCACCAATTTATAAACAACATTTATAACGCTTTACTTTCATAAATCCACACCCATTGTACTCCTTAATCCACCCAGTCAACAACATAAAAAGGTGAAATAGGATTACTATAATTATCCCGGTAAGGCGCGTTATGTGCCCGGTTGTTTTCTGTTGTTCGGGGATTAAGAATATTAGCCCGTAATCGTTTTTCACAGCAAGCTTGGCTTTTCAGGAAATGAGGGTTGGACGTTTATTGTTGCGTGTGAAAGCTGGCGCGGCACCATTGAGTTGACTTGGGACAATGGGGGATTAGTGAAAGACGAAACATACCGCAACACAATACCGATGTATGCATATCTAGACACACTGGGTTATCACCACATGCAGGGACATTGAATTGAAGATCATAATTAATCGCTGGCTTTAAAGGTAGGATACACCATTGGCAATTGCTTGAATTAGCATGAATTGGTGGATTTGAGAGGTTGTATTTTATAGTAAATATATTTTAACTGACCTGTCCGAGGTTTTAGAGTCATGGATGCTGAGAAAAGCACGAAAAACAGCGTTTGTTTTCAACCGGCGTTGCGTTGTGGTTCTTATATTATGTTGTTCTTGGTTTTTCGCGATCGCCGGACGGCGATCGAAAATGTGTTGTTTCGGAACAATTACCTGATATCCAGAACAATCATTTGGCTGGATGCCTACAATCTTTATATATTTTCAAATAAGTAAGATATTTTCTAATAATTCGGTAGTATTTTTTTCTCTCGATATCTGCAAATGGTGTATCCTACCTTTAAAATGGTAAAATCGTTAACTACAGCTGCTAAATCGCACACAGCCAGTGAATTTGCTGCTTTTCTAATAACAAAATTTGCTCTTCTGATAGGTAAGAATAGTCTAGCGAGTGTATAGGTATGGGGGAGTCGCTCGGTCCCATATCTTGCTTGGTATAACCTCGCTGTTTGGGTTCATCTGTGTGAATGTTAAACCGGAAGATGTTAATAAAAATGTATTTTTCCCTCTCTCATCAACAAACCGTATAAATAATCGACATCAGTGCAATCCAAGAGTTTTGGTGACAAATCCACAAGAAAGCCCGAATAATATTTTAGTTTACAAATTACTTTCGAAAAAACAACAAAAACACACAAACAAACTACATGTAGGCCTACATGTATACAGTTTATTAACTTGCTACAACACGTGCAGTAAATTATAGCCGTGGTTGAAATATAGGCCTGTAGCATATACAAGTCACCTTCTAAAAATCGCCAAAGATACCAGACTCGTGTGTTTTATATCACACACAAAAAAGGAAATAAATGTATGGAAATCGAGATACAAAAAATGCAGAACCAACTCAGCGGGAAATGGCGAAGTTCACAGCGTGTAATCAAGATAGCAAAATGGGTTCATTTTTCCTTGGTATACCTTCAGGCTATTATTAAAGTGACCACACGATGTTTTTCTTTTAAAAAAATTTGCAACTTTCTACACTCTGTTTAATGTGTGAAAACTATTTGACACCTCTTGTTTTGGTTAAAAACAGTTGAAAATGCTATGCTTTTTCATCAACTGAGGGCGTTGTTGGTGTCATGTCATTTCAATAAGGCAATGGGTTTTCTGTTCGGGCAAAATCCGATAGGCCTACTCGGAATTTGCACAGACGTATGTTTCATTTCGTTAACGGTCGGTCTTTTACCAAGTTAATAACTCGAATTCTTTGATAAATTTGAGTTTGGTATTAATATTCCATTTTGATATCAATACAAAACATTCTTTATTTGCGAGATGTTTTTATACGATTTGGCTAACATCTGCTATATCCAGCCTTTTAATTCGATAGAAAGCTTATGTGATAATAATATACAATTGTTGACTGCTGTGATATATGACTGCTGTGGGATATGACGTTTTAAACACCCGAGAAACGCATAGCACCCGAGGCGAATTTGTTATACATTTACCTCTGTCTTGAAACTGAACAGACATTTATGAGGACTAAAGATACGAAACGTTCTACTAAACATGTATAGTAAAACGTTTATCACGCAAACGAAATGAACTCGTCTGTTTGTTCGCTGCACCACTACAGTTTGCTATCGTTAATAGTGTGCAAGTGAAAATTGCGCGGGTACCAATGATATACAGCTCACGGCGAGCCAACATGCTGTATACCCAGCAAGATATGGGACCAAGCGACTCCCCCCTTTTCCCAGTCCCCCATACCTATACACTCTCTAGACTATCGTTACCTAACGCACCCCCCTAAAAACCTCAAAAGAAACCACAACATTCCGCAAGCACAATGACCACCACAAAGGAGATGGGGAGGGGGGTCTTCATGAACTGCGGCTGCCGTGTGATATCACGCGGGGTGGGATATCACAACGGACACGTGATCGTTCTAGACCAATACAAATACAGTATCCAAGACAGAGGTATAACAATGTATACATTGACACAAGTATACAGGTAGGCCGAGATCCTTTTAAACACAAATTACAAATATATCAAAACCGCACAGACTTACCTATGGGCCATAATATTTAATCCAGCTAGGTTATATGCAACCAAAACAATAATTACAAATAGCCGAGAACGGTACTTAGCATTATACCTTTTCAAAATACAATAATGATTTGTCTCCCCCGAAATCTGCTTCAGTTTTTTATCCCACGCTATATTATATCCGATACGATTAAACATCTTTTGGCAACAGTGCCCCATCGAATTACTGCCAAACCTTAGTACCAAGGGCAAATATTTCAACTGTACTTTTCCCCTTTTTTTACTAATTCATATTTTTTTAAATAAATACCCAATATCCTATTTATTTTGTTCTACTTTTGTGTTTAGTATAGTTGATTTTTTCCCTCCAGGTTGGCGCCGGAGTTGTCATAATTGTTGCGGCCTGTGGGTATTTTTTTTGTCGACAACGACACCCGATAATTTATCGGTAGTAATTTGCACCTCAGCTGGCCGGGCCGACGGGCCAGAGCCCGTGGGGAAACACACCGCGACCTCTCCCCTAGTGTTCGGGTACCCTACCACCTAGTGTGTATAGGTTTTAAAATGTTCACGTGGAACTGTTTTCTCTCGTAAAGCTAGTAATGAGACCAGTTATGGACCGTGGACAAAGTTAGGTGCCGCGCGCTAGAGAACTTATAAAACACCTCGGCTTCTAATTAGTTAAAACTGGGTAAATAAGTGACAGAACCAATGCACTTATGCTAACTATATTGAATAAGTTAGCAGGGCCAACTGAAGTGTACAAAACGGTAGGCATCACAAGGATATTAAATAACTAGAACCAAGGACACTCAATAGAGCGCAGACCTACTCCGCCCCAAACAGAAAACACGACATGCATACATTCATAGAGAGTGCTATTTAAGAAACTGGCAACGACCTATCTGCCAACGTTAACAAATTTAAATTGATCTTGATCTGGGTCCCATCATCCTTAAACCATAAGCTATCTACCCATCGAGTTTCGTTAAAATCCCTCCAATAGTTTTCCGTACTGGTGAGAAACAAAAAAACAAATGCCGACAAAAACATAACCTCCTTGGCAGAGGTAATAAGTGATACCATATAGTCTTTGCCAAAGACGCCTAAATGGCTAAATTCGATATTTGATTGTGTACGTATAGTGTATTCTGTTTACGCAGTGCGCGCGCCCGCCGCTAAAGACACGATTATAGACCAGCTCCCTAACTCACTCAGCCGTCTTTGCAAACTCCATCCAGCGGTTGATTTTTTTTACCGGATATCTCCTCAGGCTTTTCTAGGGAACCAATCAGCGATCGAAAAACTGCGATTATCAACACGTACTACGCGCACCCACGAAATTCCTATGTGAAGCAGCGCTAATTAGATATGCAACGCAGGCCAGCGAGACCGCTGAATGGGTAGTTGACTGCGTGAAGACGCTAAACATATTCGAATAGTCGAATTTGCATGAAAAGGTCTCGCCCGATTTAAGGGGTTTGCAAAAACTAGTGACACCACAGCTAGCACTCTTTTCGAGTCTTCATCTACATGTATATAAGAACAACCAGTGTACTGCATTTTGGAAAAATTATTACAAACTGCCATATACTGTCATTAACCCTATACTACAAAATACTACTTGAGTAAAATATAGTAATCTTACCAAACGGGCCTATAAGAAATGTGTAGTATTTTGTAGTACAGTGTACTGTACCCCCAAATAAATGCCTATAGGAATACGGGCTGCATTACTTATTCAAGATGCCCAACTCTCAGCAAGGATGACGGTCGATCGAGTCGATCGAGTACATCGAAGTCCTTCAGTCTCAATGCCAATCGCAGGCTATTTAAAGGAAATTTGACAAAAAGCATTTCTCTGTCATTGTTCATCCATGGATGAATATTCCTCCATGGTTCATCCAACTTACGTGACTGACTTTATGAAAGGAATTGTCACGTCAGGGTATAATGTTTCCAATATCGAGTCAAACTTTAACACCCCGTTATTGAAACAAATTCCAAGGGAACTAATCCGACAATATTGTACTTGTAGCGGTAATTTGAAGCGAAGAACAATGCCCTGGATGGAAAGACAAACACGTGGTCTGGCAAAGTGCCGAACGTTATAGAGGTTCGGAAACGAGAGATCGAAGACCGCGGATTGTAACCGCACATCTTTATTGTTATACTGACACCTGTTTTTCGCAGATAAAGGATGACACACTTTGATGCGTTGATGATAAAGCCAAGAAGTAAAACGAGCCATCTTTTCTCTACTTTCACTGTCTCGTTGACAGGGATGACTCACTGAAACTTAAAGAAAAGAAAATGCTGCCGATCTTTTTGCTCGTATGACAGGTCGTTAAGATTGCTGTCGCTACTGCTAGAGTCTGCTCTCGATTTGGCCAATGTCTTCTTCTACTACTTGGCCTTAATCGTTTACAACCCCTCAATCTAATTATCTTCATCCCGAGCATTGGCATAAATCTGATGAGATGGCGAGTGAAACGATTCCCTGGCCGTGAAAATTTGAATAAAAAAGAGGTACGAGGGGAATTGTTCCTGCCACAAATGTACATGTACATGTACATCGAATGCAAACTTGCGCACCTAATTAAAGGTATATAGGCCTACACCATTGGCAATTGCTTGAATTATCAGGAATGTAGTGGGGCTGCTAAGGTAAAAAAAATGAAAGTTTTGTGCAGTTTTTGATAAAAGCATGATTTTTTTACCAAGGATTCTATGTACCCTGGGCTTTGATATTAAATGTGGGGACAAGTCGTATGTGACCTCTGATGACCTCTGGAGGTCAATGAACTTTTACGATAAATTCTACAAAATATGGGCTGTTTCTCACAAGAATGACTCAGAATAATACTCGTAAATTCCTCTAGTAACAGTTGTTTTACACTGAATCGCACCACAATGCATTTTCAGAGAATTACACTTGACCTTCAATGACCTTAAATGACCTTTAATGACCTTAATGACCTTTAATGGGCTTAACTGACCTCTACTGACCTTTAATGACCTTGGGGGCAGGGTAAGGCCCCCATTTGTTCTTTGTTATTATCAGAAAAGCCTTTTTCACACACCAACAACTAAGTCAAAAACGTTCATGTACTGACAGCCTGTAAAATAAAGGCTAACATGAACACAACAACTTCATGTCCTTGTTTTTACCAAACAGTGTCTGCAATAGTTACTGTCCTCAACATGATACTATCAAGAGCAACATGAGATCTCAAGTCATGCTAAGCCTGACGCTCAACAATCCCCAGAGCAGGCGCACAGTGCCGTGCATTTAAGGGCAGCTTTGTTGCATTTGCAACGTCCTTTGCATCCTTTTTTGCAGGCACAGGCGATAAGTTCAAGACATGACTTTGACGCCTCCGGTAGGGTAGTCCACATTGGCTGCCAAGACCCGTCTTGCTTTGTCCAGCCCCAATGAGATGGGTCATTGAGCTCGGGTCAAAGAACCAAAGATTGTCTCCAGCAGTTCGCCTGGTAGCTGGCGCGCCTTGTGTGCTGTTGCAAAGCAGCTTGGGTAGGTGGAATGTTCTCCAGAGCCCTTGACTTGTGTGCAAATAGCTGCTTTCTGGCCTCGTTGACTTCCATGGTGTCGCTTGTCCTATCATACATTAGGATGACAAAACGTTCGATCAATGCCATCACTTTTCCGCTTATATTTTCTGGCAACGCTACCAACTCATTAAAGGCATCTGTGACTTCAGGGAAAACCTTCCAGGTTTCCCAGGCTGTCTTCTTGCCTCTCCCACCAAACGAAGAAACCGTATCGCATCCTGTAAATGCATGGAAGAAGCAGAGAGCTGAAGATTTCCTTGGATCCATCGATGCAACAATTTCATGGACAGCGATGTACTTAAAGTTTGACCCAGCACCAAGAGCAACCCAAAACTGTTGGGGTTGGATCAGGTGAAAGTGTGCCACCATCAGAACCACAACATCTGTGTCCACTGTTCTCACAGTCACCTTACTGGATCCCTTCTTTATGGCGTCCGCCGCATGCAATATTAGACGCGTGTCTGCCTCTTCCTGTGAGCAAGGTGCTAGGCTGGCAACATCCAGGTTGCCTGGGGAACAGAGGACATCCTCTCCATAAGTAGCGTATACCTCATTGCCATTGACCAAGGATAGCCGTGCAACTTCCGTTGTCAACAAATCAAACAACTCCACCTTGTTTTCCTCAACTCGAAGAAAATCCTTCCAGTTCTTGGGGATCTTTGTCGACGGAAGAACCCTTCTACGGGCACCCTTCCCGCGCTTTTGCCTAGTGGTTGCTTTCAGGCTTTCTGGTAAGTACGAGTCCCAGACAATATCCACCCTGTCAGCCTTGTCAAGCTGCATTGTAACATACGGCAGAAATACAGTGTTTGAAAAGTCTTGGAAGGTACTTGCCGTTCCAGGCTTTAACAAGTGGACCACTGCCGCCCCGTCGAGGATAATGGCATCTACATCAGGTGTTCCCTTGTTCTCGGTATAGTGGTCTTCAAAACAGGGCAAAAGGCCTGCCTTAGTGCCAAGGCGCAACTTGCCTGCTTGTGAAAGAGCAGGTGGAGTCTCCTGGTTTTCATGAGCAAAGAATGCATCCAGGTCCCCATCTCGAGTTTGACATGAGATGTATAGTCTTGAAAATAGATCGCGGTCCTTCTTTAATGCTGCGAGTTGTTGCTTCTGCTTTGATGATGTCTTTGATGGCTGGCAGCTGAACAATGGCAAATTGTTCTTTGGGAGTGGTTCTGTGACCGCCTTTTGTTGATGGTTTAGCCTTTCATCCACAAATGCCCTGTACTGCTCCTCACCAAGGGACTCCACCTTCCGGACTGCCTCAGACACAGAAATATCCACGATGTCCCTTGTATCCAGCACAAGAATATCTTGGCTTTCTTCGAGGAATGGGTTTCCCATCTCTTCGACCACACCTACAAGGGATTTCACATCTTTCAGAAAGGCCGTTTGGACCGCAGGTCGTTGTTCATGGTGTCTACCATATGTTGCATTATGTTCCTTCCGTTTGTCAGGTTCTCGCTCAAACTCAGATGTCAGTCTGGAAATTTCAGGGCCTGCAATCATCCATCGCCTTAGTGCAGCAGGATTTCCTGTAAGACCAACTGCACCTCCGGAACCTTTAATAAGGGCATTGTTCTGCTCGTGGCACTGGTCTATAGCGATCCCCGAGAACTTGTTACAAGTTTTGTGTACGACGAAGTTCCCAGACTGGAACTCATGATAGACACCTGGATGTATCTCTGGGAGAAGCGTCATGTCACGAATGTGAATGGACAGCCACCTGGAGTAGTGGGTATGGTCAAGAGCAAACATCCATGGAATGATACATGTGAGTGCTTGCACGTACAGCTCAAAGTTGCCAACACGGAGTGATCGGATGTAGACCAATAGTAGGAGCTCCAGTGACAAGGTTTTCAACCAGTAGTCGAAGTGAGCACATTCTTCTGCCCGCTGTGAGCACCAGTCTTCGAATGACAAGGTGTCAGCATCCTCTGTTTCATCACGCTTTGATACACAATGATCATTGTATGCCCTATGAAGGAGGGTATGCAGAGCTGAGGCTGTGATTTGATGTGCGTGGCGTGTTTTGGTGACATGACTGGCCCTGGTGAATGAGTCTGCAGTTCCTGAAGTTGCAATATTGGCTTCTACTAGGGCGCTTGTCCACCCACTGTCTTCCAGCCACTTTCCTAGCAGCTGCAAAGAAATCAAAGAACAAAGGGAAACCAGTGAATTCCACTGAATGGGCCACCAAGTTGAAATGGGAAATGAATAAATAAATAAATAAATAATTGATGTACAGTGTATGTAATTATTGCTGTTCATCAGTGAGTGGGACTCACCTTCAGCACACACATCTCAATGTGTAGGCCACCAAACATGATCAGGAAGTTCCCCTCTCCGTGTGTGTCAGGCCACGTCCATTGAATCTGTTTCGCCAGGGCATACAGCGGTTGATCAGCGGCAATAACGGGCACTTGACCGGGACTAAGGTGTTGAACTGCAGCTTTAATCACATCCATGGCATGACGTATCATCGCCACAGAATGGGCACATTCTTCGAACAAAGGCAGCAGAGCATTAAGAGCTGGCGGGGGCACCTCCTTTATTTCTCTTTCTGCATGAAAGGCAGACCAGGATACCCAGTCATTATTTGCTTGTGCTGACTTCTCAGTAGCTGTCAAGACTGCATCAAGCCATTTGTGCTCTTCTTCTACAGCAGCTGCAACAGCTGGACAGTCCGTTGGACTTGAGTGACCATGGACAGCTGGTGCAGTGATATGCTTCTTTGTTAGTGCTGCAGGGGGCACACTTGAGTATCCGTGGAAGATAGGGTCGATTGATTTAGTGGAGTTTTCATTGCACAAGATCACAACCCCACGATCCTCTCCTAAATTTGCAAGAGAAGGGTGCTGTATGAGGGAAATAGCAGTCCCATGGAACGAGTCTTTAGCAGTCGCAGAGCTTGGGTTGTGATCTATGTTATCGACTGCTCCTGTAGTAAACAGACCTTTTCGCAGCTTTGGGGGGCATACTACCGCTTCAAACCTGAAGTACTTGGAGACTCCATTTGCCAGATTTGATGTCAACTGCAACAGTCGATCATAGGAAATGCAAAGGCCCAAATTAAACAGAGTATCCACCAAATCTCTGCTTCTTGTTACAGCATGGATTTTCAGAGACAAGTAGAGGGGCAAGGGAGTCTCCCGATCGCGAGCATGTCGCACATACATAGATTCTTTGTTGTGTGTATGTTTGACACTGTTGAACATCAACAGCTGGGAAACCGAGAGGGCAGCATTTGTGGTAGGTGTCTCGGATACATGCGTCTGGTGTTTAATACTTGCTCCATCGAGAATCATTTTGACCAAAGCCAACAGGGATTGTGGCACTGCATCTTCCTGGCAGCAAGCGTGAAATGACCCATCAAAGGCATATTTGTGATCAAACATTTGGTTCCGCACAACCTGTGCCGCTCTGACCAAATGCAAGGCATCACTGTCACTGTCACAAGCCTTTCTAAGAGCACATCCGACGTCCTCATCAAATGATAGGAGTGTTTCCTTTCGCTCTGTGTGTGTATTCAGGTCTGGGAAGACTGCAAGTAGCCTTAGCTTAAGGCGCGTTGTATGGATTCGACCATCTACTTCAACACCCAATTGTTCCAGTCGTACTTTGTAAAGTTGAGCCAAGTCTGCCAACTTGAAGACAGGAGCACAGTCATCATCACGCATCTCTTCCATAAAGGCAACCAGTTCTGCAAAGGCAATGCCATGAAGGCGGTCCTCTTCTGATTCCACCCTAGGTGCAGCTTGCCTGTCTCTGTTGTATAGGGCAACCAAGCATTTGCGATGGTACTTTGCCTCAATGGCAATCATGTCCCCAGATGCAAGTTTTGTGAGCAGACCTTTATCCTCAAGCTGTAAGGCACACTTGCGTACATTAGTGTCAATCTGGTATGTTGATGCTTGGTGAAGAGTGGCTTTCCCACCTGGCTTGTCACAAAAGAAGCACACAGCTTCTGTTGCAGGTGACTGACTGCGTGAGGAACGAGTGTGTACTCTTGAAGTTTCGGGTTGGCCTTCAGTTGATGCGATCCGTTCATGTCGCTGAAGCTTTGTTTTATTAAACTTAGCTCGGCAATTTTTGTGCCACTTTGCTTCATGTGCCCTTAAGGTGGCTTCTACTCCACTCCCATCATCAAGTCTTTGGACATCCAGGTCCATTGGAATTTGCCCAGTAGCTTGGAACTTTGGAATGATATCTGCAAGTGATGAATAGCCACAACAGGCCGCCTTTGCAAGCCGTGCTGAATTGGTAGGACACTGCAGTGGTTCTGTTGACCTTTCCTGACAGAAAATACATATGTCCCAGTTGGTCACAGGTTGTATTCTTGGCAGCTTCAGTGCTTTCCCGGCTGAATCTAGTCCTATGAGGATATGACGCTTTGCCATAATTACGTTTAGTTTACAGTCTACGATAAAACTGTCCTCCACCAAAAGTTAGTCATGATAGGCAGGGTTTCAGGCTTGCAAACCTGTAAAAAGATCGTAAATTACATCAGACCAGAAAACAGTGGTAGAATGTCATGGCCCAGTGGTTACGGTGTTCGACTCATGTACGATGGTGCTTGGGTTCGAACTCGACCAGGAACATGGTGTTTGTGCCCTTGGGCAAGACACTTAACTACAATTGCCTCTCTCCACCCAGGAGTATAAATGGGTACCTGTGAGGGTCGAGGCCGATTGAGCGCCTATAAACGGCTGCCGCGTGGTCCAGGGCCTGATGAACGGGGTAATATGTAAAGCGCTTTCAGATCGTTGATACGATGTGAAGCGCTATATAAGCACGAACATTATTATTATTATTATTACCAGGCAAAATTATGTTCAAAATGATATATAATTTTCTACATCAACATACATGTATATTAACAGTAACACTACTACCTCATACTATGCATGCAATTTAATACATACCGGTTAGGGAAAATGCCATTATTGGTTGTTGGTATAAAGTGACAGGTAATTTGCCTCAGACATGCAACACTTGTAACAGTGACCAATGGGCATATGGAAGTGTTAATAATTTAGTTTACCAAAGTATTAAATACAATAAGTTGTGAGGACTGTTTGACTCAACAATGTACATATTCCACTGAATGTCCAATGTAACAATGCACACACTGACACGGCGTAACGTTTACATCATGTTGCCTCTGTCAATATTGTGAAGTTAGAAATCAAACAACCTTGTCTAAAGTGTCTGAAATAATTACTGTACAAATTTATGTTTTTCATTAAAATTTATGCAATACAAAAAATTCATTTTAAATAGAACGTTTATAAAAGCAATATAATATACAAAGGTCATTGACCTTATCAGAGGTCACTTCAGATATAACATATCCCATTTTTTTCATAGCATAAGAAACCAAACATTTAGACCCACGGGTTATAAAAAAACCTATGTTTTAAAGATAATATCAAACGAATAGCTAAGAATATGCTATTATATAAAGGTCATTAACCTAGGTCATAAAGGAAATTAGCTCTCAAAGGTCAACAAAGGTCAGAATTTATAATGTCTTCAAATCTGAGAGTTGTCAAGATATGAAAGGCTTTGGTTAGACTTTGGTTATAAAGAAGAGACACTTCAAAGAGTACATTTGATAAATATAGCAATTGAATAGTGTATGAAAAGGTCGTTGACCTCGTTAAGGTCATCAGAGGTCAGATATTATTTGTCCCCACATCTAAAAATGCTTTTCATGGGATCAAGACCCAATATGCCAAGTTTCATGCTTTTATCAACAAGTGCACAATTGGGTCGCTTAGCAGCCCTACTAATGGGTAGATTGTTGTTGTTAAGGGGGAGGGTTATAGTAAATATCGTTTAACGTGTTCGAAGTTTTACAATAATGGATGCATAGAAAAAAACGGCGTTTGTTTTTAACCGGTGTGGGACAGTTCTTGTTTTTCTTTTGCGAATGCCGTCTTGCGATCGGACAATATTTTATATATAAAATTAAATTTTCGGAACAATTACAGGATATCTAAAGCAATCATTTTGCTGGATGCCTAGAATCATTATTTACTTTCAAATAAGTAAGACATTTCTTAATAACTCAGTAGTAAAATATTTCGATATCTGCAAATGGTGTATCCTACCTTTTAATCACATAGCTGTGCATTAAATTTAGAGTTTTTTTAGCTTTGGTCTATTTTTAACATTTAAATGTTGGACATTTGAATGTTTGACAAAACGGCATTTTGTAATTCTCACTACACAAATCTGAAGTGAAAGGGGGTTGGGTTGGTTGGGTTTGGTTGGGGGGGGGGGGGATATATGCCTAGGTTTTGTGCTGAGCATGATTCAAAGATAACACATGTGGACATTTCTTAATAACTCAGTAGTAAAATATTTCGATATCTGCAAATGGTGTATCCTACCTTTTAATCACATAGCTGTGCATTAAATTTAGAGTTTTTTTAGCTTTGGTCTATTTTTAACATTTAAATGTTGGACATTTGAATGTTTGACAAAACGGCATTTTGTAATTCTCACTACACAAATCTGAAGTGAAAGGGGGTTGGGTTGGTTGGGTTTGGTTGGGGGGGGGGGGGATATATGCCTAGGTTTTGTGCTGAGCATGATTCAAAGATAACACATGTGGATATTCAACACTTCGCATGGCATGGATTGAAAATAAAGAGCAAGGGCCCGCGTGTTTTGAATTACATTCTCACGTACAGTTTATTGTACAAACACAGATTAAATATTTAACACTGTTAAAGAGATCGTATATACGTTTGGTAATTACTCCAAACAATTATGGCAATAAAAACTTACTTGGTAAGAAGTGCAGCATGCTTTGGATAGTATAATGCATTTTTTGAAACTTTTCACTTCGAAGTACTGCGGTTATGGAAAAAGATATCACTTTTTATCCCCAAAAAAATTGAATCCGAGAAGCGTTACTGTAGTGACGTTTTTCAGATTGTGTATTCCAATGCAAATTATTTTTCCTGCGTAGACATAACCGCTCCAGATTTTCGGCAATATCTCAAAATCGCTACCACCTTTTGAAATGAAATCTTTACAGGTTATAGTTTTATGGTATATGTCTATAACTAAATTTATATAGGATTGAAACAAACAGTGGGTTCCAATTATCAAACGTATACGATCCCTTTTACACCCTTTTACAGTTAATACCATTTATAGCCACCTTAATCCACAAAAGCAATTATGAACAGAAACCTGGACTAGAGGCATCGACATGAAGTCTCAAATTTAACCAAATAGTGAAACCACATGAGTTACCACTAGATTTGCCCAGGGCCGGGTCTATACGGGCCACACCAAAACGTTTAAAATGACCATGAATGGTTTCAAGCATGTAAATTCAGTCCATATATACAAAAAACCGCGCCTGATTCAAGGCCATTGCAGCCCACGTAATTCAACAAAATATTACACAGTGTATTATCATAGAGAAAGGAACAGTTCCTTTCTCTATGGTATTACTCAATACTATGTGCGAAAATCGTACTTTAAAAACCAGGGCTCGTATAGTAGTAGTAGTAGTCGTATAAGCCGAAGTTCAGAGTAAATCCCATGAGTCACTAACCTCAAAAACCACGGCCTGATTTTAATGGCGACTCAAAGTTGCCGAATTCATTTGGATACGAAATAATTCATCAGTATTATCCGAACTGTGCAGTGGGACTTATAAAATCTATTTAAAATTCAGAATCTTTTTGCAAGAAGGGTGACTCATATAAGCCCATACATAATCAGATCTATAGTTTGGCTTGGAATAAAAGTGACATAAAGGAATATCATTATCAGTAAACTAACATTGGGATTTTCGGTAGAAAAATTGAAAACGACACCTATTTCAAAATGCACATTGTATGTCAATGCGGGAACGTGACTCACTGAAAATAATCCTATCCGCATCGTAAAAACATAATCTATTAAATCATTTATGACTTCCAACCAAAATTAACCAGGGATTTTTCGGGGTTCTAAATTTCATCGGGCTAAATACCAAGCAAATAAGCACGTGGGAACCAGTTAAATGCAGACCCGTGTCTGACATTTTGGTTGGTAAACCTAGTTTCGCTTAGTATACGGTTTTTAAATTTATATTTTCATTATAAATTTATATTAACACTGCAGCGTTTGAACATTTATTATACATGTATTCAGTTAATCCATATTTGTTTGGCAATCATCTGTGAATAGGTACCAGCCGACTAGTCTGGTTCCCTAACCTGAAAATTTCCCTGACGTAAATTGCTCCGTACAGGAAGGAAGGAACCAGACTACAAAAACAACAGCATTACATTTCTTGGTTTTTTCAGCATCTATTAAGACCATTATATGCTGGTGTCACCCTCAAAACAGATTGGGTAAAAATAACCAATTGATTGGTATAGATATGTGTCCAACCAATATATTGGTCAATTTTAACCAAAATAATGGTTATTTTGACCAATATTGTTGTTACAATTACCAATATCATTGGTTAAAATATAATTTGGTTACAATTGACCAATATCATTGGTTTGACATCAATCAGTTGGTTATTTCAACCAATCTGTTTGTAGGTTGTAACCAATACATTTTCGAAAATCACAGCAAATTAAAGCAAATGGTTTATAAGCTATAGGCTATACACACAAATCTTCTTATCAGTACGAGAACAAGTAAATTATCACAGCATGCCATATGTGGCTTGGGCTAGTTATAGACGATGTGCCCTCTAACGTCACGTGTTTACATCTGTATTCAAATGTGCCCGGCAGTATGCGCACACATTGTGTTTTACATACAATTTGCTTAAAGAGTGACGTCGCAGGTCAGATCGCCTTTGAATTATGTGACCTCTGAGTGTCAACAGAGGGCACGTCGTCTATAGTAGTTCTGGACTGAACTTTTGTTTAGTATACCTTTGTATAAGGAATTGTTTTCTCCAAAGTAGCTCACACAAACACAATTTGGTCGAGGAAGAACAGGCAGTGACTAACAGGAGGAAGTGCCCATTGTGCCTTGCAAAGACATACTGACCGGGAAAACCGGGAAATGTTCAGGGTTTAGCTATGACGTCCCTGTCTGTCAATGTGGCACTTTCCGGTCTACAAAGCACTTCTCAATGACGAATTTTCAGTTTTCAAATTGATGAGTTGACATACAGGATGTGTAAAAAAAAAGATCCCTCAACTTGAAAAAAATAGTAACTGACATAATATCAAAGAGCATCTTAAAAATAAAAGGATTTTGATATCTCAATTTCAAATTACTTGCGATTGAATATAATACCTGCAAAAACACAATTAGCTTTACCTTCCATACGTACTGTACTGTGGACATTCCTTTGTCTTCGTGTAGTTAAGAAGACGTTGGCTAAATACTCATTTCTCTCGCTTCCCCCCAAACAAATTACCTTCAAATTTTGATTCTGGGCCTCTCATCTGTTCCTCTTACTTTTTCTATATATAACTCTAATCCGTTTTTCCTCTAAAGCTCTTTTTCAGAGAGGGCAAAACGGACTGTGGACCTGTCGAAGTCCACAAACCGTAACCTCTTTCCGCATCCTGTGGACGTCAATAATTGTTCGGAGGACCACAGTGCAGTATGAAATACTAACTCAGCTGTCCACGATTGTGCAAGAAAACACAACAATGTTTAGAACGCATGGTGCACCGTGGACAGCTGCAAAAAGGGTACACTCACTTAAAGGCAGGACACCATTTGCAGATATCGATTTTTTTTAACTACCGAATTAGCAAGAAATATCATACTTATTTGAAAGTAAATAATGATTGTAGGCATCCAGCAAAATGATTAGGCTAGATATCCAGACGGCGATCGCGAAAAAACCAACAACATAAAAACCACTGTTATAACTGCTATTACTAAAATAGTTACTTTTAAAGAGCATTGATTAACCGATGCCGAAGTCTTGAATCCAACACTTTCAATACGATTTTACACACACCCTAAAGGTTAAGGTTAAAGGGGCACTATTTGTCCTGAAATCCCCGAAAAGTTCTTTGTTGTTGATTGTTTACTTGTCCTATTTTAAACATATGGTTGAAATGAAAGGAAACCAACATAATATCTTTCCATTCCAGAGAAAAGACGGGAAAAAAACGTTTGACGTGGCGGACATTTTGGGGTATTCGTATTATACGCATTTCCAGCCGTCATGAAATTCGGGGCTGTATCGGCTCGGTGACAGCATCAGACTGGTGCCGCAAACAATGCACTAAATACACGACCGATCTCACACTGGTAATTGAGGTTTCGTCTGCGAGATAGCAACATCGCCGGAGCTACGTACGTTTTCATGCAATCGCGACTACACTCAGAAAATTGACCCCAAACAACTCGTTCTACACAGGAAAAACACAAAACGCCCAGTTTTTAAAGGATGGTTGTGTGATTGTTTATTATCCTACTTTTAAACGCTCTTTCCGATTAACATAATTTTGTTCAATACGCGTTTTGTGGCCCAATTGGGCGATTCCAGGACATTGTACACATTTATTCAATTCTACCTCCACGAATCAACATACCGATCAATAATGATGATATCTATATGGTGATGTCGGTGGTTGTACATAATTAGGTTATTTGAATCAAACGCTGGGCTTCAGGTAAAAAAAATCAATGAATGGGGAAACAACGAGAATGTATATATCACCGTAGTTCAATCATGTTTCTTTCTCTATAGTTCAATCGTGTATTTCAACGACTTGTGTTCCACTATAGCCAGTGATTATTAACATGATGGATTTGCGCTTGGCACCATGGCGACATTTCTCACTGCAGCATGTGCTAGTTTCAAGGATACTGAGGTGTTTGTTATGGCACGTTATAGTGCAATCATCGGTGTCTATGGGTCCTAGTTGAGTGATGTGTGAGCCTAAGGGGGCCCTGGGCAACATGATAACCAACGGGGTATGCATCAGTACAGGAGCTTGCTGCGCGGGCCAACGACACCGAGTGAACCGCTGAGGTCCCTACGGGGGATTTGCGCCAAACAAACGGATCTCCACGCTGGCTATTCAAACCTTTGATACAATAAAAAAAAAATATAAGAAGTTGGCGTAGAAACCGGCCGAGATTCTTTCCTTCCTTTTCCACCAACCTTTTAACCTATCGCCAGGTCCACTGGGGATCGATTCTCACTGAATGTAGCCCGTCATTTCAGGTGTAGCGTTCAGAGGTTGTTTTTCTTTTGGCGGGAACAATGTTGTATAAACCGGCGCAAATAAATGCCGGAGACCCCTTTGTGTTATGAATAGGAACTTAGGAAGGATTTAAAAGTGACCAGCTAGCTCCGATTCGCCTGTCAAAACTGTTTGGGATCAAACTACATGGCTGGGAATTAAGGCGATTCGGCTCAACGTGTTTAGAATGCCGTATTGGAAAGGCATACAAATTTCACACGTTTGCTTATTTTGGTAGTGAAAAGGTTACATTAAATTATAAAGTGGCAACAAATCTGCAAAATTCGCTCCAACTTGTATCGATGCGTGGATAGTGGAACCATGATAACCATTGCTAGACTTGATGCAAGTTGTTCTAAAACCCTAATACATGTAATCAACATTCGCTTTACCCTGGTCACAACGAGAACTAAGCTGTGTAAAAGCATGGAGCCCTCCATGGTAAAAGTGAAGAGAAACTAAGGCCGTTTTCCAAACCCCCAGCTTAGGCTCTGTCTACAGCCTCATCCCCATTGCCAAACTGCTTAAACTAAGCCAAAACAGAGACGATGCTAGGGTTTGGAAAACGATCTAAAGCTCCCTGCCCAGTCGCTCCCTAACCAGTTTCGAATGGAGGCTATGCTTCCACAATTTTTTTTAAACAACGGTGAAGGACGTGCCTTCGATTTCTTTTTATATTTAGCTGAGAGGAATGTAATTTGAAGTCAGTTTAGGACCAGGTGAGGTCGCTTTTGGGCCCAGTATGACGCCATGGTTGCAGGGCCGACTATACGCTCCAAAGTCCAATCCCGTCTCGGATTTCTCTCACGTGGGAAAGTGTGAAACCCGGCACGTATAGTCGGGCAATGCACGGCGGCTGAACGAAGCGCTCCTAGGGCGAGCGACTTGGCCAAGACAAGCTGCGCTTTATCATGACATAATTTCCATGTAGTTAATTGAATGGGGCACAATAACAGACGAATTACCCGCTATAAAAGCACAATGGTGTCTCATTTTGGAAGTTTAAGCCACCGTGAAATAAGCACAGGGGGCACCGCCCACGGTACACGAGGACACAATAAACTGCGGATTGGTCTGGATTGGCCCGGACAATGAGACACGACAAAATGGCCGACGCCCCAAGGTGTGATGAAACCACACCTTGTGAATTGTGAAACAGCTTTTCAACTTTATTTCCGAAATGCATTTCCAGCCCAAATCCGTTTGTATTGAAAAAAAGTATAAATCCGACAGATTACTGAAAAACTATATGAAAACAATTTTTCTTGCAAGTGAAACCGTTCTGTTATCGATAAAAAGTACAAGGTAATCTGAACCGATCATTGAAAAAGTCTTGATAACTTTTGGCAAGCCGACCCCTTTCTTCGACGTCTTACAATGTAAGGGTGTCCAATCATGAACACGTTTAAGGTAGGCGAGTACATTGCAAACAAAATAGTCCCAGCTAGCTATAAGAGACAAAATACGTCAACCTTGAATAATAATTCAATGTTGGAACATGCAACATGCATAGTCCCAAACATTTCATGCTTCCTTCAATTCAGGGGCCAATTTTATAAAGCTGGTATAAGCACACAAAAATGCTAAGCATAAACATTCTGCCTTTCAAGTTGCATAAAATACAGAGTTACAAACCAAATGTTTAGGTATATTTGTATATTGTTTGTGACTGGTATTCAGCTGTGTTTTGCTTAGCATAACAAGTACATTGAGTTTTGGCTGGTAACCGGTTTTTTTGTCGAGCAAGACTTGTTTTGTTGTAAGCAAACTTTTGTGCTTTACAACAGCTAAGTTTATGAAATTGGCCCCAGGAGTCAAAATTCCAAATACAGAGACACATGCAGAAACTTGCAATTGACTTCTTTTGGGGGAAACTGAATATCGTAGTTCCTCTCTGTGTTGCTGATGACCAGACCATTGCATAGCTGCAGTGTACACAGCAATTCTTAGTCCCCGAAACCCGAGGCGCCTTGCACGTCTGATGTTTCACGAATTAGGTGCAACACAATGGGCACGCGTCGATCGTGTTACACCGCCGCGAACATTTTCAAGTTCATGAATATTCCAAGACAAGAAAGGATAGCAAATCTATGTCTGGCTACTAGTCCCGAAAATGTTAAGTTAAGTTCACTGCTTGATTTTATTTTTTGGTTAAGATTTGTTAGCCAATTCAAGGGTGCAAGACTATTCAGAAGTGTCTTTTTTTAAGGGTGGGGGGGGGGGGGTTCTAAAAAGGAGAGGTCCTCTTGTGGGGCACAGCTTCCACCCTCCTAATCTTATCTAAAGATGAGAACCTTTCCCACTGTGTTAACTTTAAAAGATGCAAAATAGGTGTTTATTTGAACTTTTGACGGCATCTTAATGGAAAAGGATCCCTATTGTCTCTTCCTGAAGGCTAGCAACGCCCATTTACAAGTCGTTAGCCCACAGCTTTTAAATACATTTATAAGACCCATCTACCAGGACAAAGTCAACCCTGAAAGTTTATAAACCTTCAGGGGAATTCCAGATATCGAGAACTTCTTGCAAGTGTGTAAGCAGGGAGTGCCAAGGTACGGTAAAGGTAAATTCAGTATAGGGCACGCCATTGCTTCTACCAAGTTACCAACCACACGTTATAAGTACACAGAGATCCTTTCGCATGAGAAACCACAGACCATCTGTTCGCTGCCAAGTTTGATGACACTCGAGACTATGGTTGGGGTTTTAAGAGGTTAGGTTAGGTTAGGTTAGGTTAGGTTAGGTTAGGTTAGGTTAGGTTAGGTTAGGTTAGGTTAGGTTAGGTTAGGTTTGGCCTCAAGCCTTTCAATGATCAAAGCACTCTCTTATAATGTTGTTGTCGTGTCCATCACAAGACTGGTCACAAGTGAATCGAAAGTCGTTTCTCAAGTCTAGTCACAAGTGACCGGGGGATGCGCAATGGCAAAAGGATGCTTTCTTCGCAATTTATTATGAAAATAATTATGACTTGACCCGAGACTAGATTGTTTGTTGTGGACTTGTGATGACTTGTGATGACTTGTGATTGACCTGCGATAGCTGGTGGTGATCTGTGATGACTTATCATCGACTCGACTTCAAGTTTACAACAGTGATCGCAAGAACCGATGCACCTTGTTAAAAAAGGACCCTTCGCGCCGTTACTACCTAATTTGGTTTCCATACAAAAGATTCTGACCGTTTCTAATGAATTACTATAGTCCGGCGGCCGCCAATGTCACGGGAGGAATTCCTACCGAGTTGTCCGAATAAACGTTTCACTGACATTAGCACAGGCATTGCCGTGAAGGTTCGCGATGGTCGAGTGTTTCCGGGCCGAGTAAAATGGTTGTACAATGTATAAGATAAACAACAAAATGCCCGTCGATCCCGAAATTGTTCAGTTTTGTATTAAATCTGAGCTCGCATTAGCAAAAATCAACACGAGACAAAATACCAATATCAATATAAAAGGCCAATGCAGGCGTGGCGCCTTTCTGGGAAAAGTCAATTTGTATAGACGTCCGGGTGTCGGGGATTTGTCAGATCAGGAAACCATGCAGGCTATTACAAATGGCAGGGGCGTTCACCCTTTGCAAGCATGCAGAGCTTCGAACTGGCAACTCTAAACAATAAATATAGCTGGTTCAGTGATTCCCTTGTATGTTGCTTAGTATTGTCCAGACCAAGGTCTTCCCTTCAAGCTTGATGACCGTGCAAAGAGCAAATTGGCCCCCATCTCAACCCATTCATTTAAAGTGTCCACACGACTTACCGATTGCCGTGACCCGGCCGAAGACGGACCCCGTCTCGGTCGTACTGCAATTCCACCGTCGGCTGCTGAACTGGTAGCGGCACTCGTCAATGCCCATACGAGCCCCTGCCCCGATCGGTCCCATGTGATCCTGGAAGAGTTGGCATAGCTTCTGTTGGCCCGAGGAGAGGCCGGGTAGCTCGGCGCATAGGGGCTGGGTGCCCAGGATGTACAGCTCGGGGCTTCCTATGGTGTCGAACTGGTGGAGTATCCGCGAGTCCACACCCAAGTTCCTATTTTTGGGGGGTGAACAAAACAACAAAACAATGGTAATGAATTAACAAAACTGAAATTGGATAGGGAATCAGGTTGGCATGCATACCCTTCCACCACTGAGACCTGGTTTCGAATCCAACCTGGACCTACTCTCCAAATGTAAAAACCTCACAAAACCACTCCAAAAAGAATGAACAAGAGGTTTTTTCAGAGTGAATACAACTCAAAAAAGAGAGAAAACCACTCCAAAATAATAAATTAATGGTTACTCTTTCGGGGACAGCTCTTCTTCTTCTTTTTTAGAGTTGTCCATCATAAATTATGGCTCATCGAAAGAGTGAACAATTCTGGGTTTTCCCGGGAATGTTTTCCGAGGGTTTTCCTTCCACCATCAAAACTGTCACTGCCTTCTTCTACCGCCAACAAAGGATTCACTCACTGGAAATAAGTCATAAGACGGTCATGGACTACCCCGGTCAATACGCTGTAAATAGTTACCTTGTTATATTAGTGGTTTCAATCTACAGAATTGTAGAATGGTCAAACCTCCGACTTTAAAAGGTAAGATCAGATAATGTTCAGGTCAGGAAACCAGACTAGATGGCTTGTATCTGTTCGGGGACATGTGTTACCGAAATGTGCAAACAAAACGCGGACTTATTAAATTTGGTATAGATTGGGAACAGTATTTGAGAAAACAAATCCAGTTTTCTTGTAGATCACCATTGCACACGGGATACTTTTATTCATTCGTTATTATTTATTATCATACAGTCGAGTATTATACCCAGCAGACTTGAGGCAAAGCTGGAAGCGAATTTTTTTTCCCAAACTACATCGCCATAGAACTGGTTTTTAGTGCATCTGATTGGCTATCTGTTACGTCATGGTAGTAAATTTTACTCTCAATTTATTGACCCTAGGATTCTCAACTTATTGACCCTAGGACTCTGTGATGGGTTTTATTGACCCTAGGACTCTCAACTTATTGACCCTAACCGTAGCCCTAACCCTAACCCCTTTTGAACCTAGGACTCTGGGCTTTTTTGACCCTAGTACACGTCAGGCAATGCGACACGTGGATGAATGGATGACGTAGATGTTAAACAACCAATCGGATGCGCTAAAAAAAAGTTCTATGGCGATGTCGTTTGGGGAAAATAAATTCACAAGCAGGCCCCTCTTTTTGTCCCTATACCCTATACCCTAATATATCCCCCATAACCGGGGGGGGGGGATCCTGTGATTCCGGGAACATGACCAACATAAAAGAGGAGGAAGGGGTTCCCTCTGCCTTATAATTGCTTCATATTCCAAGCACATAGGTGCATGTGTATTACATAACGATTTGGTAGTTTTCTTGTTTGATGTGGCAGGTGTTCACTAAATGAAAGTATCTAGCTAACAAGATGATTTACAGAACAAATGGAACTTTGCAAAAGTAAGATTCATTTTAATTTTTAGCCTCTGACTGCAGACGTGAAGAGCTTTCGGCATATCGAGTAATCGTAAATGAATGCTTTCGATAATAAATTCTGATTTGTGGCTACTAAAATGTAAAGCGAGTTTTATTGTATTACCCTTGCCATGATGTTGTTTAGGCCGTCATGTTAGCCGAGCCGGCCTATCTATCTTGTCAGCTATCCGCGGGGACTGGGCCTTTCAGTACAGTGAAGCATCCCCACAAATCAATGAAAAAATTCCCAAGAAACCATTAATGTAGGAATGTGAACATTATATCGGCGGAAGGTCTGCAACACGCGTGTGAAATGTCATCGATTTGACGTTGCACGTGGTCGGTGCGTGCTGAATAACATCGTCGCATAGCAGGGTTGTAGTCGAGTCCCTGCAAGTCCTTTCACAAGTCCTTTCGTGAAGCCAGTCACAAGTCCCTTCATAAAGGCAGTCACAAGTAACTGGATTAACAATGACAAACGAATGCCTTTGTCAAAGCTGATTTGAATAGCTTGTGATTTAAATTGGAACTGAAAGACTTGTGATGGACTTGCAGGGACCTGCAGGGACTTGTGATGGACTCGACTACATCCCTGTCGCATAGTAAACTTCATGAATGTGATACTCGTTGCAAACTCTCGACGATATTTTTTTCAATGGTACTTTGAAATTTTTTTTTAACATGGGAGAGTTTTTACTTCCACCACTTCTTAATAAATATGGCGGGAGATAATGACAGAGGGAACCTTCATCTTTAGTTGGTCAATGTGTTCCCGGAATCTCAGCAATTCTTGTTAATGTTATGTAATAATAGTCTGGAGTGTGTATAGGGTATTGGGACAAACAAAAGGGGTTTCGCTCAGCATTGAATTGTGCTGGGTATACCGAAACTCACTCCAGCCGTCACAGCCATTCTTTTCATTTAAAGGAAATTTTCAACATTTGACAAAAACAAAACTACTGAATTATCATGAAATATCATACTTGCTGTAGGCCTATAAGTGATTACTGTACTAGTCACAAGCATCCTGTGAAAATTGTGACACCTGGTGTGCTGTCATTTTCAATAAACGTGGAATTTATGTATCCATTTCCAGCGATAGTCGGCCAACCTGACTGTTTTCAAATACTGTCCCCCAATTTATCAAATGTAGTTAGTCCCCATTTTGCTTGCAATTATATAGGTTACACATCTGCAAACTTGTGCAAGCCAGCTGGTCTTGTTCCTAACCTGGTAACTCCCCGAATGCATTGTTATGTTTTGTCTGAAGTATAGGGTTGGGGAACCAGACTACAAGAACGACATTTGTGACGGAATCCCTCAAACCATGCTCTAACTAAGTCTTAAGGACAATTTTTCAGGTTTTATATTTTTACATGCAGTAGAAAGCACGCCGTTTGCTTTTTGTTTTGGTATATTATCACTCAGATTGACATCTAAACATACATGTACTATAATAAAGATGTTATTTGGGAGACAAATGTTATATTGCTTCCATTGATTTCTATCGTGTAGAATGCTGTTAAAAGGCACATACTCAAAAGTAGTTCTGGCGACTTGTGAAATTTGTTGGGTTGGGTCACATTTATTTCTTGGTTTTTCCAACATTACATCTATGAACACAACATTTTAAACAGGTTAGTATAACAATATTTGCTGTAAAATACTATAATCGTGAAATCCATCCAGTTCTGAAATTACAGCAAAAGCGATTGTACTCCGAAACATAAACCATTCAAAAAAACGAGCATCAACACAAACAGCTCCATGGTTATACCATCTAAAAAACAAAAACAAAAGGTGTTATCGTAAAGGATCACCTCGTTCCATGAATTTGGAATTACCACACTTTTACACGGTGATTTTACAAACAGAAGTCTTGTGGACACCTTAAAGATAAGTGGCGATTGCCCTTCCATTTTTAACACCTTATTGTCTGTCGCTTTGTTTGTAGCGGAGCGAGTCGAGGTGTTGACGAGGGGAGAGTGTCCTCAGATTTATTTTCGACTGAGTAAAAATGTTAGCAATCGTCTTGTGCCATTTTTTGTTATTCGAAGGAAGCCGCGTTAGTGAATGTGTCCATCCATTGGTAATAAAGACAGGATAACACTAGATAAACAATGATACACAGTGATACAACCAATACAAGATCAGTATTACTTGTTAGCTGAAAGTGTCGGGCACCCCCCACCGGCCCAATGACGAAGCAATTTGTTGTCCCAGAACATGATACATCGGGCTTGTTTGAAATGGAATTAGCCACGGAATTCAGCCTTGGTTTATACCACATAAAGGTTTCGCCTTGGATTTATATTAACTAAGCGGCTGAGAAAACATAAACAACAAAACGATTGCAGGGGGATTAGGGAGACCAACACAATGGCCATTCGAGCTCGGAATGTGTACACAAACATCTCTTGCCAATGATTGATGGAGTCTTTGAAAAAGACTTCTGGACCGTGACAGTTTTAATTGCCATCTTTGTTTTTACAGGAGTTATACAGAAAAAAGATCCCTATACCTTCAAACAAAAAGTTCTACCAAATCAGGTCCTCAATAAATTCTGAACTGACGTATCCTTGAAAAAGTCTAGAACCGTTGCTAATTCAATTAGAAAGTGTTTATGGCCGGATTGGCCGCAGGTTAAATGTACAGTGTGCACCATTCGCTTTTGCTGTAATGTTCGAAAATGAGATGGGTTAGGGAGATTCGCATTTTATTGTGACGCTGGCCTGTTTAAAGTTTTGTGTTCGTAGATGCTGGAAAAAACCAAGAAGAAAATGCTGTTCTGGTAGTAGTCCGGTTCCTTGGTTTCCTTCAGTTGAAACGGAGCAATAGGCGTCAGGGAATTACCAGGTTAGAAAACCCGTGACTTTGTAGCCGTAGCTGTAGCTCTAGACGGCATTTCGGACAGCGCTACAAAATGGCCGACGCAGACAATAGCCGGCGTGGCTGTAGCTCTATAGACACCCGTTTCGGACACGGCCTAACTAAATTTAATAAAATGGCGGGCAGTGTTTGAAAATAGTCAGGCAACGATTACCGGCCGGCAATCGTTACAAATTGATACAACATCCCACTTTTCTTGAAAACCACAGCATAGGTGCCATGATTTCACTAGATGCGCAAGACTATAGTTAAGTAAAGGTGTACTTTATAATTCAGTATAGTTTTGTTGTAAGTTAGCATATTTATTACTAGTCCTTTAATAAGCTTGGTAAATGGTAGCCAAGTCAATTGTTTTTATGTGAAGTTTTAAAACTTGTTCATGTGGAGTATTAGGTTTTAGTTGTTAACTCAATAAAATTGAACATTAGTGTTATAGTCAGGTTGGCGTAGTGGTTCTTTTCTGATCCACGCACCTTCCGCGATGACCCGGGTTCGAATCCCGCCAGTGGCTGGGTTTTAAGCCCCTGTCCTGTTCCGTGGGTTTTCACCCAAGAATATTCTTCATGGATTTTCCTCTAACACTATAATTTCTTCTCATTGCTTTCTCTTATGCTTGCGAGCTAGGGCACTTTTAAGGGCCATTGGTTTAATTAACCAGACAAAATCAATTAATTAAATATTCACAGTCAACTTATTGCTCTCTTGTTGTGTGATTCTGCCATGTTTTGAGGTGGTTCAGGACAACCGTATTGTGCTCGCGATTCTCGGAGACGTCCGAACAAAAAATCAATAGTGTATAGAAAGGGAAAATATATCATGCTTGTATATCACCAACGGCACAATCAAATCACCTATCTCTTATACTATACGACCCGAGATCCCACCGGCCTACCCATCTTACAGCGGGGAGCCGCAGACTGACAAAAATAGTCCCATGAACACGCACACACACCTCATAATTAGGCAGTGTAATACATCCGTGGTTGATCCCATTAACCTGATCAGGTCTTCTCCCCGGGAGAGATGGGCTCAACACCCGCGGTGATAGTTGCAACACCGTCCCGGTCACACGTCGGGCCGTGTGTGTCAGTCAGGTCCTATTTTACACGCTTGGGCGAATTGGACAAAAGAGTTATATAATTACAGATGACAGAGAAAAATCACGAGCACGTGTCGCGGCTATCTTTTTCTGCTCGTTCGTCAATAGTATAAGGGTTCTCATCTTTAAACTTGTGCCTTTGGTTTGTGGGATGTTCCCAGTAGGAAAATGTTGGATAAGAAATACTTGCTAAGCTTGAATCTGAGTCGGCAAATCAATAATTGACGCTCTTCGGTCACATTTCTTCAGTTCTTCGTTGGAACTGCCTGTACTAGCCCCCATGAATACACGCAGGTATAAAAGGCGTCAGATGCTCTCTAATTCTAAATGTAAAAGTCTGAAAAGCTCCCGCTAAACAGAGCGATTATCTTATAAAAACCATTAAAAAATAATTTCAGTTTTTCAGATTGAAAACAACTCCAAAAGATTAAAAACCACTCCAAAATAAAAGAGTAAATTTTCACTCTTTCGAGGTGCCATATCTTTTTTGTTTTCAGTTGTCCTTCATAATATGGCTTTTCGAAAGAGTGAAAATGTACTCCTTTGGAGTGTTTTTTCTTTTTTGGAGTTCTTTTCACTCTAAAAAAACCCTAAATTTCTCTCTATTGGAGTGGTTTTATAACAGACTCACTCTTTTTGAGTGTGAGCTTATTACACTTTTACAAATAGAGAGTGTTACAATTTCATAGCTCACTTAAAAACGTTCCATCTCCGTAAGTAGCGCAATGCGTTGGTCCGCCTGCACTCTTCTAATTCTCTGCATATCGTGTAAAAGACGACCTCAAATGGATTTATTTGTCCAACTTCCACTATGACTATACACTCTCTTATTGCCAAAGAGTGAAAATTCATTCCATTCGAGTGAAAATTCACCCCACAGTCTGAAACTAGGGACCAGACGTTTTAGAGTGAAATTAATTCACTCAAAAAAGATCGAAATCCAATCGAATTCCACTGAAATGATGCTGTTTTTAGTGTGTTTCAATCAAAAACTCAGAGTGGTTTTCACTCTAAATCGTCGAGTCCCTAGTTTCACTCTTTGCAGTAATTGTTTCATTCTCTCTAAATGCCAAAGAGTGAAACTAGGGACTAGACGTTTTAGAGTGGAAATCACTCTGAATTTCGATTGAACTGAACAAAATGTAATTTCAGTGGAATTTGATTGGATTTCAATCTTTTTTTTTCTGAGCCAATTAATTTCACTCTAAAATGTCTGGTCCCTAGTTTCAGACTGTGGGAGTGAATTTTCACTCGAATGGAATGAATTTTCAGACGAAACGTTGGAATCCTTAACTGCAGGTATACTAGAAACATTTATAACAGTAAATACTCCAAATATTAAGTATTTACTCCTTTGTTCATACCAAACGAAGCAAACGGTAATATTCTATAGCAAATGCATGCTAGAAAGCAACAAGTAAATACTTATTCTTCAGTAAATGTTTTCCAGTAAAAGCATTTTCTTCATTTTTATATTTATACAGACAGATGTTAGTAAATGATAGAAATTGATTGTAAAAGCAAATACAACAGTTTTTATTCATACGACCAAATGTAAATGTATACAGATCATGCACCATGGAGGTAGGACTACCTCCATAGATACACCATTGGTCATTGCTTGAATTATCATGAATGGGTGGATTTTGGGGGTTGTATTTTATAGTATATCGTTTAACTGACCTGTCCGAAGTACAATCATTGATACCATGGAGCTATCTCTTCATAGCTCCATGTTGATACTGAGAAAAACAAGAAAAACGGCGTTCGTTTTCAACCGACGTCAGGCAGTGGTGGTTCTTATGTTTTTTCGCGGTCTAAATTGTCGAAACAATTACAGGATATGCAGCGCAATCCTTTTGCTGGATGCCTACAATAATGATTTACTTTCAAATGAGTAAGATATTTTCTAATATTTCGTTAGTAAAATTTTCGATATCTGCAAATCGTGTATCCTACCTTTAATAGGCCTAGTACAATGACAATTATTTACGTATTAAGAACACGTTTAATTAAGGTTATTTTGGTTTACCCATGGAGGAATAAGATCCTCCATGGTTTACCATAGTTCCTTGTAATGGTTTTACCATGTTTTTTACCGTCAGTCTTTTACGGACCTACCTCCATGATTCTACATTAGTAGTACTAGTACTACACACAGAAAATACATGAAGATGCTTTGAAGTTTGAAGATTAAAAAGAAGCATATGTGATTAGAAACTTACCACCAAGTAACGTCTTGAGCGCATGTGACAGCCACGACAATGCCGAGTAACATCCACAGCTTCGTCATCTTGTTGAGCCGTGCCGTGCTCGCTACAACAAGCTGCCCGGTGCCCCGGCAGTGGCTACCCGATGACATGACCAGTATCTCCCGGTGATAAACCAACCTCTCTCGCTAGTGCTTGCTGTGAGATTTCTGGGCTGGCGTTGGGGTTATCGTGATGTCTTGGTACGGTGAGTATAGAGGGATGCCGTGCAGTAGATCTTCCTTTCTCTATGAGTAGATTGAGCTGTACAATGTCCGTGTCCGTATGGTCATAGAGAGTGTTCCTTTCTCTATGGTGTGGTATAGTAAAGCCACACGGTGTATAATTCCAAGCAGTTGGCGATTATAGTTTCTGACGGTGCGCAGTCCGGAAGTCGGCGCTCTCACACCAGTGCGGCGATAATGCGACTTGCCTGGACAGCTAGCTGATGTCTTATCACCCCTTGCTCTCACCACCAACAAACCGGTACCTGCGGCTGCACAAAAGAAAAAAAGTGACGTCACCAAGTTAGAGGTTTGAGATCACTAGGGAAAAGGGAGGAAAAAAGGTAGTGAGTGGAAAAAATAACAACACCGACATTACCCCCGCAGTTACTGCGGGAGGGAACAATGCCCCAGCGCTGGGTGGTGGTGCCGGGGACTGGGGTGTGCGCGGCTTGCTTGATTTAGCCCTGACAAAAAAATCAGGAAAAGCAGGATCGAACAAGTAACAGGACAAAATACAATTTGTTTTTTATAAATGTTGCATGAAAGTTTAGACTTCGGTCGCGTCATGAAAGCTGAGCAAGAGGCCGAGGTCGAGAGGAAAAAATAAAATAAATGATCACCTTAAAGTACGTGATTATTCACTGACTGTGTATTATGATTAACACGCAAGTCATCACTTTAGGTTGCCACGGAATTCTGTTCAGCTCCACCGCGCGTGTTTGCAGCGCCGTACCGTACCGTGAACAAAAAAATATGAAAAATCCCCCGGCGACTAGACTAAGGGGGCTCGAAAAGCCGTGAACACAGGCTGTGTGTACGTATGGATTACAGCCAAATGATGAACTATGTGCGAAATTACTCCACGCGTAAGCGTCAGTGTTGCGATCAGAAGTGATCACTCGACCACTCTCCTGAATCCGGATTGGTCAGAGAGTGACAGAGCTGCGTGCGCACGTTCATTCAACAGAGTAACTTGAGCTTTCGTTCAAATAAGGCGGTAAGCACATTTTTATTGTGCGACTGTTCTGGAATGTTGCTTATATATCCAAAATCTGTATACATGATACAATATTTGAGTTTCTTGTTGTGCAGGGCACAACAAAGTAACCGAAAATAAGCTACAATGGCAAGGTCTATCTCAAAAGTCTAAACACTTTTGGATGACTTCTAAAATAATACGTAAAATAGGAGTGGTATTTACAGAAAAAAATATAAAAAATGACAAAATGGCACTCTACATAAGCAAACGTGGACCTATATATTAAAGTATATACCGACGGAGTGATGTTGACTAAAAAAACTTATACAAATTAGCAAGGAGCTGAAAATGTTAATTACAAATAACCTCCCTGAAAGCAAGTTCATTACGAATTATTTTGGAGGCATTTATCGTTCTGACTTATTATACATGCATTAGTTAACATGTAGGCCGTGCCATCGTGGTTAAGTTGTCGGATTTATAATTACTAGTCAAAAGTACCCGTGGGTGTAATATATGACCGGAAGAAGGGAAGTTGGGGATGGGGTGACGTACCCGTACCCGTAAGTTTAGTCAAAAGTACCCGTGGGTGTAATATATGACCGGAAGAAGGGAAGTTGGGGATGGGGTGACGTACCCGTACCCGTAAGTTTGGGCGAGATCGGACCAAGGACTTGGGAGGAGTAGCGAAAAACGAACATTTGACCTTTGACCCCAGTGATATATGACCGGAAGAAGGGAAGTTGGGGATGGGGTGACGTACCCGTACCCGTAAGTTTGGGCGAGATCGGACCAAGGACTTGGGAGGAGTAGCGAAAAACGAACATTTGACCTTTGACCCCAGTGACCTTGACCTTTCCAAAAATGAACCCCTCAAGGGCAATTCTGGGGTGAACTTACATCCACCCACCAAGTTTGGGCGAGATCGGACCAAGGACTTGGGAGGAGTAGCGAAACAAACAGACAGACAAACGTTGCTCGAATTATAGTATGATGATGATGATGATGATGATGATGATGATGATGATGATGATGTGGCATAAATATTGTTGCTACTTTTTGTTAGTGCAATGACTCGTCTATTACAGAGAAACACGACTACAAAAACTTGAGACATGACCGTAATTTGAACAAGCTCTCTGCGGTCAATTTGCGAAACTTCACCGAGCGGCCGGTGAGGTCCAGATTGCGGGGTGATATTCAAGACGGCAAAAGCGCTGGCGGGCATTACGGAATATTATGATAACAAGGCTTGCGCGAGTACACGTATACGTCGGTAATATTGATATACGACAGGGGCTAATGGTCTGTCTGAACGATCAGTCCAGCTGGGGCTGGGGAACTGCAAGGCCGCGAAAATTGTAGCCTATTCGTGTTACTACTGTCTGCCTTGGGCGGTGTTTTAAGCCAGGAGAACGAGTTGCTGGGGGGAAAAAAGAGTCATGGAACTTTGCTGTCTTGATCCCAATGAACAAATAAACGAAATCCAAACAAAAAAACAACAACGATTTTGCTTTACTGCACAGAATCAGACGAGAAAGCACACGCAAAAAAAATTAGAATGCATATATTTCTCGTGTTCTTCTTGGTCAGCTTTTGCAGAATGGCTACCCGTGCAGAATAGCTTCCCGTGCAGAATAGCTATCCCGTGCAGAGTAGCTATCCCGTGCAGAATAGCTACCCCGTGCAGAATAGCCACCCAGTAAAGAATAGCTACCCCGTGCAGAATAGCTCACCGTGCAGAATAGCTATCCCGTGCAGAATAGCTACCCCGTGCAGAATAGCACCCTTCGTGTCTAGTGTCAAATCTACAACCCGTAAAACAATAAACACATATGGACTGACAATGAGGTCACTAGAGCACGTCTATTCCCCCGAGGGACTATGAGTGACAGGGAAATATGTCCCCCTTCTGGTCACTCGAGGCCCGAGGGGGGATAGACGTGCTCTAGTGACCGAATCATGCCAGTCCATATATAAGTTTTATAACACACCTCAGTCCAAAATATGAAATAAGAAAAGAAAATAATAGGAGTATCGTCATCCGATCAAGTCGCCGCCATTTTTCATATTAAGATGAGCCATGAGGGCGCTGTAACCAGTCCACAATTTTAAGTCTATTGCCCGCTTCGGGAACTATTTCCCGCAAATTCACGGTGGCGCAAATCTTCATGCACTAGTCTATGTTAGTTAACCACACGTGACCGTGTTTTAGCCAACCAGAATACAGAACTAGCAAGAGGTGTGTTATAAATCGTTTTGTTACACCTCTGTCTTGGATACTGTATTTTTGTTGGTGTAGAAATGCACGTGTCCGGCATATAACAACGCATAGCCCACTCACTGTGTGATGTATAATCCGTATGTGATCGTGTCACCACACAGCTGCTGTCAGTGAGCTTACTGAGCCGTGAACTTAACCCAAGACAGAGGTGTAGCACTCGGCTTTTTTTTCCCGGGTGCTATGCGTGCTCGGGTGTTCAAAACGTCCCATCCCACATTACACAACAGCAGTAAACATTACTGCTACTGTATTATAATAACAGGTTGTCCTGGCAGGCGTCTAGCATAGCCTAAATTGACAACAGGCAAATAACACGAGAGGGCAGCAATACATCAAACAACCTAGTCTGGTTCCCAGACTAAATCATTCTGACGAAAGTAGCCGCCAATGTCACGTGACCAAAACTGGAGAAATTTCACCAGTTTCAAAACATATCCGAACTTTTCCAAGCTTTCGGGTATTATCGTTAACGTTCGCGATGTTCGAGTGTTTTCACCAACAAGGATCGGAGGTAAATGGTTGTAAAGTAAACAACGTCAACAGAATGTCCATCGCCAGATTTTTTTTCTCTGATTTGCATAAAATAAAACCTGCATTGGCAAACATTTACATTAGACGAAATGCCTAATATCACTAGCAGTCATTGTGCTTTTTGAGAAAAAGCTGGTACATGTATAATTTGAATTGTTACACCGTCTAAAAACAGCTACGCTATAGCCGGTGGCTACATGATCCACAATTAAGACGTCTAGGCCTAAAACATTGTCAGGTCAGGGAACCAGACTATAAACAACCATGTTTTCTTGATTCAAGACGCCCTCGCACGATAAGCTCCACAAAATCGTGCGTGCACGGTTCGTCTATGATAGCGCCCTCATACGGCATGTGTGTAAAATATCCTCAACACGCCGTGTTGCGGTTCGCGATTGTTTATTTTTCAGCAGCTGGGCAGTACGTGAATGTATATTCATGAGAATAAACAATGGCAACTCAGCTACATTAAAGAACGTCTGTCCTCAACCAACTCGCCGATAGCTTTTGGTAGAGAAGTGAGCTATTGATCAAAAGGTCTGTGGTTCGAATCCGGGTAGTTTACTATTTTAACATCAGCAAGGCTGAGGGAAACCGCGGGTTAGTACCCAAGTGCCTTCAAAAATACAAGAACCGCTACAGGAGATAGCTTATGATGACTTTCTCGAGGAGCAAGGTTACATTTTGATGGGTGCCACGGTTGTGTGACCTAGGCCATGTTTAAATTGTTGGCTTTGGCTGTGACTCTGGCCGTTGCTATGCTGTGCTAATGGAGCTCTCACACTCTGCCATGTAGGCCTACCGTCCACCTGCCGGGCTATTAAAAAACAACAGAGTCCAGAACGTTGGGTTTTGAGCGAACTTGTCCCCGGCCGCAAAAAAAAATTCATAAAATTAATCTTTTCACGGTTTCGTTGCCATCTTCTGACCGTTCTCACCGGGCGCATACCGGGTGTTGAACGTGCTTCTACCGTCTTCACCGCCCAGATTGACTTTTGTTGAAAATTTTGGCCGTTTCCATACCGGGCCTATACCGGGTCTCGAACGTGTGCACCGGGTTTGTAGCAGCCACCTACCAGTCACTTAGCGTCCCCTCACCGCTCGGAGCGTCCTGTGAGCGAGTCCCCGGACTGCTGACGTCATGACACGACTGCCATAAAGCTCATCTGACGAAACCCCTCTATATATACCCAATAATTAGTGACAAACGGTGGCACACGGTGACAAAAGTAAATTTGTTGGTAATGGCACGTTCATATGACGCTACTGTGAAGGTAAGGACATGTTATGGACCCGTTATAGGACGTTATGGGAACGTCAAGGCGTTAACAGGATGTTACCCATGCGTTAGGGAGGTGGCGCCGTCAGAATCAGGCGGTACCGCTTTGGAAACACCCGTTGGCAGTCCGGTATGAACACTGTAATGAGGACGGTATGAATACGTTATGAAGACGGTGGCACGGTATCAACACGTTCATGACACGTTCACAACCCGCTTACAACCCGTTGCAGACGGTGGATTTTTTTTTGCCCGTTCATCACCGTTCTGTAACGGGTTATGAGCGTGTTGTGAACGTGTTCATACAGTGTGACCGTTTTCATAACGTATTCATACCGTCCTCATACCGTTCAACACCGTCCTCTTGCCGCTTACTTGCGGCCGGTGCCAGCCGGCCAAAGTTTTGAACATGCCCAAAACTTTCGCCGGGTCCCACCGGGTGTAAATAAGCGCCAACGGCCTATTAACGTGTTGCCCGCTTTGATAACGAACCACCGTGTGCCCTCGCCGTTCTCCACCGTCCGCAGACATTTTCGGGCACGGTGGCACACGGTAGGCCTACACGGCAGAGTGTGAGAGTCACTTAAGGGAGGACAGTGACCGCCCATAGCAACATCATAGCAACAGCATAACAACGGCTGTAGTCACAGCCAAAGCCAGCAATTCGGACACGGCCTTACGTCAGTTTTGACCCGAAGTGACCGACCATGCAGGTTCCTGTCAAGAGCCATTGGTGAATAAATAATTTGCGGGACAAAATACTAGTTTTGCACGGTTGGACAGACACGATTATTGCTGCATAGGAAGTGTATTGGCTGGGGTCAGGTCAAGGATATTTACGACGCGATCTTTTTAATACCATTTTAAAGGGAATGTAAAACATTTGCTTTTGCTGTAATTTAGTATGTTCTAGCATTCATCCATGGTTTTAGCAAATATTGTTAAACTGACTTGTTTTCGCGTTTTGGGTTCGCCTGTTTTTTTCGCTTAGCATGAAAAACACGTATAATTTTGGCTTGTAACCTGTTTTTAACGAGCAAGACTTGTTTGTGCTAAGCAATTTGTTTTGCTTAGCAGCTCTATGAAATTGGCCCCTGATCTAACCGTCCAAAGGCTTGGTGTTCATTGTAAAACCTAAAATTTATAAGGATTTCTCATTCACGGAAATTCACGGTGTTTAGGCCTATGGTTTTTTTCTGACAAGTTGCCAAACCGCTTGTGCTAGTCCTGTCCTATTAGCCATGTGCTCACTTCATTACCGAGACGCGACGGCGATTAAGTAGCAATCACGAGGCTTGGGTGGCGGATGTGATGGGGGCATTGGCACCTAAAAGACCCCACGACTTAATGACCGTAACTTCACCCCCCCCCCCCCCCCCCCCCCTTCCCCATCCCCGCCACCTCTACTAATCCTGCAGCTCACGCGACATGCGAACCGTCTAGCTATATAATATGTAACGTTCCACAGCCACACAATAATTCAGATGGGCACAACAAAGTAAATAGGCAAACAAAATATGTTTTGAATAAAAGTTCTACACTCAAATGATTCTATAGAGAGTTCTGAGAGCCATGAGTTGGGTAATTGGTGAAATATCACACTGCACCTCTGGCCCGGACTTGGGCTTCCAAATTCTTAAGTATTTTGGATGCAATTAATTGGGTCCGAAAGTGGCGCTATTTATAAGGATCCCTTTTCAAAATGGCTACTTTTCCAGTTTTGAAAATATACTTCGTTTTAGGGGTTTATTCTTTGTGTAAAAATTTCTCAAAAACGTCGTTGGTCAACCCACCAAAAATTGAAAAGAAAAATGAAAAATGATGCGTTGGTCATCATTATTCTGTGGAGCTCGAATACCTGTAAGAGTTCAAAGTATTTTTTTTCTTCAAAGTATTTTTTTTTAAAGATTTTGAAAGTATGAGCATTTATTCAGCACCAGTGTCTATGATAATTTATTTGCTACGTTGCACCTATAGGGTTGCCATGGGCGGGTCTAGGTTAGAAAGGAGGGAGGGGGTGGTTAGAAGGCATTGGGTTTTTTCTGCAGGTTTTTCATATAATATTTTGTTGCCTTGTATTAAGAGGAGGGTTTATCATTCCCCCCCCCCCCCCCCCTCCCCCCACCCCCCCCCCCCCCCCCCCCCCCCCCCCCCCCTCCCCCCACCCCCCCCTCTCCGGATTCTAAAACCAGACATCTTGTTTCCTTTTCTCTCTCTCATTGACCAATCCAGGATGCTGTTAATGAAACACGGTACTAAATAACTCAGCAATTCATTTATTTCAATCATGGACGAGTTTAAAGAGCGAATGGCCGTTCGTGATCCACCGGGAAAGCAAATTTCCTGCGGGCCATTATGCTGTCTGGGGTGGGGGGGTGTAAATTGATTATCACGTAGCGTGAAATGAACGGTGTCGCGGTTTGTAATTAGCCACAATTGAGTATCCCAATCATTTCCAATATCCTGCCGACCTTTTCACGGTTGGTGATAGTTCGCATTTCTTTCAATTTTCTTTATGGTCTCAACGAAAAAAAGAGGAGAGGAAAGACAAGCAAAACATGCTTGTAAACATATCCCGTGGCGGCATTTGCTACAGAATTTGCTACAGAATAGCATGTTGTTATTGCGCAGTGTGATTAAAAGTGGTCCCGTTTTCCTGTCTAACTAAACGTTTCAGTTGAATATTCATAAGAAGGGTATAAGCTTAAAACTAAAGTGTTGAATCAACATTATAAGTGTCTGGTCAGTGACTACTCTTTAAACAGTTGGAATTCCATACACAACCCTGATGAATTCACTCAATGTGTTGAATTCATCATTCTCTATAATAGTTGAAATCCCAACATTCTACCCATACATGGTAAAATCCCATGTTACGTTTTCATTTTTTAAGACCAATGTTTTCTCGCTCGAGCAGTCTGAAGTACTCTACTCGAGCGTTGTTTTTTTGTATGAACACAAGTGTCATGGGTTTTCTCATTGGTTCGTTTTTCCTATGCTACAACACTGAAAATTGAAAGTTAAATAAATTCAAATCGATAAATTTAATGTTTCAATCCTATATAGTTATAGATATATACCATAAAACTAACCTGTAAAAATTTCATTTCAAAAGGTGGTAGCGATTTTAAGTTATTGCCGAAAAGCTGGAGCGGTTATGTCCACGCTGGAAGAATAATCTGCATTGGAATACACAATCTGAGAAACGTCACTGCAGTAACGCTTCTCAGATTCGAAGTGAACAGTTTCTAAAAATGCATTATTCTATCCAAAGCTGCTGTACTTCTTACCAAGTAGGTTTTTATTGCCATTAATTTTTGGAGTAATTACCAAACGTATCCCTTTAAAAGAAACTCTTTTGTGGAAATCAATGAAATGTTAACTTTATACATGTACACGAATTGTGGAAGACATTATTTTAAGTAGCATAACCAGCAATTGTTAGTCTTGCTTCAATGAAACACCTTTTCAAACAAAATAACCTAGGTGTTTAGCAGTTGTTTTTTGTGTAATTTAGCCTCGAGAAAAAAATACCTCAACACCTTTGAACGTCAGCATGACGTTAGATTGATTGACAGCCGTGGTGAGGTATTATTCACTCGGCCGCGCCACACAATCAAGGCGCCTGAGTTAGGTAAACAACAAACTTTTACGACCTGAAAAGGGAAATTGGTTACAGTAAAAAACAATAATAAAAGGATAGAATTTCGTTCACAATAAGCTCACCAAGGGAAAGAATAACACCTATGGTTGAATAAACTCCAATTAGTATGGAATCTCGTCAAATCAACGCACTGGAGAAAAAAAGTATAATAGGGGTGTTATACTGGGACCTTTGGGCGCTACTGTATGTAAACGGCATGCGATGTTTAGGAGCAGTTAAACTTTCTACTCCACTTTAGAGGTTGGATACACCATTGGTATTTGCTTGAATTATGAGGGACGGGTGGATTTGGGGGAAGAGGTTTTATTTTATAGTAAATATCGTTTAACTGAACTGTTCGAAGTTTTACAATCATGAATGCCGAGGAAAGCAAGGAAAAACGGCGCTCGTTTTCAACCGGCGTCGGGCAGTGGTTCTTAGGCCAGATAAAAAAGAAAGAGTTGTTGACCGTCCCCGCCCGACCCTACGAAACACGCCCGACATTAAACTTTTTTTTTTTTTTTTTTTAACCAAAAAAACTCGAATAGACTGGAACCGTTTAATAAACTACAATGCATGGGCCCTATATGGTCTTGGGTAGTGGGGAAAATACAACTTCAGACTCATCACATATGCAATTGATTTAATTTTATAGTCTCAGTTTAGAAGAAGAATATGAAAAAATACAAAACACGGGCATTGACTTTCCATTCGTGACACTATACAACAAAAATGTGTTGCTCGTTATTAATGAAATGTGAAAAGCACAAAACCAAAAAGGTCCATTAATACTCTTAGACAAATCAGTTTACCAAAAAATAGTTACTAAATTGGCAAATACAGATAAATGTTGTCGAAATTGTCCTATATTAAACATTTTAACCCGAAAAGAATGTCTACAAAAATAATTCATTATGGTTTATTGTTTCGACATATAAAGGAAAATTCTGTCGACACCGCCCCTGTTTATTTTCAATGTGAACATAGCAATAAGCCAGTTCGGTATTCCAACTGCGCATGTGCACATGAAGATTTGACGATCTGTTTTTGCGAGAAAAAAAACACCAGGTAATCGTATGCGTGCAAAAGCATATTGGGTGCCACTGCTCAGAACATTCACAGAGATCGTCGTGTTCTGAAGTAACATTTTCTAAAACTTTCGGACAGCGAAGTGTTTTTAGGTGTCCTGTGTGTCCAAACATTTGCTCGAACAAAAGTGTCCATTTACGACTTTTTGATTGCACGATAAAATGCACAGAATACGGAATCGGTATCTTATTGTACACATGCGCAGTTGGAATACCGAATTGGCTTATTTTCACGTTTCACGTAAAATTCCTCCACACGTCACACAGTGCGCCATTTGAACGTTGGTGGCGTTCCACCGCGCGCACGGCCTATGGTTTCAGACAAGAACATGTATAATTTTAAAGGTATAATTGTAGGTATCCAAAACAAAATTACTATCGAATTATTATGAAATATCTTACTTATTTGAAAGTAAATAATGATTGGGGCATCCAGCAAAAGGAATGCACTAGATATTCTGTAATTGTTCTAAAAAATTTAGTTTAATATAAAAGAATTATATATAACAATTCGTTATTGCCAAGCGGCGATCGCCAAGCAAACAAAAACATCATAAGAACCACTGCCTGACACCGGTTGAAAACGAACGCCGTTTTTCTTGCTTTTCTCAGCATCCATGATTGTAAAACTTCGGATAGGTCAGTTAAACGAAATTTACTATAAAATACAACCCCAAATACTTTTATTGTTGTTTTTTACTGTAACCAATTTTTCTTTTCAGGTCGTAAAAGTTTGTTGTTTACCTAACTCAGGCGCATTGATTGTGTGGCGCGGCCGAGTGAACAATACCCCTCCACAGCTGTCAATCAACCCAACGTCACGCTGACGTTCAAAGGTGTGGATATATTTTCTAAAGCGTGGGGCATAACCAGTGTGTACGTGTCTCCGAGTTTCATGTGACTAAATTGACAACATCCAACGAAACGGTCACAGAACAGTTGAGAGCACGAACGTAATTAAGCTGTCCCGACAACCCCCCGCCCCCCAAAAAAAAAAAAAAAAACAAAAACAAAAACAAAAACTAAAAACCCAAAACTTGCAATTATTCCTCATTTAATATCAAAAAGTATTCTGAAACCCCAATGGGCCGAATTGATTGAAACCCCAAAGTTATTTTCTGAAAGTTAATAACGTACATTTTGACCGGCGCCCTCTATTGAAAACAAACTGTCAGTGATCGCACATAGACGAAGACATGTACCAGGGCTGCGTTCCACTTACGCGAACTGTTTGCGCGAACGTTCGCCTACGTTTTGAGTTTGCGTTAGTTGAAGTGGGACGATATTTTAAAAAATACGTTTTCAAAATGGCGGCGCCCATCGACAGTGACATCGTTTGGTTGGCTGCTTTTTGTCGAACTCATTATTTTTCTTTAAAAGATCCCTGTGACTGCTCAAAACAACCCACCGTTTATAACGAAAAGTATGAAGCGTAAATCAAAACCGTAAAAAGAAAACCGTCGGCTGCTAACTTCTCCGCCATCTTTAAAATACGTCACTGGCCAACAGCGAACAGCTCGAAATGTCGTTCGCCGTTTTCGCTCACGTTTGCCAACATAATTGGCGAACATTGCGTTCCACTCAGGCGAACAACGCTAACGTTCGCTTGAGCGGAACGCACCCCAGTTTCTACTACATTGTACATTCAAATTCATGCATGCATAAATAGGCTGGAAAGCAAGAAGCGAAATCGACTCAATGAAAATGTACAGGGGCCCAAAAAGATTTGTCATTTTCTCTCGATTTCTTCCGGATTTGTCAAATTTAAAATAAGAAACATGCCTTGAAGCATCATAGGTATACTTGTTGGCCTAAGTATTTTTTTGGGAAATACAAAATCAAAACTGTGACAATTGTTTTCGTCCAATACGCACGAGGTCGAGGGAAATCAGCAGGGCTCCTTCCCGCCCCCCCCCCCCCCCAAAAAAAAAGTCCGACAAATACTGTGACTTTTGGTGGTATCAATCACCACATTGCAGGCACTAAATCGCGGCGCAAACCATAGCTTGCGCTGGCACAGACACTGTGATTCACGGCCTGTGATTATGTCTGCAATGTGGTGGGGGTGACTGCTTACCACGATAAAGTAATTAATTTGTGAGTACTAACTAACAGAAAAAAGAAACTTTGAACATGCTGCCGAACAATGGGGTAACCTTTGCCTCCAGCGTTGCCACTGCTTGAAAGATCTTTCAACTTCTTGAAAGATTATGTAAAAATATGTGAAAGTACATGTGAATTTTAACTGTACATGTATTTCATTAAGTTGTGTACAAATTTACATAGGCTTGAAAGATCTTGAAAGATTTTGAATGCTGATCTTGAAAGAAATGAAAATAACGAGTGGTCACACTGTTTGCCACTACATATTAATATTCTTTTGATGGTTTCACTTGTATTTTTGAATCTTAGTGATGAAGAAAGATTTTAAAAATAATGTCGAATTAGATTTTATGTAATATAGGTTTTTTTCGGCTTATTCTAAAACATTTCTCAATGAAATTCACTAACTCTCACATTCAATTTCGTCCGGGAAAAAAATCACGCTTTTACCCAACCAATTTAGTCATTTACCATTCAATTTCAAAAGTTTGGTCACTCTGTTTAAACATTGGCTCTAGATTATTCGTCATTACAGATCAAATTCGTCTAAGCTTTTGTGTTGCCGAAAGGCGGCATTCGGAGATCGAATTCGTCTTGGTTTGTGCTCGACTCAATCGCACACCATTTACTAGGCATCAGCTTGAAATTTATAGAAATAAGGCGAAGTCGATCTCTAAATGGGTTTTTTCCGGCAACAGCTTTGACAAATTTGATCTGTAATGACGAATATTCTACAGAAATGTTAAAATAGAGTGACCACAATTTGAAATTGAATGAAAATGACTACATTTAGAATTTTTTTAAAAAGCCTGTAATTTTTTTAACGGAGTAAATCGAATGTGAGAGTTGGTGAATTTTAATGAAAAATGTTTGAAAATAGCCGGGAAAACCTTTTTTGTTATACAAATTGTATCCCCAAACGATATGACCAAATTTGCCAAATTGTCTCCGTTTTACGGTACAGTCTCGGTCGCGACTGGCTCCTAGAATCCCTCGCCAAAACGAAGAAGAAATACAAACAATTCGCTGCAAATGTTAAGACAAACTGGAGAAATAAATTACAACGAAGAATGATGATCAACTTGCATCTAAATATATGTAAGTCAAACAGTCAGAAAAAGTAAACAATATTAAAACAAGGGTCCCTGGTGATTGTAACTTGTTTAGTTAGTTAGTTGTTTTCTGTCTTCTGATTTTGTACCGCGATAATTCATTTTACTTTTTAATTAGGAATGGACTATTGGATATCGACTACACCAAATACACCACCCCAAAAAAATGAAAGATCACGACGAGGACACAATAGGCCCCGTCAGTTTCAACTTCACCAGAACATTGCAAAATTGGAACGACCTCCCGGACTCAACAGTGGCGCTCACCAACCCAGACTCCTTTGAGAATGCTTTTTGCGACAAAACTTAATTTTCGACCACTCTCACCACACCTCCAGTTTAATTAAATTCTCCAGATGGAATATTTTGGAGGATACCAACCAAGTACCAAGTACAGTACGTAGTAATGGATTTGTATAGGGAACTCTGCGATTTGATTATTTTTATGTTTATTTTGAAAAATTATGTTCACTCCCCATTACTATGTTTAGAATTGTGTTTAGTTCTTGCCGTTTTCGAGTAATGCTTGCAATTTTCTCGTGCACACCGCCCATACTGGGCGCTGGGAAGCGCTGATGCGATTTGAGCTTTGATTGAATAAATTTTGTGTGACCTGTGAACTGGTGGTCACGCGTTCTGCGGCTCAGCTGCGCTGCGTGCAATTTGAAAGGTCATGGTAGGCTACCCAGAATGCCGTGCGTTTCCAATGTGTGCCAGTATAGGCGGTTGGCACGAGCGAATCGATAAAGCTAACATCTGGGGTGCGTTCCACTCACTCGAACGTTGCCAACGTTGGCCAACGTTTTCTTTCCACGGTTTTGATTTACGTTTCCTACGTTTCGTTATAAACGGATTGTTTTGGAGGTCAAAGGATTTTTCTAAAGAAAAATAATGAGTTCGACAATAACATTGGTGCAGCAGCCAACCAACGAATGCCACTGTCACTGGGCGCCGCCATTTTGAAAACGTATTTTTTCAAATATCGTTTCACTTCAACTGGCGCCAACTCCCCAAAACGTAGGCGAACGTTCGCGCAAACAGTTCGCGTATTAAAAAGTGGAACGCACCTAAGATCGCCGTTTGAGGGCGCTGTTAGATTGAAAAGGACGCAATCCTGGTCAAACGAGGGCACTGTAAGGACGACATTTTTTTTTTTTAAATTGAACTACGGACTATTTATGGACCCGCATCCAATGTTATTGACGTAATTTTACACGTTGCTTGAATTAAACAAAATAACAATTATGTTTGCAATCTTTTAACTTTAGATGTAAAAAGGTACTCAACTTCTCGAAAGGGGATCGTTATAGTGTGTGCACCCACCCAGACGTCGCGGAAAGGGGAAATGGTTTGAAATTATATTAATGAAGAACGAAGCAGACACACTAATAGTGTTAATTGTCCAAACCCCCTTTTCTCACTAAGCACTGTTGGCGAGAGGTTATATCGTAGATTAGCGGTAATCTGGATTACCGTTAACCGGAAATCGTTGGTGCACTTGGCGGTCTGTGGTTTGGCTGGTCCACGGTGACGTGACTGAACGCGCCTAGCTAGCCAAGCCTGCCGAGTCACCTGCTCGTGCGGTGTGATGGACTAGCGGCGCGTATGTTGTTTGTCGGCTAACCATAAGCCCCTTTCCCCTCATACTACCATTCTCAATGCACGAAGTTGACAGCTATGCTATCCTAGCTAGACATCGTTTTGGGAAGCTTTGTACGCCGCCTCTGATAAGACCACTGGATGAGTATAACTAATAACTGTCCCAATACAGTTGATCGAGTTTAGTATAGTGAATAACCTAGCTTCGGTCGATTAGCTCAGCCGCGTTTGGTATACCCCGATGATGTACCAAAAGGTCGAGTCATCAGATTTTACTGGTTAATATTACCAGTAAAGTCCAAACCTGCAGGCATTTTGCATTGAAACAAGCCTGGTTATTCGGACACAATGGTTTTCATTTTTCATGGACGATTATCGTCTGTTTGACATGCCTGTTGGAAAAATATTAATCAGCGTGTTCGATTATACTCACCCGCGCTTTACTCAAGAGTTGTAATGGCTCGGGCCAATGACTCGACTCGCCTCGGACTCGAGTCAATTTTTGTATCGACTCGACTCGAGTCCCGATAGGTAAATGACGCGACTTGACTCGAGTCACTCCAGGCAAATGACTAGACTCGAGTCCTTTATCAGAATGACTCGACTCGACTCGAGTGAAGGGTGTGACTCGAGTCCCCAAAATAAGAGCAACACTTTGCGGAAATATGTTCACGCCACGTTTACATGTTAGCGAACAATTATATGTACATGTACATGTACACTGTACATACACGCACGCATGCATGACATACATTATACAGCCGTATGTTTTCCTTCATCCGTGATACAACAAACATACACCGTGTCGTGGACCTCCACCTTTTGTTTCTGTAATGTGTTTATTTATTGTGTAGTATTCAAATATATGTGACTCGAATTCACTCGAGCTAATTATATGACTCGACTCGACTACACACTGTGACCCAACTCGACTAGACTCAACTAGACTCGATCATCCTGACTTAATGATTCCACTTGACTCAAGTCACTTCTTTAAAATGACTCGACTGAACTCGACCCGACTCGAATTCACTCGAGCTAATTATATGACTCGACTCGACTACACACTGTGACCCAACTCGACTATAGACTCAACTAGACTCGACCATCTTGACTTAATGACTCCACTTGACTCGAGTCACTTCTTTAAAATGACTCGACTGGACTCGACCCGACTCGAATTCACTCGAGCTAATTATATGACTCGACTCGACTACACACTGTGACCCACCTCGACTAGACTCGACCATCTTGACTCAATGATTCCACTTGACTCAAGTCACTTCTTTAAAATGACTCGACTGGACTCGACCCGACTCGAGATCCAAAAATCAGTGACTCGTTACTCATGCCTTTAAATCAGGAAACGGTCGCACATGCGCAGTACATGTACACGAGAGTAAACGAACTCGAGTGACGTCGTTCATACGTAAATACGCGGCAATATGCAAGAGTGATAACATGCATATAATACTAGGTTTCCCCGGCCAATTTCGCAACAATAGTGTTCAAATTCATCTTGATAGTGGCCAATTTGAAGTGAATTATCTCTCTGCTGTCGATCCCGTATATAACAGACGTTCAAATTCGTGTTCATACCTGACATATTCATGTTTTACTCATCCTACGTTGAAGTTTTGGCATTTGGTTTAAAGGTAGTATACACCATTGGTAATTTGTTGAATTATCAGGAATGGGTGGATTTGGGGGGTTGTATTTTATAGTAAATATCGTTTAACTGACCTGTCCGAATTTTTACATTCATGGATGCCGAGAAAAGCATGAAAAACAGCGTTTGTTTTCCACCGGCGTCGAGCAGTTATTCTTATGTTATCTTTGTTTTTTTCGCGCTCGCCGGACGGCGAGAATGAATTTTGGTTTATACAATTCAATTTTTTGGAACAATTACAGGATATCTAGGGCCCTTATTTTGCTGGATGCCTACAATCATTATTTACTTTTAAATAAGTAAGATATTTCTTAATAATTCGGTAGTAAATTTTTTCGATATCTGCAAATGGTGTATACTACCTTTAAAGGTAGGATACACCATTGGTAATGTTTGAATTATCTTGAATGGGTAAATTTTGGGGGTTGTATCTTATAGTAAATATCATTTAACTGACCTGTCCGAAGTTTTACAACCATGGATGCTGAGAAAATCACGAAAAACAGCGATTGTTTTCAACCGACGTCGAGCAGTTATTCTTATGTTATCTTTGTTTTTTCGCGATTGCCGTCCGGCGATCGCAAATTTTTCTTTTTAAAATTAAATTTTTCGGAATAATTAGAGGATATCTAGCGCAATTATTTTGCTAGATGCCCAGAATCATTATTTACTTTCAAATGAGTAAGGTATTTCCTAATAATTCGGTAGTAAATATTTTCGATATCTGCAAATGGTGTATCCTACCTTTAAGTGGCCATTCAATTTAGCAGTCGGTTTGGTAAAGGCTTATTTGCACAAGATTCGTATTTTCATTTTCATTTTCGTTCATTCTATTTAGAACTTTCGGCATTCAAAATGCAAGATGCAAAGTTTTCACAAGTTTAATTCTAGTATTTAACATTTAACTGAAGTATCTGTCTTCAACCAAAAGAAGTAAAATATGAGTTACGCGGGAAAATTATACATGTTGTGTAAAAGTTGACATACAAACAACAAACTTCGGCAAGGTTAAACTTAGGTAATCATTTCACCGCTTTTTATCACGTATACACATATTTTTTGTATGTTTTTACTTGTTACCTTTTGCTCTTTTATCTTCTGTTTTTAATTGAAATCTGGGTTTATGTTATATCTCTATTTATTATGCTTCTTTTTTATAACTGATTTTCTTTTTGATTGGTAAAAAGTGGGGAAAATTGATAAATTTGGTTATTTTGTAGCTGCTTCTTTGTGGCAGAATGTTGTGAGAACAGTTATTATTTACTTAATCAATTTGGAATAAGGCACTGTATAATTCTAAAGAACTGAACCGTTTTCTTTGCTTATATAACATAAATGCTAGCATAATTATGAATTCATTCGAATGGCCAAACTGGCGCAACTGGAAGCTCGAGCGAATTCGAATGACCCAATGTGAAGTTGTAATTTGAATGCCTAATTTTCGAAATTGAATCGTTGCAAAATGTAGTTTTAAGATTAACATTAGTTCATTGAATGTTGATCTAAAACGTACATTCACATTCGTGCGAAAATGGGTGAGTCGTCATCAATTTGGCTGCCAAATCTGTTTAACTGACCGGGAAAACCTATATTTTTTTCCCTTAAAACTCACAAAATAGATTCATGTCGCCGCATATTCCAGACTAATTTCGGTCAAAATTGTTATTTTTTTTTGTTTTCCACCGCTGGCGCATTGCCAGAAGTGGCAGCCATGTTTCAGCATGGCCTTATGGGATACTTCCCCAAGTAACCGGCTCAGTTGGTCGGTTACTCGCGCCAGGCCCAAGTAAAGCGCGAAAAGAGTCACGTGAGCGTCAAATCGAACGGTGTCCGCGCTTACCCGAATAAGCGCGGGGGATTTATTCGAACACGGTACCTGTGTGCGAGGTCTATAGTATCCGACCTAAATTTTCCTCAGATTTGTCATCAGAATCTCTGAGGAACTAAACCATGGCACTGATCTCCATGGAGATAAAAAGCTAGAGGTCACGAACTTTGTGATAGAAATGTCATGCGTAATTAAAATGTTAATTCACTCTCAAGATATAGTCTTTGATACAAGTCGCCAGAGGGTGAAAGGTCCGGGGTAATCGCTGTGGACGTACAGGTCCGGTCAGGGGAGCAATCTTTTTATCGACTGCAGGAAACTGACGGGATATCACGGGCTTGAACTTTGAAAGGATTTTTGTGCCGTTGAAGTGGTAATATAATGTACCGCCAGGCGCGGCACTAGTCAGTAGGTATTTTGTACAACATCAAATGGTGTTTATAGTTCTGTTACCGACCATGGGTCCAGTATTTTACTTCTCATTAAACCCCAAACAATTTAACATTCAACTGACGACTGATTCGTATTTAACAGCTGAAAGGACTTCAGGGTGAGACAAAAGATATGTGAACCGGTTTAAGGTTTACCTAAAAGTGATTAAATTTGATTAACCAATGAAGCATGCATCATTCGACTATGTTGTATTTTTCATGAAAAAACACCCCAAAACCCTGATTGATTGATGCTATCAAAAGGTATGCATGATTCACTATAGAAGAACCCATTTCGTTCAGCTGTTCATGTGCTGCTAAAACTGCTTTGAAGCTAGTAATATTCATTTGAGTGTGAATCACATATTAGACGCAGGCATTCAAATACAATTTGAATAAAGACTCAAGACTAAAATGTTAATTTACTATCATATTATTTTGCTTTGTATAGACAATGTGCCCTGCGATTACATGCACAGTACGTTTATATTCAAATGTACTCGTGGTGACCTCTGATATCATCTCATAACACGATGCGTGCGCATACCGCCGGGCACATTTGAATATAGATGTAAACAGAGAACACGTTGTCTATAATTATGAGTTTCTAAAGCAAGCTCTTTTTCGAAACGACGACGGTGATTTTTGTCGCGTTTTTATGGAGTGTTTTCGTTCATCCGGGTATTTATCAATGCGTATCGGTAAATTGGTGGGCAACCGAATTTGTGTGAGGTTTTTACAATAGAGAAAACGACATTTCAGCCTGTGCATGTTTTACAGCAGATTCGTTTAATACACCAATGTAAATATAACCGTATTGGAGAAAAACAGTGGTTTTTTTTGCAATTTAAAGGTAGGATACACCATTGGTCATTGCTTGAATTATCATGAATGGGTAAATTTAGGGGGTTGTGTTTTTTTGTTAAATATCGTTTAAACTTACCTGTCTGAAGTTTTATAATAATGGATGCAGAGCAAATCAAGAAAAACGGCAGTCGTAATCAACCGCGGCGTCGGGCAGTTGTTCTTAAAGGTATGATATAAAGTTTGCAGATATCGAAAATATTTACTACCAAATTATTAAGAAATATCTTACTCATCTGAAAGTAAATAATGATTCTAGGCATCCAGCAAAATGAGTGCCGTACGGCGATCGCGAAAAACCCCCAAATAACATAAGAATAACTGCTCGACGCCGGTTGAAAACAAACGCTGTTTTTCGTGCTGTTTCTCGACATCCATGATTGTAAAACTTCGGACAGGTCAGTTAAACAATATTTACTATAAAATACAACCCCCAAAATCCACCCATTCATGATAAATCAAGCAATTATCAATGGTGTATCTATACCTTTAAGTTTTTTTCCTGCGATCGCCGTCCGGTATTTCTGAATAAATCGGTAGTCATATTTGTCGATATCTGCAAATGGTGTATCTTATACCTTTAAAGCGGGTGGTGCGGCTGTACCATTTTTGTTAAAGGTATAGAAACACCATTTGCTTTAGTTTTGCTGTCGAACACAAATATGGAGGGGTTGGGGTACAGTCAATATTGTGACGATGACCTGTTCTTGTGTTCATAGATGCCTGAAAAACCAAGAAAAAATACTGTTCTTGTAGTCTGGTTCCTTGACTTCCTTCCTTCAGACGAAGCAGAACAATTTGTAGACGTCAGGTAATTATCAGGAGAGGAAACAATTAAGATTATAGTTCTACACACGGATGTGTAACAATATTGCAACAACAACAAAAGTGTTGACTAATATAATAATAACAATATTGGGGGTAGTCTTTTAAAATAGTCTGTTTTTTCCCCAACGATTTCCGGCCGCCAATCGTTGGAAATTGGTAAATTAGACTTTTCTTTAACACCACAGCACACCAGGTGCCACGAATTCAGAGGATGTTTGAGACTGTCCCTTATGTATAGTCAAGTGTTAGCAGGTATTTTATAATAATTCAGTAGTTAGATCGCTTTAAAAACTTGAAAGGTTGACAAGATTTAGCAAAATGTCACCAGAGAGCCCTGTTGCATTTTGCCCCAATAAAATATATACACCAAGGGGGAAATATGAGGAAGAATAAATACAAGTTTATGTTGGATGGGTTTTGAGATGGCCAAGGACAGAGGACGGGAACTCCGACGCCTCAGTCATCCCCCGTGGGCCTTAGATCACATCCAATAAGGTCCGAAATTGATGGAGCGTGTGACAACCTAGAACTTGCTGTCAATATTCACAAAAATAGGATGTGCAACGGCCCGACTCCACAACGAGCGCTTAGTAATGACTGTAAAGTAAAGTAAAGCTGCGGCACCCGACTATAGCGCGCTGATGACCTGTACTGACATCACGCAGGATATGCCAATGCACGGCCTGGTCTCACGTGACGCGTGACAACCTGGTCCGGTTATAGAGAGGGAAAACGATTGTTACTCATCAGATTGGGGGATCTTCCTGTGGTAGGCGCAGCGGAATCAGGGAAAGATCCGGGTTTGTCATGCAGTGTTTCTCGACCTTAAAAAGGGGCGGGGAGGTACCCCCGACCCTACCCTACCCTAACCCCCGCCCTCTCCCCCTTCTCACGAGCACCCCGTGGGCTGCATGCCTAAAGCCAGCTAGCTCGTCCAATAATCCCCCTATCAGTCTCAGACGAGTCCTTAGCATTTCAGATGTCCTACCTAGAGCGTCGGCTAATCCCATACACGTATCACTGTAATCCGGCTGGAAATCACGGATTAACAGCGGGGCGGTGCCCTCCTCCTCCCTCCCCCCCCCCCCCCCCCCCCCCCCCCCCCCCCCCCCCCCCTTCGACCTTCAGTGCATGCGTCCAACCAAAAGTGAACACGGCTCTTAAAGGTAGAATAATGAACTTATTTAAAATTATGTAAAATAACAATTTTCGGAACAATTACAGGATATCTAGCGCAAACATTTTGCTGGATGCCTACAACATTTGTTTACTGCATGTTTAAACTATATGAAAGATGTATGTCACACACAAAATAAAACGTACTTTTTAGTTTAAAGGGAAACACTGCACACATAAAAAAAATATAATTATCACGAAATACCCAACTGGGCCCAGTTTCTTGGCTATGTTTACCGTTAGCAAAACAAACAATCCCTACTTACTGTAGAAAAAGAATCCGTGCTTACGGTAATGAATTTATTTAAAATGTATTTAAAATTAAAACAAATCGGAACAATTACAGGATATCTAGCGCAAACATTTTGCTGGAGGCCTACAACCATTTTTTACTTTCAAATAAGTAATTTATTTCTTAATAATTTAGTAGTAATTTTTTCGATATCTGCAAATGGTATATCCTACCTTTAAACAGGAAGTTAATGTACAGACATACCTAAGTATTAACCCTCCTATGGTTTCACCTTTCAAAACCTTTCAAAATCTGCTTACTGGGCAAAATGGATATAAAAAAGTATGAACCTTTCAAGACGCTCCAGAATTTGTTGCTATACTGCACTACCACACCTTTCAATACCTTTTGAAAGGAATTGAAAGGTAGAAAAACTGGGCTATGGTATACCCTATGATAAAGGTATGGGAAGTATATCAGAAAACGGCCAGACCTTCCAAAACCTTGCGAAAGAAAATGAAAGGTGGAGCTATTGCTCAACCAAATATCAGTACAGTTGCTATGCATACATGGTTTGACCTTTCAAAACCTTTTGAAATGTTTTGAAAGATAGAATTACTCCCCAGCACATTATATAGAATATCTCTCACAGAAAACAGCTAAACATTTCAAAACATTTCAACTTTTATTTGGTATGGTATGCCCCTATGATAAAGGTATGGGAAGTCTATCAGAAAACAGCCAGACTTTCCAAAACCTCACACCAGTTTGTTCAGAGAGTTGTTTTACCTTTCAAAATCTTTCATAGGTTTCTTTTGTCAGACAGCTTTCTCACCTTTCAAAACCCTTTAGTCCAGGAAACTTGAAAGGTTTTGAAAGGTCTGACAGCTCTATGGTAACTGCACATGTATATAAGAGGGATAATGTTTTGTATTCCTGTAAATATTCTTGTACGTCTGTAAATATTATGTTTGTATTTTTGTGTAAATGTTGTTGTATTTATATGTACTGTTGTTAGTTGTCGGTTTTGTTTATGACATCTGATGTATTTTTTATCAAATTCTTTCTAATAATGTGTGCAGAGTCCCAATGAAAACCAGTTTTTAAAATTGTTTGAGCACACCCTGGGTAAAGAAACGTGATTTTCAAGAAAAAAATTGTATCAAATTCTGACAATTGCCGGTCGGTAATCGTTGGAAAAACCTGACTATATGTATTTTAATAACACACTGGCCCTAATTTATTTAATTTAATTAGTCCACATTTTATTTGCAATACGGTATAACACATCCACTAATGGGTGCAAGACAACTATAAAGTCTAGTTTCCTAACATGATAATTCCCCGAAGACTGTACATTGCTGTGTTTTGTCCGAAGGAATTAAGTTAAGGAACCAGATTACCAGAAAATCATGCTTTTTATTTGTTTTTTTCCTTCTTCAGCATCCGTTAAACACAACACTGGGAACAGGGGCCAATTTCATAGAGCTGCTAAGCACACAAATTTGCTTAGCATGAAAATTTGTCCTTGGCAAAAACAAGGTTACAGACCAATTGTTCATGTGATCTGTATTGCTTTTGATTGATAATCAGCTGGTTGTTTGCTTAGCATGAAAAACACGTAGAATGTTGGCTGGTAACCTGTTTTTAAAAAGCAAGACTTGTTGGTGCTAAGCAAATTGTTGTGCTTAGCAGCTTTATGAAATTGGCTCAGGTCAGCGTCACAATATTTGCCGTGATTTCTCCAACTCGTCCATTTTCGAAAATTACAGAAAAGCAAAGGGTACGTGTATGTACAACCGCAGTGTAAAGCTTATCTAAGTTATTATGGGCTCAGTCTTGGTGTGGGTTGAGTATTATAAAGGCCAGCAGGGGGATCAAGTATAGGCCCCGCCAGACTTCCGGCCCCTAAGCCACGGGTCTGGGGCCCATGGGCACGGCGGTCAAGACTCGGTCAACTCATACTAGAGAAAGGCACGTGGCCCCGGGCGCGGGCTTTGCACCACGTTGGGGTTTACCACGCGTTTGATTGGAGTCGGGTTTCTCTCTTGAATTTTCCACATATATCATTTTACATGTAGGCTAAATGAAAGAGAAAAAAAGCTGCGACGGAGTTTGATAAAAAAAAAAATTCTTAGGAATAATACCTGGTAACTTCTTATAATGTTTTCCAATGATACAATTTGAACCCTGAAGTGACCATCACAATGTTCCGGCACCACATAACGACCGAGGGGCGAGACACAAAGGAAAACAAAGGAAACAAAATACCCTCGGTCGGCGGTATGAATGGAAAAATTCGGTCCTCGATCGACGGTGCAAGCGCAAAGCAATGGGGATTCTGTCGTAGGAATAAAGGAAAACACAATATCGAGCCTCGATTGTTATGTGGTTCACGACTGTATGTTCAACCCTGTGTTCCTTCCTCCATGGTTCAACTGAAAAATTGAAATTTTACACTGGAGCTCGCATTAGGATTTTTGTCTCGTTACACAGTGCGACAAGCTTTCAGGGATACCCCTTTATAGACCATTTTTTTTACCATTCTATGGTTAAAACAGTTATATAGACCACCGTAAAATCTTTTAATAATTCCTATTATAACAACCTTCCAATTTGAGTAAGTTTTACCATGTTGGTGTTCACATTTACCTAACTGTGCATGTCTAACCCTACACAAAATGTGGTGTTAATTTTACACCATTCATATAGGACAACACCATTAAAATGTAACACCAGATAGTGCTATATATATAGATACCAGTGGTATACATTTAACACCGCAGTTTTTGCAGAAACCTGTAGTGTACAGACGTCATGTGGTGTTTTCGACTAGACGCCCCCCCCCCCCCCCCCCCCCAAAAAAAAAAAAAAAAAAAAACACTTGATAACTTAACGTGGTATTTGAATAGCATGAGCTTCAAGTACGGGCTTTAAAATTTAACTAATTGAGCTTTATTCAGGCAAAACCAGGGTGTGTTTTTTGGCCAATCATTATACACATGTTGTCAAGTAGCAAGTCAGATCCGGCTTGGGGCCTATTTTTTCCTGCCCATACGGGCAGAGGTTCTCATATTACAACATCCAGCCTGGCCAGGTCCCTGAAGAATGCATGCTCTACATGTACATGTGTACATTGTACATGTACAAGTACAGCGCGATGACTGTGCGTATACTTGAAGGGCGAAGGTAGGTATCCCGTATCAACCCAACTTTTCATTTGTTCCGGGGCGCGCCGTCCGCGATTTATTTTTTTACGTAGGTAGGTGATTAAAAATTCAACTAGTTACATTACAGAACAGCTGTTGTCGAGTTGATATACGTAGTGTAGATAGTGGGATGGGCTATGGATCAAAGATCCTTGGTTCGAATCCTGCTGTAGGTCACCTCGTTTTTCCTAGTCAAATTGATATCTTTGGAGTATTTTTAATTTAAGGGGGAAAAAGAGACCTAGAACCTAAGTGTTGTACAGTGATCAATGCAACTACTGAATAGTGAATTTTGACTCGCCCACCTGTACCGACGGGAAAAAAATTCGCGCGCCGTCCGTCTATGCAGTTTATAAATCATCAATGCTCCGAAAACGGGCTTATTGAGGGCGCCCTCGATTTGTTTCTGAAGTCATGACAGCTGCTTGTGTGTGTTTGTGTTCCTCCATGATGTACGGTACTCGAGGAGAACATTCTAGTTGTGGAACGATGAGCAGAACTTTCTAAGAAGGAAGACTGAACAGAAGACTTGAACAAGCATCGTTAAGATTCCGATGCACGGTCCATTCCAACGGCAAATTTGGGGACAACGTTTACCAAAGAAAACTCTGATGCAGGAGAGCCAATGTTTTAGGGGGCCAGACCCTTCGCACGTGACGTCAATTTCAACTTTCGCAGATCCAGTATACGTATTTTGCAGAATGTACTTTTTATTGTATTTTTTTATAGAACCGCGCCTGCTTTGATGTCTGATACGGTTCTTCGACTCCCCCTCCCTATACCGACAGGTGCATGAATTTCCCACAAAGCCAAGGGACGTCATGACCTTGATCATATGCATTCAGAGATGAGAATGTAGACAAGATTCAGACCTCCACGTGAATCACATGCCGTTACGGAGAATTCTACACAAACATCCTGAATACGGGATTTTTGGAAACGTAAACCTGATTTCCGACATCATGAAAACGTTATAACGGTACATTACCGCCCAATCCGCGAACAATGAACACTTCTATCACAAACATCCCCTTTAGTTTGGAAAGCAGACGAATTCACTATACAAGACAGCTTGGACAACAGCGCGTACTACAACCAATAACTAAACAAATAAACAAAACAAACCAAAAAACAATGAATAAATAAATAAAATGTAATAAAGTTTACCATCTTTCACAGTGGAGAACAATAGCGGTTGGGTAGGGGTTATATGTAAGTTATATTGCCGGATTCACAACAAAAAAGTGTTATGCATTATCATGTAATGGCCCGCTCATTTTCATTTTTTATTTTTTTATTCATAAAAATGTTGATTTCGATAACTAAAGTGAAGACAGACAAAATTATATGCATCGTTCTATTGTTCTACAACAGAGCCAGCTATTTCAAAGCCTGTTTTCTCAGTTGTGTAATTTTAACTCCAAGGAAGTAATTAATATGACAACATGTACGTCCAGAATGGGAGGGACGATGGAGCTCTGGCCCTATATACCAAATGATCGCTTATATACAGTGCAGGCTTTCCAACCATGTACAGTATGTAACTCAATTTCCTTTAACTCAATAGCCCTACCCTTTTTGTGGGTCACAAATAGCATTTATTTTTACTATAGGTTTCCCGGTCAATTTTGGCAAAGGAGCAGCCAATTTAACGACCGCGCCAATCTATTTCGCGCGAAATCGGATTTATGACAGGTCAAAAGTACTGTTGCGTCATTCGATTTAAAGGAAGGATAGGGCCTACACCATTTGCAGATATCGAAATAATTTACTACCGAATCATTAAGAAATATCTTACTCATCCGGACGGCGATCGCGAAAAAAACACAAATAACATAAGAATAACTGCTCGACGCTGGTTGAAAACAAACGTTTTTTCGTGCTTTTCTATAGCATCCATGATTGTAAAACTTTGGACAGGTCAGTTAAACGATATTTACTATAAAATACAACCCCCCAAATCCACCCATTCATGATAATTCAAGCAATTACCAATGGTGTATCCTACCTTTAACCATGAAAACCTGTAGTTTTCTTCATATTATTACTTCTCTTCGTGAATTATTTTAATTCTATACACGATGAGCAATCGCATTCAGTGGTTGGATTACATTATACTATAAGTTAATTTTGTTTCAAAATGCAGAGCTAGAAATAATCACCGACAATAATCACAGTTAACAATTTCTTAAAGCGCGTATTTTTCATGTTCATGTTCATTTGAAAATTTAAATTGAAACGTTCAGGAACCATAATGATAGTTTTGCCGATTCAAAGAATACAATATATCTAAAGCATAATATAACAAAATTATTGTTTAAAGGCAGCATATAGATATCAAACAGTAGCTCAAGCAATTTTTTTTTTTTGAAGACATTTCAAAATGTCCATTTGGTTGGGGTATTTGCAGTTTCTTGTGGAAGTTGTGGTATTTGCCCCCAAATTACAGGTTTGCAACCGATTAACAAACTATAAAATATAACGTCACACCTTTCTGGACAATCGTTACAAATTTCTTCTACAGCCATCTGCAGATGGTACTCAGAGAGCCTAAAAGGTTCCAAGTCGAACCGACTTTGCAAAGTGTCAAAGTGTGTTGTCTTAACAACCCTGTGCAAATCGAATGGGGACAATTGCTGGAAAAAGATAAACATTTGATAAATGTTAGGCCCTACAAAAACAATAGTTGATTCAGCAGTGACGCCGAAGCAACATTGTAACTAAAGTGGGAGGTAGACTTGAAACTGAAATTTTGTTCACGAGCGAACGAAGTTAGCTTAATAATCAGTTTCTCAAAAATGAAAGCATTATGTTAGGCCTATAGGCGCAATCGTTTCAAAATAGTTTGTCAGTTTCGTTTTTGAACAAAGTATAAAATAATAAACCACCTATATTTATTAAAGGTGGATAACATGTACAACATTTGCAGACATCGGTTTTGTTTAATACCGAATTGTTGAAAAACATCTTACTTATTTGAAAGTAAATATTGATTGTAGGCAACCAGCAAAATAATTGCGCTAGATATCTTGTAATTGTTCCAGAAAATATTTACCAAACGGCGTTCCCGGAAAAAACAAAACAAGAACAACAGTACTGCCCAAAGCCGGTTGAAAACGAACGCGAGTTTTCTTGCTTTTTTCTCGGCATCCATGATTGTAAAACTTCGGACAAGTCTGTTAAACGATATTTACCACAAAATATTGAATAACCCCAAAGCCCCACCTATTCCTGATAATTCAAGCAATTACCAATGGTGTATGGTATACCTTTAAACCCATACGACTCCGTATATTTATTCCGTGTTATTGTGTAAATTTGTCGCAATCCTCTAGACGGAAATATAGTTTTGATGAGAATGAAACATTAGTCCGTACACGCTGCGTTTTGTAAAAAAGGAGAAGAAAAAAACCAACTAGTTCTGTGGTGTATTGCGTGGGCGGTGTAAAGGAGAATATTTGCTTTTGAGTAATGTAGTTTTCAGAAATGGATTTCTTTTTGGCGGGGGGGGGGGGGGGGGGGAGGAGTATAGTATGTACATGTTATAGCAAATATTGTTACACTGACTTGTTTCACGTTTTTGGTTGTAGATGCTAGAAGAAAAAAGAAAACCAATCGTTTTCTTGTAGTCTGTTTCCTCAATTAGTTTCCACCCCACGAAACGGAACAATTTATAGACATTGGGGAATTATTGGACATAAGGTCAGAGCATCAGTCTATGTGGCTTGTACCACTTCACCTGTGTGTAATCAACAGCAAAATAATAAAAAAATGCAGAATAAATATTTAAATAATATGACAAATTTGCAGTATTTAAAAAAAAAAACAGTCCGTGGACCAGCATTGGAAAATGTATGCATGTACATGTACATTGTACATCAATACCACTTTACTTGAAAATGTCAGCACACCAGGAGCCATTTTGGTTACAGAGTGAATTAGATGTCATTTCCTAACTCCGAAAGTCCAGGGAAAGTATTTGGAATTTATTTAGTATTTTATTTGTCTTTATGTTTGCAAATGTATATTCCCTTTAAGCACATGTAAATGGAAGCATTTTATTTCTGGGTGTATTTTGTTTTGGTTAAATCGTGGTTAAACGCATTCCACATCAACCTGCATGATGGCGCCAACCCACCATGGGAGGTAGTGGACCAACTGTCCTGCCCCCAGCGCTTGTAACAAACAAAAAATGCAAAGCAAAGAAACGAGAAAAAGAAAGGACTTTGATTTGTGGGACAAGATTTATAAATTTGCTACATCAAAAAGGATTCATTGAGTGTACATACTGTAAAGAGAGCAGGAAGCAAGAACACGTTTCCAGCCTATTTCCTCCTCTTTTCACGACGGTAAAGGTCGTTTTTCCCCCGCATTTTTTCCTCTCTGCGCCTTTTATCATGTTTATGTTGTTGACTCATGGTCCACATTCCATTCACAGTGGCAGCCCGGCCAGACAAGAGACGCTCGGCCGTTTGGCCAATCAAGCGCGTCCAACGGTATCACGTGGGTTGACCGCAGATGTCAATCACGTGATACATCCTTCACCATTGAACCATACGTGTGTACAGCTGAAACGTGAAGCGGACTTTTATATAGGTAGAGCACACGGGGTCCATCCACACGCACGCAGTAAAGGTACAGTGTTCATTCGATGCAGTGGCCATGCATTGGACGAGCGTGTATGGCCGTCGAATGCAGCTATAATCCATGGTGCATGTACACACCGTATACATGTCCATGTCTCCAACCGAAAATCGACGTTTATTGCTACCAGAGTAGGGCCAAACGGCGACGATGTGTCGGCCCTAAAACCCACCAAAGCGACATGTCGGGTGAGGCCCACATATCCTGCCTCTTCCCTGAAATACTAGCGCTCATCTTCAGCTATCTGGACGTGAAAGACAAGGGTCGTGTTGCTAAAGTGTGCCGGTCATGGAGGGACGCATCGTATCACCGGTCAGTGTGGCGCGGAGTGGAGGCCAAACTACACATCCGCCGCACCAACCCGTCTTTGTTCCCCAGTCTAGTGGCCAGGGGGATACGGCGAGTACAAATCCTCAGTCTTCGAAGGAGTCTCAGCCATGTTTTACAAGGTATGCCTCACATCCAGAGCCTAAACCTCAGCGGTTGCTACAATCTCACAGACTTTGGGCTGTCGCATGCGTTCGTGCATGAAATACCCACACTGACAGTACTCAATCTCAGTCTGTGCAAGCAAATAACGGACACCAGTCTGTGGAGAATAGCACAGTATCTCAAGAACTTGGAATCTCTGGACCTGGCCGGTTGCTGTAACATAAACAACACGGGCCTGCTCGTCATCGCGAGGGGGTTGCCTAAACTCAAGTGTCTGAACCTGCGGAGTTGTCGGCACGTTTCCGACGTGGGGATAGGCTACCTAGCTGGCATGAGCAACGAGGCAGCTCAGGGGGTGTGCAACTTGGAGGAGCTAGTGCTACAGGACTGCCAGAAGATCACAGACAGCGCGCTAGGCAACGTGGCGCAGGGACTACCGCAATTACGGATTTTGAACCTCAGCTTTTGCTGCGGTGTGACAGACTCGGGAATGGTCAACCTGTCCCGCATGCCAAGCCTACGGGAGCTGAACCTCCGAAGTTGCGACAACATCAGCGACATCGGGATCGCGCACCTGGCCGAGTGCGGCGGTCACTTCACGACGTTGGATGTCAGCTTCTGCGACAAGATAGGAGACGCGGCGCTGACGCACATATCTCAGGGAATGTACAATTTGACCAACATCAGCCTCAGCTCTTGCCACGTGACTGACGATGGGCTTGACCGCTTGGTGCGCAACCTGCACGGGTTGACCACGCTCAACATCGGCCAGTGTGTGAAGGTCACAGACAGGGGACTCAAACTGATCGGAGACCATCTGCACAAACTCAAGTGCATCGACCTGTACGGCTGCACCAAGATCACGACAGTTGGACTGGAGAGAATAATGCAGCTCCCGTGCCTGTCGGTCCTGAATTTAGGTTTGTGGCACAAGAGGTAGCGCATTGCTAAACCCCATAACACGCAGTCCTATACACAAACCACATGTACAATGTACATGTACTCCGATGTTTACTGCGGTGTACATGTGCTGTATAACCACGGAGGAAGGTTCATTGTGTATACCAAGGCCTTGTAATTTGTATTGTGTACCACAATCTACTACTGCAGACGGAGTTGTTTTTTGTTTTTAGTTTGTTTGGTTGGGTTCTTTTTAAGGGGGGGGGGGGGGGGGGTGCATTTTGAATAGCGAGCGCCTGTCGGAACAACTAGCGGTCACACAATCTATCCAAGCAGGTCAGACAACCAACCGCACGCACACCGCATGTGTGCGTTCAGCCAGCCTATGTTCAAAGCCAGCAGCCTGTTCATTGTCAGTTTGCAAAGAACTGCTGGAGGCAATTCATAAGGGAAAACCTGGCTCTGTGTTAATAATATGCTTGGAATATGGTGGGTGCCTGCCACGGTACGCGGTATTATCCCTTCCCAATCCTAAACCAGGGATTATACTGGGTCTTTTTGACAAGAGAATTCTATACACTTCCTGCCCTCTGAAAGGCAGGGTGCGCCTGGGTCAAATTCCGCCATACCCCCCCCCCCCCCCCCCCCCTAATAAGGTTGAACGAACGATATACATGCACATTGTACGTACGACTATTTGAATTACTCGGCGCTGTTATTTTCTACCCCAAGAACGTGCTAAAATACATCATACATGTTTTATTGTTTATCCTAAAGTATATTAATATCATTTTGTCAATGTTTGATAACAATTTGTTAAAGGTCAATAATTGAAATGGCACAATTGTTAGTTTTATCTTAATATAAACGAATGTACTGGGAATGTCGACACAATCGTTCCGTTTGGTTTTTGTGTGTGTAAAGGCTATTTTAAAGGGGTCCACGTGATAGTCCATAGGATCGATAATCCGAGGTTTATTGATACGAAGGTTCGATAGTCGGAACGCAGATTTCCCATAAGCGGGGGTTCATTAGTCTAAAAACGAAATAAGGTTCTTTAAAGGTAAGATACACCATTGGTTATTGCTTGAATTGTCATATTTGGGGGGTTGTATTTTATAGTAAACATCGTTTAACTGACCTGTTCGAAGTTTTACAATCATGGATGCCAAGGAAAGCAGAGAAAAACGGCTTTCGTTTATAACCGGCGCCGGGCAGTGGTACTTATGTTGTTTTTGGTTTTACTGACCTGTACGAAGTTTTACAATCATGGATGCCGAGGAAAGCAGAGAAAAACGGCGTTCGTTTATAACCGGCGCCGGGCAGTGGTACTTATGTTGTTTTTGGTTTGTTCCCGATCGCCGTCCGGCGATCGCGAAAATTTACAATTTACATTGTTTTATATACAATTCAATTTTTCGGAACAGTTATAGATATCTATAGCGCAATCATTTTGCCGGATGCCTACAATCATTGTTTACTTTCAAATAAGTAAGATGTTTCTTAATAATTCGGAAGTAAAATTTGTCGAAATCTGCAAATGGTGTATCCTTACCTTTTAATCCGAACATTATTTTGCTGCGATAGTCCGAAGGTAAGAAAGTACGAAGTTAGAATGAGGTTAAATTAATCCTAAAGTTTGATATTCCGAATCGGCACTATCGAACCTCGCTGTCGATTCCGACTATCGATTCCGACTTTCGAACCTTATCGTCGATTCGGACTATTATTATTATTTTTTCTTCCATTTTCAGAATAATAAAACCTTCGGACTATCGAACCTTTGGACTATCGAGCGCCTTCCATTTTAAATAATATTAATATTTTTTAAATCGGGTAATTGTTTTTCCCCAGTGAATTGGACAATTTGCAGCAAATTATGTCGGTGTCGCTGTACTGTATGACACTGACGAGAAAAAGAAAAAATATTGCGTAGTTGATAAAATAAGAAATAACGCGCGTATTGTCGTTATTAACGCCTACCCACCCATCTCCCTCCTTTATATTAACGCCAAGAGTCCGTAGGCACTGCTGCTAGGTTCTTTTTTTGGTGGTGGGGGGGGGGGGCGTACGCCGGGGAACCCTTAGCTTGATGCTAGGCAAGGCTCTCCCGTTCTGTAGATCCCGGCGCCCGGAGACACGGCGAGTCACGCTGGGCTAAGCTACCCATATGCCTTGGCTGCCTATTTCTCGATCCTCCCTCATCCATCCAGCGTGGGTGATAAACAGAGCTGAGAAGCCCCAGGGTCGCGTGTAGATCGGGGTCCTTTCAGTTCAGTTGGGTCCGTTCCTATAAACACTGCGCCACTGATATTTTTTAATTCCATCTGCTGTGCCTTTGGACTCATAGACAAGGGATAAGAATGGTCGAGTGTGGTGTGAATCTTGGCGCTTATGATGAAAACCCCACGGGCGTCAAACCCAATTTGTATTATTAATGAGCCGACATTATGCATTCTCATGCAGCGCCCGTATAAGTTTGTATGCCGCTATGATAAATGTTTGATGTCTAGTTCTTTAATTATAAGTGATGTAATGGTCAAAACTGGTTTCTTATTAAACAAATTCGTTCCCAAGTCACTCATTTTTTAATTGTATGGAATTGAATAACGAATCCTGTTTTAGTTTTAAATTTGAAACTTTCACACAAAAATGTGTTACTGTCTTGACAATGGCTAGGTGTCTTACATTAACCCTATTACGTCCTATAGGCAATCATTTGGGGGTACAGTACCCAGTACTACAAAATACATGTACTATTCGATTCATAGGCCACTGTAGTCAGAGCAGTGGCGGCACCAGACTCAAATATTGCCCTTACATTGTCAATGGTCTTGAAATATAAATAAGCCACTGGAGCAACAGACCACAGAGTCGTACACAGAATTAGCTGAACCATGGCTGAACACTATCGGCGGATCTATAAATGCACGAGTGGCGTGTTTTGTCTACCAAAGTACCAATATTTATAATGCTTTTATCGACCTAAAATGTGTCCGCAGAACCGATAATTCACACCGTCTTCAACTTTTTATGAATCTGATTTTCAGATAAAGTGTTGGGGCAAAACTGGTTTGTTTGTCGGGTTTTTTTTTTGGGGGGGGGGGTTTTGTTGGGTTTTTTGGTGGGAAGGGAGGAAACAAGAGCGCCGCCACTGAGTAAAAACACTGCATACTGCAGTTTACTTAAAGGTAGGATACACCATTGGTAATTGCTTGAATTATCATGAATGGGTGGATTTGAGGGTTGTATATTTGTAGACAAGTCATGTCCGAAGTTTTACAATCATGAATGCCGAGGAAAGCAAGAAAAGCAGCGTTCGTTTTCAACCGGCGTCGAGCAGTAATTTGCTCTTATGTTGGTCTTTTGGAACAATTTGTTAGAACAATTACAGGATATTTAGCGCAAGACTTTTGCTGGATACTTACAATCAATATTTACTTTCAAATAAGTAAGATATTTCTTAATAATTCGGTCGTAGAACATTTCGATATCTGCAAATGGTGTATCCTACCTTTAAGTAGTATTTTGTAGTACATGTACATGTATTGGTGACGTAAGGGTTTGCGAAGTACGAAACGACACGGCCTACTTTAAATAGTTGGGAAATAATACATGACTTTTCATTTTGACTGAAAAAAAACCCACAAAAAACCTACATTAAACAAAATATATTTTAATGTACAAACCTGGGATTTGTAAAATTACTAAGGTTTATTCATTTATTTTTTCTTCCTTTTTTAGTTTTCTTTATGAATTTCCTCTGTTACGTTTTTCCTGTTCTCGGCCGTACAAAGGTCGGACAGTATGCAATACACAGCAGGGTTGTTGTGTGATATTGAACATATCTGTAATTCCTTCGGATAGCTATCAGTAAGAATTTAATATCAGCTAAGAATGTTTTCGATTTCGCAATATCTACGTGTCTGTTTCGAAACACGGGTTGGGACATTACAATCGAGAAAGCCGGTGAACTGCAGGTATATAAATGTAAAAGAGTGAAAAGGTCACTCTAAAAAAAATAAACTCTCATAAAACAACTCAAAAAAGTAAATATTCACTTTTTTGATGAGCCATAATGAAGGACAGTTTTTGTTTGGAGTTTTCCTTTGTAATATGGCTCATCGAAAAAGTGAATATTTACTTTTGTTTTTTGTATATTTTAGAGTTGTTTTCACTCTGAAACTCTTCATTTCACTTTTATTTGATTGGATGATTGGATGTATAAGAGATTAACTCTTTTTGAGTGAGCTTTTTACTCTTTTACATGTAGAAGTAACGTCAAAATATTGGCCAACATGAATCACCCTTGCCCTGTTTACGGGCAATTGCCTTAAAGGTAGGATACACCATTGGTATAATGGCTTGAATTATCATGAATGAGTAGATTTGGGGGGGTTGTAATTTATAGAAAGTATCGTTTAACTGACCTGTCCGAAGTTTTACAATCATGGATGCCGAGAAAAGGCAAGAAAAACGGCGTTCGTTTTGAACCGGCGTCAAGTACAGTAGCTCTTATGTTCTTGTTTTTTTCGCGATCGCAGTCTGGCGATCGCAATTTGTTTTTTAAATAAACTTTTTCGGAACAATTGCTGGATATCTAGAGCAATCGTTTTGCTGGATGCCTACAATCATTATTTACTTTCCAATAAAGTAAGATATTTCCGAATAATTCGGTAGTAATTTTTGTTCCCGATATCCTACCTTTAAGCAAAATTTTGCAAATGTTTAATTTAAGTGTTGGAAAGCAAGAGTAAAATATTAATTTGGTACACGTACTATGGGAAAATACACGGTTGTATAACGATTAGACATGACTGTACATTGTATTTCATGTGTTTAATAATACTACATATTATATACACATTAGTCGGGCAGATTTTTTGTTCAATCAAAATGATAAAGGCGTGGAATTTGGCGCACAATCATAATACAGTGTAAGTCAGGAGAAATATTTTTGCCTATAGGGCCATCGCAGAATTGTCCTGAAAAAAAATATAGGTAAGATAACATCCAATTTATCAAATTCCAACTGTCTTTCTCATGACATACTCTGTGTGCCAAATTACATGCTGTTATCATCAAGTGAACAATTCTATATCAAATTGTGTACCTATCTGCCTGACTAGTACTAGTACGTACAGAAAAGGGACCGCGGTAAAAATTTGCATTTTGTCATAGCGTGATGCAAACTGGTGCCCGTTATCTTAAAAACAATTTTAAAAAAATAAAATAAAAAAACACAAAATATTATTCCATTGATTTTTAAAATACAAAGTGTATTGATATTGTTGGAAGAGTATTTTCCTATAAAAAATAAATAAAGGTTAACCAGAAGAAAAATGGCTTGGTTTGTTTTATTTTGGGCTTTCGTTGTAAAAATTGAAATAAGTGCTGCATCAGCCGTCGGATACCGGAAAGACGTGCCCTCCGGCTGGCTGCTGCGAATTCACCACAATGTGATGTGCGTTAAAGAGAGCCAGATGTGTGTTAAGTCTTCTGAAAACTTGTTTTTGTGAACTTATTTTACTGCATGTACGTTTATACAGGGTGGACAAACTTTCACTACTCAGAGAATTAGATTTTCGAATATACATGTACATGTGTATGGCTGTGACATTTTGTTTGAAGGAAAATGATACCAAGAACTCCTAGTTCGGTCCATGCAGTAGTTTTGACCCTGGCGCCTTTTTTGTGTGAACCAACATCAGGGGCTCTAATTAGTGAGATTTAAAGCTTTGCATGGTGGAGACTAGACTTAGAAAGATTTGCGGTAAACACCATGTGGAAGGATCTCTTTGAGAAGAGGTAGTAGGGTGGTTCCGATAAGAACCGGTGCTGCTATAAAACCACCGGTTCTTATCAGAACCACCCTACCTCTTCCTAAAGAGATCCTTTCACATGGTGTCACCGCAAATCTTTCTTAGGATTAGAGCCCCTGAAATTTGAGCGTCTGAGCTTTTGTGATCAAGATGACTATTTTTGTATTATGTCAAACGAACTTTTATTTGAAAGCATGGATATTTTGTAGAATGCATTTACGGGATTGATGTCATTTCAATAAGTGTTCCAACGAAACCCGGACAAAGTGTTTTATTACAATGTAATTTCGGAATGGATTTTACCATTTTGACGTTTTTGATTTTTCTGATTCACAAACTATTTATCTACAATCTCCCTAAATTTGAACATAATCTGTCACCTAGAAGTGTGTTTTTGGTGGAGTTTGTGAAATAATTGTGTATAGAAATAGCGGGATTTTCTAAATTTCAAGGCTGTTTATCTCATAATCAGGTTGTCGGGGTTTTATCACTAAATCTTACCCCAGGGAAGATAGGGTGGGGGTACATATGTAAATGATACATCATTTTAAAGCTAAGAACCTACAGAATTTGGAAGAAAAATAAAATTAAAAAAAAAAAAAAAAATGTCAAAATGTCCGGGTTTCGTTGGAGCAGGTCACAGCCCCTGTCAACAAATTGTGAAATCTTAAAACTTGAATTTCTAGACGCTTTTGGACAAACTTTCGTACAACTGAATTTTAATGCATATACATGTACATGTAGCCTACCAAATATTCTACTGAATCCTGAAGTTGTGAAGTCATGTACATCCACTTGACACTTAGAATAGGGTCTCTATTTTGCGTGTACGTGTACACCAAGTACAACACGACGTGGTGCAAAACTGACTCATTACTATGCACCAAGCAAAGGCTGACTCATTTTACGTATAATTCATTACAGAACCGAGCCCAGTCTAATGCATTTTCTGGAACCTCAGTTTCTAAGGTTCGACCCGGGGAGGGGGTCCACTTAGGCCCAACTCCAATGCATTACGTAACTTTAGCTTCCCAGGACACAAGGCTTTCTTGGCATAACAATAGATGTGGTGAAGTGAATGCAATTAGGGTAAACCCATTAGTGTAATTGTTATCTGGGGTTAAACAAACACAGGCACTAATAACCAAACAAATGCATTCGATTGGACTCGGTTTTGTAATGATGCACCAAGTTGTTGCAAAACTGACCAATTATCAAGAAAGGGTATTACATTGTATACCATCTCACGATGAACAAACACATTACAATTAAACTAAATTACTATTAAAGATTATCAAAATCTTAAACGATAAAGTAATTACTGAAGATGTTGTTACAGCGAAAAGTCAACTTTAAGGAAAGTCCCAAAGGTGAAGATGGTTGCTCTGTCCATAGAGTCTGTTCCTTGCTCTATGCTCTGTCCTAACGTCGGATACCGAAGCAAAACTGTTTATGAATGGGGCAGACATAACCACAGATTGATGACAAGGTTTGTTCCGTAATTCCTCCATTAATTTGTACATAAAACATGTTTCTTTCTTCTAAATAGCTTTTCCAACAACACTCTCTGTACATATCACGATACAAGTACATGTAAAAACAGTTACCAGAAATCCAAGTACATTAAGCCTCTTTAATGTAATTGCGCATTCCTTAAACTTCAAAGCTCCGTTTTGATATTGTTTTTACAGCAAACTTTTGTTGGGGACAAACGCACCCACTGCTTTCGATGAACTGCATAGACGTTTTTCAAGTTGCCGTCTGATTTAAGCCAGGTATTTTGGAGTCTGGGTAAAGAATCACGATTTGACACTTTAGCCAAAGTTGGTATAATCTTTATATTAAATGTTCAAGTTTAGCCGCAATGTGGCCAGAATTCGGGTTTTTTCAGGTGATGTTGGTGTATGCGCTCGTGAAACCTTGCGTTCTTATTCCTCCATGCTTAATACCTGTAATAGAAAAAGAATCAGTGGGACTGGAAATAAGGCTAGCTCCTTTCAGAACTATAAACCTCTTCTGAACATGACCTTGCAATTTGGGATCAGAAAAAGCGCGCATTCCATGTCAGCCGCATGCCCAAATGTCACTAACCCTTGGGGGCCCAGCCCGGGTTTAGTTTCGATTCCCCGCGGCGGTTCAGCAAAAAAGAAGGAAAAAAGTCCCCACAGTACCGTTCACTCGCAATTTGCAGCCATGAAGGGAGAGTTTATTGTGACCCGGTGGAAAAGTCTTCTTCGCTGACTGATAATTATTTGCTTCGGCACGCACGGACTCGCTGCCGAAACAAATCTTGTTTCGGTAGGCGGAATTTAGTTCGGCATTTTTTCAGTGATTTTTCCCGGAATGCCAAATTCGATGGTCACATTAACCCTGTTATGTTGCGACCGCCGACTTTGGCACTTTGGAAAGTCGGATCGACTTGGGATTTCGTAATATTCCTGGGGACCATCCGCATGTGTCTCGAAGAAATCTGTGGCGATCGTCCAGCCAGGAAGGTGTGACGTTATGTAACTTAAAAAGATTAAAAAGATTCAATCTTTAAAATTCAATAAAACAATTACAAAAACCGTAAAAGCCCTGAACTTGACCTATGTGGGAATTGATAGAATAATCCAGGATATTCATTTTATCTCCCGTGCGTAAAATCGCTTGACCCTTTCTTCCGGTCCAAACCGGAAGTGCCTCATAATTTGAAAGTGGGAACATGATGTGAACTTACTATCATCAACGATGTAAGTCTCTGGCTAGGTTGTACCATAGACAAAACAGTTAACGGTGACGTTATACGGTGTCATAGCGCCCTCTAGTGACAGGTTTAACAGTGTTTAAAGGTAGGATACACCATTTGTAGATATCGAAAAAAATTACTACCGAATTATTAGGAAATAGTATACTCATTTGAAAGTAAATAATGATTCTAGGCATCCAGCAAAATGATTGCGCTAGATATGCTGTATTTATTCCGAAAAATATAATTTTATAAAGAAAAATTCGGGATTGACAAAGATAACATAAGAATAACTGCCCGACGCCGGTTAAAAACGAACGCCGTTTTTCGTGCTTTTCTCGGCATTCATGATTGTAAAAATTCGAACAAGTCAGTTAAACGATATTTACTATAAAATACAACCCCCGAAATCTACCCAGTCATGATAATTCAAGCAATTACCAATAGTGTATCCTACCTTTAAAATGGAATAATATATCACTTTATATTTGATGTATATAATCAGCTTCCTGCTACGAACAATGATGACGTCACCAGACCAGAAGTTACAATGAAACTTCCTTTAAACCTTAAAAAACGGTCCGATCGTCACGAAACTTGGTGGGATGGTGACACCGGTGACCGGTGACACATTTTTCTATGACCAGGTCTAAGCAGTTTCGGTGCACTTTTGACGTCATTGACAAACCAAACCATATACATACTCGCACTTGTGTTCGTCCACGAACACGAACTCTCAAATTTGTATCCTAGTGGAGACATCTCTTTGTTCTCGTGTACAAACTGCTTAAAAAGTCGGGCACCTTTTTCAAAATGCTCCTATTTCAACCACAATTAATTTCCTGGGTTGAAATTTCGACCCAATATACCCTATATCATACCCTAACCCAAACACTAACCCTAACCCACATCCTAAACCTAGTTTTTGAGTAATTTGAGGCACACTCCAAAAATCTAATTCGTGAAATTCCCTGTGGCGACCTATTCATCTATAGAAATTTACCTTCCGGCGTCCTTTTGTCTCCATTATACACATTGTGTTCAGGTCTCCAGAGGGTACCGAATTTCAGATCACATTTCTAGTATACATTTGTTTTAAAATAAATTACACATTTTTTAATTTTTTTATATATATTACTGAGGTCAACTTACAAACTCTACATGCACAGAGTAAACTTGAGATACGGATTAACACCATTTGTTTTGGCTAGTATGATTTCGAAAATGGATGAGTTAGTGGGTTCATACTTATAGAAAATATCGTCACGTTGACGTGTTTTTTTGAGTTTGGGGTTCACTAGGCCTATATGCCGGAAAACCCAAGAACATCAATTGTGTTTCTGTAGTCTAGTTCCTTGCCTTTCTTCAGATGAAACAGAGCGATTTATATAGAGTCCAATTTTTAGGTTAGGAAACCAGACTAGTTGACTGGCACCCATTTTAAGATGTGTAATATTGAGCTGGTATTGCAAATAACATGTTGAGTAACTAAATTTGGTAAATTGGGGGTCAAGTGTTAACAAATAGTCAGGTTTTTCCAACGATTGTCGGCCGGCATTCGTAAAAAAATGGTACAACATTTCACGTTTCTTGAAAACTACAGCACACTAGGTGCCATGATTTCACAAGATGCTTGAGACCATTTATTCATTTACAGTCACGTGAGGTATTTCATAATAATTAAGTAGTTTTAGTTTGTGCAAATGGTGTTTTGGTACACTTTTGGCAAATGGTACCCGGCTTATTTGTTTTCCTGTCTGCACTCTAAAAATTGTAAGGTATGACAAATTATCTGTTGTACAATGTATTAATATCTCATGAAAGAATCTATCTGAATAGAGGGAACCCTCAGAGTTTAGACTTGATATTCGGGAAGCCCCGATGGCACAAAACAGCCGTATATCCTTTTACAAAACAAACCCACTGCCGCCCCGTGAAAACAGTCTTTTTACTTGAGGTCACCATAATGAAACACAAAATAAAATACAAACTAAATGCGTTTGTTTAATATTTATTTCGCTTAGTTATACACGTAACAGCCAAACACATAACACCATAGAAGCCGCAAGGTATAGTGATTTGACTAAAACTTGTAAAAGAGAGAAGAAAACACGTCCGAGTAGGGATTGTTATTGGACTTTTCTGTCTAATAAAGGCATACACGAAACAGTCGTAACTTCTCTATAAAGGCGCAGATGTACAACCGTCAAGAAAAAAATCCGGATGACACGCAGAAACCTTCTTGGATGTGCCCGCGTGTCTTCCCGGCGAGTTGCATCCTCCAGGCTGCAGGATATACAAGTTCACGTCTGTCGGTGTACCCAGGGGGATATCTGTCAGGGATTCGGACGTGCTGTATGCGCCCCGACTCCGTCACCGACTCGCCTACCCCGCGCTCGCCCCCGAGACACGTTGTTGGATCAATAGTTGTGTGGTAGAGAGTGGGTGCGGAAATGACCGGTCACTTCTTCGACTCTCTAACCGTGGTTAGAGAGAGTTTAGTAATCCTGTCCACGGACCTTTTTTCTTCTCTAAAACACCGTGTACTGTATTACGAGGGGTCAAAAGTTGGTTGGATGGATGCATGCATCTTCGTCTGTGAGCGCACTTAGCGCACAATGCATTGAAGTAAAAAATAAACACCTAAAACCCTCGTACTGAACCGCACGTAGCCTATGAGGGTTTCACGTAAGGTAACAGTACCCCCTTCTTACTTTGCCCTGGTAAACGTAGACAAGGTTGCTTATACAATTATGTATTCGGTTAAAAATGTTGAGAATCAGTCAAAAACAATTTACATTGCGTGACATTTCGGCAGGTGATGCCATGACCCGGGGGCCAATTTCAAGGAGCTGCTAAGCACATACAAATTGCTTAGCATGGACATTATTCCCCTGGCAAAAACAGGGTTAAACCAAATTGTCAGGTGATGTTTTCAAGTGACTGGTAGTGGTATTATGTTAGTTTTGGCTCAGCATGAGCACATGGAGTCTTGACTGGTAACCTGTTTTTACTGAGCGAGACGTTTTCGTGCTAAGCAGAAATTGTTGTGCTTAACAGCTCCATGATATTATCCCCTGTTCTACTTGTGTTATTTTCAACTGTACTTAGTTACAGCCGCGCAGCGCCTGCAGTTAAAACACATGTGCAATTATTAAAGGTGACATGGTTACTTAGTAAATTTGGTCGTGCATGCACATACATTGTTTATCAATACTTTTTAAAGGTATAGGATACATGCAGATATCGAAAATATTTACTACCAAATTATTAGGAAATATCTTACTCATCTGAAAGTAAATAATGATTGTAGGCATCCGTCAAAATAATTGCACTAGATATTCTGTAATTGTTCCGAAAAATTAAATTTTATTCAAAAAAAATCGCGATCGCCAGACGGCGATCGCGAAAAAACAATAACAACATAAGAACAACTGCCCGACGCCGGTTGAAAACGAATGCCGTTTTTTTGCTTTTCTCAGCATCCATGATTGTAAAACTTCAGACAGGTCAGTTAAACGATATTTACTATTAAATAAAACCCCTAAATCCACCTATTAATGATAATTTACCAATGATAATTACCAATGGTGTATTTTACCTTTAAGTCCTTTTTTCTCTCTCACAGTATTACCGTGTAAAACCTATAAATCCAGCCCCAAGAATGACGTCACGAGACAAATCGCGCGTTTGACGGCGGTAAGGGGGGGGGGGGGGGGCGCACCGGCTTTGATCGATAGTGAATCACTGGCCTTGCATGGCTGGCAATGATTTGAAACTGTCGACATTTCGACAATTATTATGTCGATGCATAATATGAATAGACCCAGGCCAGATGTAATGTTCGCCCATTTAGCCACATGCCCATGGGCACTTTTCTAGTCCAACGTATCAGACGTCTGCTGTTTGTGTACAACATAGAAAAAGATATATATCTTTATTATGTATTAACCCTGACGTATACTCGGCATTCATTTGAGTGTACAGTACACAGTACTACAAAATACGACCGGTACTCAATTCACATAGGTCAGTGTAGTATTACTGCATTGTTGTATTGTGTGACGATATGATTAATCTCGCTTTTTTGTAGAACACATTCACTGATTGACCAAACCGTAATGACACGTGACGACCTAAAAGTCAAAAGTTAGGACAACTAATCTCTATTGTTTGTCATTATCTTGCCCCTACTTCCCCAAAACGTACCTTTTGTCCTATGCGTTTTACGCTTCTCCTACTTTTCTTTTAACCTCTATATAGCGTGCCAAATTCGGCTCGGAAATATCAAATCTGTATTAAATCACGGCCAAATATGCTACCCAATTTCCATCCGTAATCATATCACACGCTGGCTCCCGCACTCAGCCAAAAAAAGTACAGTTCCTTTGTCGGTTGAGGAGTCAAAATATGATGTTATTAACGCGGGTATATCGGGCCTACAGCACTAGTATAGTACGGGCTGTCAGTGCACTTAAAAAACTAGACCTATTATTAAATCTATGCACAGACGAATAACAAGAAGAGAATACCGGGGACTACGCACCCTGCGGTCCCGATTATGAAAATAACGCCAAACCCGAAGGGAATCTCTGATTTCTTTCTTTACTCTCTCTCTCTAATTTATGATGATTAAACGCACTGGATGAATTCATAAATCTTTGTCGGGTTTAATAATGTGGATGAGTTGCGATTTTGTGATGGGTTTTACTACTATAGTTTGAAAAGGCTGGAAACGGAAATGTATCAAGAACGAATGATGAATAATGCAGAAATCCTGCCGACAGAAATGTCAATGACTCATTACTGTGAAATGTAGAAAAATAGGAAATGTACATAAAAAATGGAGAAAAACATTTCCAAAGTAGGTTGTCAAATTGTGCATATCTTTCCACCTCATCGTTACGAAAAGAGGGAAATGTTTTGGTATAGTGGTCGACAATTAAAAGAAAAAAAATTAAACAGTGAAAACTTAAATGGTCGTAGCGATAAAATGAGTTCTAGGTATTTTTCAGTCTAGTCAATAATATAATGGTGGCCCTGGAGGGACTACGTAGATCGTGAATATATTGACGTCAATCTTCGCGACAATCTTCACGACTTTCCCCAAAGTCGCGAATATTGACGTCAACATTGACGTCAAATTTCACGACTTGCCCCTAAAGTCGCGAATGTTTACGTCAGTATTCGCGACTTTGGGGAATGTCGTGAAATTTGACGCGAATATTGGTCAATATTCACGATATGCGTGTCTATCCAGCTGGGCCACCATAATAATATGTGCTTTATTGCTATGTTATTTTTATTAAAGGGATCGAGCCGCACATTATAATTGTTTTTTTTTAACTTGGTCATTTTCTTTTTTTCACTCACCTTGTATTTGGCAGTTTTTGGCAATTTTTTCTACCACTGAATCATAACATTTAGCCTATAGTCAAATCTCAATTTGCTTCATTTGATAATCAAAATTGTAGAAATTTAACAACACAAACTTAAATATCAAAAACATAAAAGAGGCCTTTAAAAGGTATGCTAGATGCACCATGTGCAATTATCGAAAATGTTTACTACCGAATTATTAAGAAATATCTTACTTATTTAAAAGTAAATAATATTTTTGTGTAAGTAAATAATTTGAAAGTAAATAATGATTCTAGGCATCCAGCAAAATTATTGCGCTAGATACCTTGTAATTGTTCCGAAGAACAAGAACAACTGCCCGACGCCGGTTGAAGACAAACGCTGATGTTATTGCTATAATTGCTTTTTTCTCGGCATTCATGATTGTTAAACTTTGGACAGGTCAGTTAAACGATATTTACTATAAAATACATCTCCCAAATCTACCCAGTCTTGATAATTCAAGCAATTATTATGGTGTATCCTACCTTTAATCCTAATGTCACCCAATACTACAAAATACTACTTGAGTAAACTGTAGTATGGCCTCAGTAGGAGAGTTGAGTAGTTTTTTGTAGTACAGTGTACTCGCTAATGTACCTAAAATGAATGCCTAGAACGATAGGGTAAGGTGAGCTGGAGATTTGAAAGAGTTTGTCTATATGGGCCTACACCTTCAACCTCTCCCCACATCAATCCTGACTTGCACAAACTCTCTGAACACGCATGTGTCTGAGTGGTCGATCATCGATGTCCACGATTTGACCGATATAGACCGACTGATTGATTGGGGATTTAGAAGGGCGTGTTATATAGTTGGACGACGATTCATCAGAGGTTGTGGGCGGCTGGACGCGGCATGGATTACTACGACGAAAGCCTTTGTGGGTTAGGCCATCATCGCACAGACGGACGAAATTAGGAACCACTTACAGTACAGCAAATTGGTAATGGGACTGTGCCTTTGGTGATACGAGCATCGAATTTGGCACACAGTCCAAGTATACATGTATGATATGAACAATTTATAGCCATCGCAAATTTGTCCCTTAAACAAAATAAAGGTAGAATAACAAGGGATTTTTTTAATAAAACAAAATGGCTGCCATTGCTTGTTTTTACCTAAAAACAATTTCGAGAAACAATTCTGCGATGGCCCTATATCCAGATATGTTTCTTATGGCATACAATTACTGTGTGCCAAATTTCATGCTTGTATCATTAATCATTATGGTCACAATTCCCTCAAATATATCCCATATCTGACTCACTACTGGCTTGTAAAAAAGGTGGCTGGTATGTTCACTTGTGTAGTGATCTCACCAGGCCCACAATGTACATACATGTACATGTACATGTACATGTACATCTCAAGAGTTAAAGGTAGGGTACACCTATCTTGGAATAAGTCACCTTTTGGGAGACCATTTTGCGTAATTTTAACAGCATTAGGGAGACCATGGTCATTAGGGAGACATTTAGAGGTCTCCTTAACGTTCCAACTACAGGAAGGAGATACATTTTAAAACATTTAACAGTCCAGATCGATAGAGTAGGGTCCAAAATGCATAAATATGAAATTTCGTGGAAAAAGCACTAGGTAAAAACGGGTTAGGTTACAATAAAGAATGGAAAATGTTGTGCACGTCTCTATGGGGAGGTCTCCCAAATGTCCCATTTTCGGTTATTATTATTATTATTATTAAGAAATATCTTACTTATTTGAAAGTAAATCATGATTGTAGGCATCCAGCAAAACGATTGCGCTAGATAGACTATAAGTGCTGTTCTGAAAAATAGATTTTTATAAAAAGACACCCCCCCCCCCTTCTTTGGCGTCAAAGGCGTAATTCGTCTCGTGACGTCATTCTTGGTTTCACACGGTAATACCGCGAGGAAAAAAGGACTTAAAGGTATGATACACCATTTACAGATCTCGAAAAATCTTACTACCAAATTATTAAGAAATATCATACTAGTTTAAAAGTAAATGATTATTGTAGGCATTCAGCAAAATGATTGCGCTAGAATTCCTGTAATTGTTCCGAAAAATTGAATTTTATATTTAGAATTTTTTTTGAAAAAACATAAGAACCACTGCCCGACGCCGATGGAAAATTGTTCAGCATCCATGATTTTAAAACTTCTGACAGGTCAGTGGAACGATATTTACGATAAAATACAACCCCCCAAAATCCAACCAATCATGATAATTCAAGCAGTTACACTGCTCGCAATGTGGCCAATACAACAAATTGTGTAAATGATAATGCCATCATTATTATGTTTTTTCTAATCCTCCTATTTTTTATTAATTGTTAGGGACAATTAAACATTGTACGAAGCACAGGAAAATGTTGTTTCACTCACTCTATACAAGTTTGGGGTTCATAGATGTTGTTGTAGTCTGGTTTCCGGACAACACTGCAGACGGAACAGTGCAATGTATAGACGTCGGGGAATAATCAGGTTAAGAAACCAGACTAGCTGGCGGCTTGCACCCATTTATGAATGTGCATGTGCATTGCGAACAAAATATGGACTAATTAAATTTGATAAAGTAGGATGGGGGCAGTATTTGAATATAATCAGGTTTGTCCAACGATGGTCGACCAACCATCGTTGAAAATGTATACAAACATGATTTCACATGATGCTTTAGACGATTATTCACTAAGATTTCACAGTCAAATAAGGCTCTCGTCTATACTCTAAACAAGCATGCGTGTTCGATGTGTGTGTTTCGTGTGCTCACAAATCACTCCTGCACATGCGCATAGGCACAACAATCTTAACTATTTATTATGGCTGTGACCACATGGTAAAAAATCAAGGTTCACTCACTGCTGGAAAAAGCAGCTTGCCTTCAGCATTGAGGAAGGACTAGACATGAGTTGGAACGACCATGAGACCAAAGACTGAGCCTTCAACGCCGTGGTCGTAAAAATACTGCGGTTAGACACTCGTCGCAAAGCATTAGGGGATTTACTACGCATGCGCCGTGCGCCTGCGCTATGTTGTAAAATGGCGGCGTACAGATATCATTAGAATATGTTTTCATATGTTTTCAAACATCGTCGTATTTCCCTGGAGGAAGATTTTGAAAGTTAAAACACCAGCTGATCGAGAATTTGTTACAGCTTTCGATACAAAAGATGGCGCATGAAAAGTAGAGCTGGGCGACTACTGCGCATGCAAAATACTTTTTGTTTGCGGTTCGTATTATATTAGCTCGTGAAAACACGAACGATTGTTAGCTCTACGGAATCGGCCGAAACGGCAACGAACTATTGTGCACAAAGGACAAAAAAGGACAATTGGACTATAAAGGTCTTGGCAGGCCGTTCCAACTCCTGTCTAGTCCTTTTCAATGCTTTCAGTTTTTCATTATGAAAATTTAAGATTCACTCGTGGAACACATCTTATTTATTTTCTAAAATCTAAACTTGTGGTTAAATGAAACAAATTAAACTATACGTTCTTACATGCAGTTTTACAGTCTACACCATCTTATAACTACAACATATATACGATGATGGCAGACACAGTGATACAAGGATACCTTATATCTTTACTCCAGTACTTTAGGCTGAAAATGAATAATAATCATGCCTGTACCGTAACAACAAAACTACTGTACTGGTGTTGGCCAATGGACCGGATTTCTGTGCTTTCCTTTTGTCACTCTTTGCGACTCATTGGCAAGGGGCTTCCCAGCTTTGGTCGGTGTCTTAACCGCCAAAGCGTTCAGGGGTGCTGCAATCTTTAAAAACTGAGGAACCTATCGCCTGTAATACGATGCTAATCCTAAGAATGAACGAAATTGTTCACTAGTCTCCGGGATCGGCCAGGTCTAACTTACGCTCAACCTTACCAGAGTCAACTGCTACACCAGCAGAGCTAACTACCTGCCCTAAATGAGCCACCTGTTCCTCAAAAAAATTGACACCTAGCACATACTCATCTGGTTGACCAACTTTTCCCTCCTCTAATCTACATTCCCTAATCCTACCCTGAGAATGACGATGAATCTCTGCTTCATCCTGTAAAAGTTTCAGTGCCTCCTTCCTCATCTCGTGGAATGATTGGTCTACATTTTCCATATCAATCCTTCGAAGTTCCCGTTTAATTAAGGGATCCCTAATTCCCCTAATTAATTGCCCCTTGAGGGCTTTGTCTCGAAGGAGAGCAAAAGCCTCTCCCTCTTGACCTGTTCCTGCGACTGACTCTAAACGCGAGTACAGTCGCATCAACGTGCGGCTATACTCGGCAAACATCTCGTCCTCCAGCTGGAGTCTGGAATGAAATGTATTGTTTAAAGATTGCACCGATTCCTGCGGTGCAAACCTAGCCCTAAGTAATTTGGCAATCCTATCTATCCTCTGCCTTACTTCTGCTGGAGCACACATAACCTCTTTCCTAGCTGCACCTCCTAGGTGGTCAATAACAGTCTGAACTTGGTCATCCGGACCAAGTCCCATCTGCCTACAATACACATCTACTTCTTCTAACCATTCACTAATGGACAATTCACCGGATTTCCGAGGGGGCCCATAAAATTTGGTCAAACGGTTTGGGCCAGGTTGAATTTTGATGTTTTGGAATGCTGTGGTTAGTGCCTGTGCCATTGCCTCGGCCATTACCCCAGCCCCGTCCATAATGCAATTAAATAATAACCACACAAGGGTACTTTAACAACTAAATGTCTACCACCAAATCTAGCCAAGATGGGCTGTCAATTGACAGTAATTAATTTGTTAATTAACTAACAAAAAGGAACAATCTCAAAACATTGCAACATAAATTCAGTGTAAAATGATTTCCAAATCTAGATACAACACTTGGCATTCAGGGAACCTTATCAATCTGCACCAGCAAATATTTCCATGAAATTCTTAGACTTTCCAAAATAAATGAGGAAACGTAGCCACAAGTGAATAACAATTAATTCACTTAACTAGAACCAACCGTGTTAGGGGAGGTTCTCTAATTTGGTTACCCGGACACTGATCATAAAGTAGCATTAAAATACTGCTTCACACCAGCAGAATGGAATTTTGATGGAACTGACAAACTGGTTGATTACATAACAGCAACCAACAAAACTAGTTCCTACTACAAATTTCCCTACCCCACGAATGGAGGGCAAAATTGTAACCACACAGGCGTGATCTGTCCAAAATCACAAACGGAACTAATCAGGTTAGGAAAAGTTCTCAGGACTGGCTACCCCAGACGCTGAATATAAATAAATATATCAACATAAACAACCAGAATTTCATGGAAATCACAGGATCATGCTGGTAGCAGGATTGATAACAATCACAAATATTCCAACATAAAAATGCAATAACTATTGAATATAACACCTAAACATGAATCGAAAACAACAGTACCACAAGTTGATGTAGGCCCTATACAGGTAATAATAATACAGAGTCAAAGGTTATGAACGAAACTGGCCTACCGCCACGATGCTTGTCTTGACTGTTGCCTTTCTTTTCCCTCGGGGAGGCTTGGCTGCAAACCGGCTTGCTTGCTTGCTTGGTTGGGAGGGGGTGCTCAAATAGCGCGATGAGCTCTGTAGGTCCTGTTGAAAATCTCCTTCCTGCCGACAGGGTGGTTGAAATCCTGCGCTGTACGGGGTCGACAACGTCCAGAACTGTCCAGGGGGAAAACGTCTCCATGAGACGTATCCAGGGGGAAGACGTCTCTATGAGACGTATCCAGGGGGAAGACGTCTCCATGAGACGTATCCAGGGGGAAGACGTCTCCATGAGACGTATCCAGGGGGAAGACGTCTCCATGAGACGTATCCAGGGGGAAGACGTCTCCATGAGACGTATCCAGGGGTCCGTCGAGATTGTTCAGTTCAAGTTCAAGTTCAAGTGCCGTTATCCCACTTCTGACACCATTTTTGTCGTATAATCCCCTCGCAGCAGGGATTGGGTTTTATTGCAGTTATACACTAGGGTTCAGAGAACGACCAATTACGGGACGCCGAACGACACAGTTCTGCGACTTCTCTCTATCTAAGTTTATTGCTGATACTCTAACACAATCCGGACACAACGAGTGACTGACAGAAGGCCCACAACCGATGGGTGGCCCACAACTGACGGACACAACGAGTGGTCCTTGACGGACACAACAATGGTCCTTGGCGGACCCCTGTACATTAGAAAACAATGTAAGAACATGGGTTTAAAATACTATACTTGTTATACATGTTACATCACAACACCTAATTCAGTTTAAATGTGATAGAAAGTTTCTGGTTCGTGTAACTCTCAGTGGTGAATACTAAACAGTTATCAGCTGGTGAATGGAATTTGATGAGTTACACAATTGTCTTTGTCTCGAACTCAAGGCATTTAAAGTTTAAGAAGCAAAACATTGATCATCAGATCAATATAAGTAACACAATGCTTGGGCAACAGAATCAAATAATATTCTATCTTGTGCTCGTCATTTGCAATCTAGTGAACATTGTTTCCACAATACAGTATTCAAAGTCAACTCTTATATTTACAATTTATGGAACTTAATTGTGAATTAAGAACACAATAACTAAGTCAAGAGCTAACCTGGATATTCTTGGCAGTTAAACTAACCGACTAACACTTCAGCATACTTCGGCTGACTATGGAGCTATAAAAGAGGAAAAGGATTATATTTAAGCAACTTTTCAATCTTATCGTAATAATATAGAAATTCATGTCACAGAAAATATAGTGCAAATGTTTCACCATGATTGGATTCCAAATCAAGATAATCTTCAATTCAGTAATTGTAAATGTATCAATCGAGATCCTAGGACTACAACTGCCAGCAAGAAGTTCCAAAAAGTCAAACTTCTTAATTCAAGTACATGCATACAATTTATCAATAAACTTTCAGACCTAAATAAAGTATAAGCTTGAATTGACATTAAAACTAAAAGTAAAACACAACAGTAGGCCTAACATTTGCGACAAAGTTTCAAAGTTACAAGTCAGAATTACAAAATATCACAACTCACCCAAATCTGGCTACCACAGAAGTGCATCATGACATTGACATCTGCTTGGATGGCGGGAGCAGAGTGCTTTCCCAGACCCAGTGCAGCAGATTAAATACACCCAAAACGTGGGTGATCGACCAATTTCGACCATTTACTGATTGGCCAAATACAAATCTTAACCCCTTATTTCTCATTATGAAATTAGAGTAAGTCTTCTGATTGGTTGGGCTGTTACTAAAATCTCCTGAGATCACTTAGTTTCTGCTGACCACCAAAATCTCTTCCAGGTCTCAACCAACTTCCAAAACTAGGTTGATTTGTGTCCCCAATAATAAAACCAAACATACAAGTTACTAAAAATAACTGGGAAAGTATTTCTAAAACAATACAAGAGCATGGGAAAGTATTTCTAAAACAAAGAGTTTAGTTAAGTAGGGACTAAAACTGTGGTCTGGCAAAGGTCACAATAGTTCAATATATTGTGTATAGCAAAAGGACCCAGAAGAGCAGTCCCTGGAATTTGGTTTGTCAGCACTACAACCAGAGAGTTGGTTCTCCTTTGAATGAACAATTTTATAAGATTAAAATAAGGAAGACAAATGTCCATTATCCGACATAATCATTTGGGTTTTCGTGTGGAGATTTGTTATTATTCGTTTTTCTTTTGTTTCTTCTGCGGGCTTTACACGCATGCGCGTCAGTGTTTTCATTCGGCCATGAATACGGCTATTATTAATCCAAACAAACTCAATTTTACAGCTGTGCTACACACGTACCTATGGTGGCCCTGGAGAGACATAAGCAGTCGTGAATTTTGTCGCGACTAGTCGTGAATTTTGTCGCGACTAGTCGTGAATAATTCACGACTGGTCGTGAATATTTTTGCGACTAGTCGCGAATAAATTCACGAATTCACGACCAGTCGTAATTTTGTTTACGACCAATTGTGACTTTTGTCGCGAATATTTGTTCAGTAGCTTAGAAGGTATTCCGGCAACAAGCCACGTGAAAAACAAACTTTGTTTTACAATGACATCTCTAAACAGTTTCTCTAAACTCTCTCTATTCTCTATTCTCTATTTTATTTCTCGGGAAACATCAACAAATGCACAGACCAAAATTACAAAGAAAACATAAAATAAAAGCTTTAGATGCAATGTACAAAACATAATAACCAAGACAAAATGCCATTCAGCTCCCGAAGGATTACCCAAAAGAAACATCATTCCTGTCGAGGGGTTCTCCAAGCTGAATGGGATACAAGAAACAATTATATAACAATATTGTAATTATAATTATAAAAAGGGAATAAGAATAATATAAATAATAAATAATAAGAAAATAATAAGAAAATAATAAGAAAATAAAAAGAAAATAATAAATAAATAATAAGAAAATAATAAGAAAATAATAAATAATAAACAAGTACAAAATATAGTATAAAAATAATAATAATAATTAGGTATTTCTTTAATTAAATAAACCTTACATTCTTATAATAAGAATACCGAATTGCCTGCCTTTGCCATGTTGGCTGTGACTCTGGCCGCCGCCATGCCCCTGCCATGGGTGGTCATTGTCCACCCTTAGCAGCAGCATAGCAACGGTCAAACTCTAAACTGATCCGGTGACAAAAGCTATTCTTAGAAGGTTTTTTTTCCCGAAGATGTCAGCACTCCGGTCAATTATTAGATTAGCAATACATGTAGTATGTTGGTTGTTACAACCCGGGTTACAACACAACATTCGTTGAGCACGCGCGCGTCACATCACATACGCGGCAAATAATCTCATGATTTGCACACTTACTATATTGAACCCTTCAAGTTACTGGGAAAATATTTACGAAAAATTGACGACTAGTCGTGAATACATTTGCGACTAGTCGTATATTTTTTCGCGACTAGTCGTGAAAACAATTCACAGCTATTTGTGAGTATTCGCGAATAAACTCACGACTAGTCGCGAATAATTTTACGACTAGTCGTGAAAACAATCACGACTGTTTGTGTCCCTTCAGGGTCACCATACGTACCTTAGAACACACATTCGCATTTTTGTATCACTGTGGAGACATGGCTTTGTTCTAGAGTACAAAATGGTTAGAAAGTCGAGCATGTTTTTCAAAATGCTCCTATTTCAACCACAATTATTTTCCTGGGTTGAAATTTCGACCAAATATACCCTATATTATACCCTAACCTAAACACTAACCCTAACCCACATCCTAACCCTATTTTTTGAGTAATTTGAGTACAATCCAAAAATCTATTTCGTGAAATTCCTAGTGGAGACCTATTCATCTAGTAGAAATTACCCCGTGGAGACCTTTTCACTCTCATTGTCCCCATTGTGCATGCTCATGTTCCAATACAGACACTGCCCATCTGTCATGACCTTTTACCAGCCCACTACAAATACAAAAGTACTAATAAAGTACCAATTTTGTTACCACGCTTTCTCCAGTTTCATTTCTAACGTATCCAATATTTCATGTATCACCCCGTGTATCTGCGCGTAGCATGCAAGGCGGCATTGACTATGTGCGTATGTGTTCATGTTCTGTACATTAGGGACCATAATGCGTACAGGATATTCCAATAAAAACTTTATTCAACTTTAATCATAGCCGCACACGTATCCCGTATGCGTACCTGTTTTCTAATGGTCCCTGGTTTTCGATCGACGGAGAGCAATGACGCCAATTTTACGAGCCCCGTGAGTATAATATAATAATAAATACACGAAGCCATTTTTTTTTCAGAGACAAAGTCACATATGGACGAAATCCCGCGAGACCTTGAACAGATTCACTGTGTAATGTGGACTGACGATCGTGATTGAAACTCCTCGTAAAATATGAATATTATAGCTCCTAAACAAATTGAAAACGATTCTCAATAAAAGATGCACCATTATCTTGAAAAAGAAGAAGACAAATGTTCACTCATGATGTATATGGACAATCAACACAGGATGCAAGCAGTTAGGATTGACTTGGATTGGTTCAAAATCTTAAAGCAAATAGGCATATATAGGACACGTTAGTCCATTAGTATTAGCTTTTTTATTTGTTCATGGGGCCACAATAAGCTGACTATGTAACCCGATAGTTTGAGGAAAGCCTTGATTTCCTTTGTTCAATATGAATCTTATAGCTCCTCGAAAATTGAAAACGATCCTCAATAAAAGATGCAACATTATCTGGAAAAAGAAGAAAAAAATGTTTACTCACGATGTATATGGACAATCAACACAGGATGCGAGCAGTTAGGATTGACTTGGATTGGTACATAATCCTAAAGCAAATAGGCATATATAGGACACGTTAGTCCATTAGTATTAGCTTTTTTATTTTGTTATGGGGCAACACCCCCTGACTATGAAACCCGATAGTTTGAGGAAAGCCTCGATTTCCTTTATACAAGAACCGTGTTTTAACAACTTTCCTGCGTTTATTTGGGATTTTGTGCCGAGTCGGCAAACTTGCAAATACGAGGACATGGGTACAACCACTGACCTCTAGACCTGGACGGACCATTGTCCATATTCTGCTGTGCTAACACTTGAAGTCGGCGCGAACTGGAAGTGCAACATGGCGGACCCGAGACGTCACTGCTGTGAGCCAATGAAATGTCCAGGTGTGGAGGTCAGCGGATTTATTCTGTACATTTTGTATTTATAAACATTACGTAATATACGTATCGTACCAACACCTGGACATTTCATTGGCTCACAGAGTCACGTCGTGGGTCCGCCATGTTGCACTTCTCCGCATGCCGACTTCAAAATGAAACAATGATGATCTGTCCATGTATAGAGGTCAGTGGGTACAACGCCATTAGAACCGCGTCACGAAACGCAGAGTCGGGGAACGCGACATGCCAGCCGTACCGAGTAGCGCCACCAACGTTGATATAAAACTGTGACCAGGTGAACTCGGGTCCAGTGTATTTCTTGCATTTGATTCACACCTCACGCAGCAAAAAAAAGTATGCATTCCTAACGAGGGTTCTTTCTAGTCGGACCCCATAATAAAACCAACGTGCTGCAGACGGGTCGGGACCCTTGGAATACGTGACTTCCTCACCCCAGGCATTGGCCAGTTGGAAGCCGTCGAATTGGTCTCCTGTGTATAGCTCGGCTTCCGTTCACGTAGGTGCAGCTAATGATAATCAACTCACTGCCGTCATCTTATTTTCACTTTGAAAAGCGAAATCTAGAATTGAGTACATTAAAAGATCGTGCCACTTCCCCCCCCAAAAAAAAAACAAAAAAAAAAAAAACAAACAAACAAAAACACACACACAAAAACCAACAACTTAAAAAAACACCCCAAAAAAACACAAAATAAAGAAAAATTAAAGAAATAAGAAAAAATAAGAAAAAATATAAAAACTTTACAAATATATATATCAACTGCTCAGTTGTTTCCAATTAATTAAGCTTACTAAGGTTTAAGTTTTTAAGGAATTAAGGTTTTTAACAAAACATGTACTTTAAAGGTAGTATACACCATCGGTCATTGCTTGAATTATCATGAATGAGTAGATTTGGGGGGTTGTATTTTATAGTAAATATCGTTTTAACTGAGCTGTCCGAAGTTTTACAATCATGGATGCCGAGAAAAGCACGAAAAACAGCGGGTTTTTTCAACCGGCGTCGAGCAGTTATTATTATGTTATCTTTGTTTTTTAGTGATCGCCGTCCGGCGATCGAGAATTTTTCATTATAAAATTATATTTTTCGGAATAATTACAGGATATCTAACGCAATCCTTTTGCTGGATGCCTAGAATCAACATTTACTTTCAAATAAGTAAGATATTTCTTAATAATTCGGTAGTAAATATTTTTGATATCTGCAAATGGTGTATCCTACCTTTAAAACGGTATCGGTCTTTACCTAATATTATTGACCTGAAATCAACCTTTTAAATTTAAAGGCGTGCGGCTGACTGTTTAATACATGGGAACTTAAAGGTATAGGATACACCGTTTGCAGATATTTAAAATATTTACTACCGAATTAAAAAGAAATATATTACTCATCTGAAAGTAAATATTAATTATAGGCATCCACCAAAATGATTGCGCAAGATATCCTGTAATTATTCTGAAATATAGAATTTGATAAAGACAAATTCGCGATCGCCGGCCGGCGATCGCGAAAAAAACTAAAATAACATAAGAATAACTGCTCGACGCCGGTTAAATACGAACGCCGTTTTCTCGGCATCAAAACTTCGGACAGGTCAGTTAAATGATATTTACTATAAAATACAACCCTACAAATCCACCCATTCATGATAATTAAACTAATTACCAATGGTGTATCCTACCTTTAAAGCTCTCAGCGTTTTGTTGTCCGCGTGATTTAGTACCCCTTTAAAGTTGACAATACATATATCGGGCAATAATGGCAGATACATATTTGCTTTACTCAAAAAGTTGTTTGTGTCAGGGTTTAAAGGTAGAAAATACCATTTGCTTTTACTGTAATTTCGAAAATGGATGGGTTAGGGGATTCATATTTTATAGTAAATATTGTGACCCTGACCTGTTTAAAGGTAGTAGGCCTATACACCATTTGCAGATATCGAAAATCTTTACTACCGAATTATTAAGAAATATCTTACTCATTTGAAAGTAAATAATGATTCTAGGCATCCAGCAAAATAATTGCGCTAGATATCCTGTAATTATTCCGAAAAATTTAATTTTATAAAGAAAAATTCGCGATCGCCGGACGGCGATGGCGAAAAAAACAAAGATAACATAAGAATAACTGCTCAACGCCGGTTGAAAACAATCGCTGTTTTTCGTCGTGCTTTTCTCGGCATCCATGATTGTAAAACTTTGAAAAGGTCAGTTAAACGATATTTACTATGAAATACAACCCCCCAAATCTATCCATTATTGATAATTCAAGCAATTACCAATGGTGTATCCTACCTTTAATGTTTTGTGTTCACAGAAGCTGGAAAAAAACCAAGAAAAAAAGTGCTGTTCTTGCAGTCTGGTTTCTTGACTTCCTTCAAACGAATTCAATAAATAGGGGGCAGTGTTGAACAAAAGTCGGGTTTTTACAACGATTGCCAGACGGCAATCGTTTAAAAACTGATTTAAAAAAATCTACTTTTCTTGAAAACCACATCACATCAGGGGCCGTGATTCTATCGGATATTTTAGACTGTTATTCACTTACAGTCAAGTAAGATATTTCATAATAATTCGAATAGTAGTTTTGTTTTCAAGTGGTGTGTATTACCTTTAAAAGTCCAGACTAGTACACCCACTGTGAATACAAAAACATTTTGCAACAGTCTGCAAAATAACGAAATGGTGGATTTGTGCGCACATAACTATTACCGCCAGTCGTGACAAAACGACTCATTATACTTTATTACGTCTCTTAAAGGTAGGATACACTATTGGTAATTGCTTGAATTATCATGAGTAGGTAGATTTTGGGGTTTGTAATTTGTAGTAAATATCGTTTAACTGACTTGTCCGACGGCGATCGCGAAATTTTCTTTATAAAATTATATTTTTCAGAATAATTACAGGATATCTATAGCGCAATCATTTTGCTGGATGTCTAGAATCATTATTTACTTTCAAATGAGTAAGATATTTCTTCATAGTTCGGCAATAATTTTGTTTCGATATCTACAAATGGTGTATCCTACCTTTAAAATGCTCGGCATGCAGATATTGTGAAATTCGGTTTTTCCTTATATCAAAGGCGATGTACTGACACATGCTTCGGAAAAATAGGAATATGAGTGAGTAGGCCGATTGACTCACCCATGCTTTCCGCCAGCTATCATGACCTAGACGACCATCGAATCGCTGTGAATTCAAACTGAATTTTCAAGCTGATTAAACTATCACCAACCCTTTAATTGGTTCACTCGTTTTTGTTTTGTTGTACTCGTACTTGATGCTTGAGGCAACAGTAACTTGTGACTGTTATACATCTACAGCAAAAGAAACAAAGAAAGCCCGATTCCAAACCGATTGTGATGGGCAAACATCGTTTTTAATGGGGACCCGTTTACTCGGGGGTTCTGCTGGTTGTACAACATCCAGTGACACCCCCCCCCCCCCCCCCCCCCTTCCCCCTTTTCTCTCCTCCCCCTCCCATTTGAAACTTTGAATTGCCCCCTAAAAAACACAATAGGGCCTATCAGTTACCATTCAGTACCTCCATGAAGAAATGTTGCAGGTGCCCCCACCCCCACAAATTCGAGACCTATTGTGCAGTTGACAACGACAAGGGAAATGGTAAAGTTTAGTTGACTACAGAAAACACATGCCGATGAAACAAGATCCTACATGGCTATTATGTCGACTGTTATGGCTGGCTTTGCCTGTAGTGTTTAGCCGTGGCTTCAGTTTCGCGCCCAAACTATACTAAGGGAACGTGTGGCAACGCGGGCTGCCATTACATTCAAGTATTCAAGTGCTCAAGAGAACCACCGATGACATTGTTCAGTTTCTTTTCATCACATTCCCTGATGGGAGCAGCAACTGAGAGCTCTCCAAGACGTCTCGCGTTTCTCTTCACAGAGAGAAAACAAACAAATCTTCTCTGTTCTAAAATGCGCGGGCGAGTTAGATAAATGCTGTCGAAGTACAATGTACACGAAACAAAAACAAAACTTACGCAGGTTTTAAGCAAGCGGTCATTAACAAAATGTTAATTTGTCTAAATTGTCTGTACATGTCTAAAAGAAAAACGGTGCACTAACATAACAATGACAATCCATTGTTGGCGCTAAATCCATTGTTACTATAGCTCAGCGCGCGACGAGACGAGGTCAAACTGGCGCAGTGTGGGGGTAAAACATTACGGTATTCAGAATTACTTTTGAGAAGAAAAATCTTAGACCAATCACGGTTGGCCATTTCTGTTTTACATCGGTCGTGCTTGGCGTAATGACAAACTGATCCCTCCTCTTTAACGTACAAGAAGAGCATCGACTACTGATTAAACGGTGATTTCTACAAAGCGTCAACTTATGACTTCGGCTTTCAACATAGCGATGCCGGTGGATCGGCAGCGAGTTGCCATTTGATACGCTCCCTGCGTGTTTGGCGGATCCGATCTTTCAGGGCAGATCGTTAACCAATTTCAAACCAGTAGTCCTTCTCTTTTGTTTTTGGTTTGTTGTGATTTTCCCTCGGAGAGCCTGGCGAGACCCGATGACAGTTTGTTTCCAACAAACAGCTCCTCACTGATTACTTTCTTCGTCTTACATCAGGTATCTTCATTCAGAGGGGAGGAACGATTTGCGATGGCTTATATACAAACAAATGTCTAAAAATGTACGCCATATCAGAATGATAAAGAACAACGCTAAAACGGAAGTATTAAGCTTTCTAATATAAACAGGCCACAACCTTTTTCTTCATTGAGGTTTCCTCTGAAATTTACCCTTATCCCAAGAAAACCATCCTCATATTCACCTTCAATGTTCAAGATGTTTCCTATTCTTTTTTTCTAAGTTCGTGATTGGTTTCTCGGTATAGATAGATATCGAGGTTCGTTCAATTGTCTCATGTTCGCATCAGCCTCGTAAAATCTTTGCTCGTTCCCACCACCCAATTCTGAGCGCTGGGAAACACTGATGCAGCTTCACAGATTTCTGTGGAGGAAACGCACGGCATTCTGGGTAGCGTACCATGACCTTTCGAATTGCACGCAGCGCAGCTGAGCCGCGGAACTGGTGACCTCCAGTTCAGACAGAATCTATATCTATAACGAACGTAACATCACGCAGCCTATATTCATTGTAGAGAGAAAATCAACCCAATCGGGATAGATTTTCTTATTCAAAATTGAAAACCTTGAGAGATTGCAAATTCAACGGTTTATGTGGGTTTTCCCGGACCGCAACCCAGTTGTTTACAATTGTTGTTCCTTTTTATCGAATGAGGTTTGGCGCAACTGTGAGTTTACTTTGCGTTAGAACGTCGAGTTTTTACACACCACCTTCGTCTACAGTTCTAGATCTGTTTAATTATGTTGTCAACTCTGTATTATTAGTTTGGGATTTGCGAATAGGCCTACATCAAATCAAATCAAAACAAATAAATAAAATAAAATAAAATAAAGTCAGACCGAAGACGAAATACGATGCGTTGAACTCGCAATTACTTTAAAAAGCATAACTCAATCGTCCCGCTATCAAAACAAAAAGGAGAACATTTTTTTGTTACATTAATTTTGTTGACGAATTCCAATTCATGTGCGAGTAAGTGAAATGTCGAAATGGGACCTATATCAGCACGATAATAAAACCATACGGAATTCTAATCAAACAGCGAACTAATAACACTTCCGAGTTTTATCTTTCTGAATCTAGTATCTGCTCCGTTATCTTCACTGTCCACACAATCACGTAAAGCGATTCGTCTTCATTATCCACTCACCACGATTTGATAGTTAATTTCTACAGAACAAAATAAATTCAGGAAATATTATTCCGGTTACAGACGATCGTCGTGGGCCCAGAAAAAATGCCCCCCCCCCTTTCCCCACTGGGAATTCCCGTGGTCAAGCTCTTTGTTCGGACAATGGTCTGTCAAGCCAATTCGCTGTGATCTACCCATAAAAAATACTCACCGATAATAGTCAGCCTAAATGTTCAGCTCTGAGGTCTAATTCCCTGGAGATTCTACACAGCTTCTAATTATTAAGCCAATTTCAACGAGGAGATACAACCAAGGAAAGACAATAATGCCGAATATCCGTCTCGTAAATCACTCACAGAGCCCTCTAAATGCGACCTGAAGGTATAGTGGAGTGAGAAAGCATTTCTGGACTTCCCACCTGAATACAGGACACGATTCACAGGTTGGCCAAAACCTTAGGCTGTGGGGTTTTTTTTAACGGTGATTTAAAAGTATTTGCATTTCATTCTTTCTGACCAGGCATGGACTGAAAACCTAATTCACATCTTGGCCCAGGCGGGATTCGAACCCGGGTCACAGGAAGGCGAGGAAAGAACCGGCTGCGCCAATGATTCCAGCCATGAAAGAGGATACGCGGTAATGGTCAGTACAGGCCTAACAAAAATGGCAGGGGAAGAATTTATGTTAAAATTGCAAGAAAAATTAAGGATCACGCACCGGCCTAGACCGGAATTTGTTTTGTACATGTACTCGGATATTAACGCGCTTTTTTTTCCACAAAACTCAAGTCAAGTTTACAGCCGAAGCTAAAATAAAATTACCAGAGTCCTCGGTCTGTTTGGGCAACCACCGACGGTGGTCTCAAAACGAAACATGGCTTCGATGAACAAGCCAGCTGACTCCCAAATCCACCACCCACCTACCAAAAGACCCGATGTCCTTTCGGTCCTGTGCAAACCCAATTGAGATCTTTTAAATAAATAACGATACTATTTTTTAACAGATATATTTCGCATCCGATAACTTCATAGTGGCACTCAAGGTTATAGACTCGAAATTGAATTTCCCCTGTGAAATTCCCACGACGATGTATACATGACTACACCGATTCACATTGGCGATCCATCTTCACATAACCTATACAAAAACCTATACAAAACCGCAAAGTGGGAATTTCTTTCGCAAACCTAAAAAACCACTGTCACTAAATCTAAGTGTTATTTATTATACAGAAATTACTTGAAATGTCTACAGGAAACACACACCGGTCATTATTGACTTTATTCACACAACGAATTACCATTGTCATAATTATTCTGACTAATATAGTTTGGACTGACTTTATCAAGAGCATATTCTTGAGACTTAAAGTGCAGTCACTCAAAACACATGAATTGAATACAGTCTTCCGTTCCACATTAGTACTGTGGACATTCCTTTATGTTCACGTAGTTAAAGGTTCCATGCAGACCTTTCTGGAAGAATTGCTGTTTAATGGTTTAAAATGTGCTTTACTGTGCAAGTAACATGACGAGGGGTGACAAAATTATATAAAATGACATTAATAATTGGTGTTAATCAGCAATAATGTAATAAGCCCTCTCGTTAACCTGTCCAAACACTGACAAATGGTGGCGCTGTTCGTGACGACAAGCACGGTGGTGGTACATGTACATGCAGAATCCGCACTGTACATGTACATAATTATATGCACACCTACTGTACGTTCACACGCCATTCTCCGTGCGTGTATACCCACGGCGTGTGAAAACATGGAGGCGATTCATACCATGTTCCTTTCTCGTTTCTCGAAAGCTCCTCTTCGTGGTTTTTTTGGCAGGTTTTTTGCCTTTTTGAGTACCCAAGAACACTGTTGGCACAGCAGTTGGTTTTAACAACCTTTTAGTATTTATGCCAAATGACCTGTACATTTCCAAATTTGCCTCAAAACAGGTTGGCTCGAAGTGGTCGCTGCATATAGCGTGGAGCTCGGTGTCAGACCTATCCACTTCGTTCTGGTCGTCCGGACCACAGAAGTCCAAATCTGCCGATACCTCGGGTAAATTAGGAATGTATGCGTGCTCACATCAGCTTTATTGTGTTACCGCAATCTGTAGCAACACATCTGGCAGTCATTTTTATATGAACAATAAAGAAAATCCAGAACTAAATCGATGATCGAACGGACTGCGGTGGAATGAATGATTCTGCATCGATTGTGCACGTGTGTATCATGCATGCAGCACGGCCGCGGAGTATAGCTCAGCTACATGTGAAGCAATATATGGGACGGAGAGAATCCCCCCCCCCCCCTCCTTTGTGGTGGGCATTGTAGTTGCGGAATGTTGTGGGTTTTTTTAAAGGTTTTTAGGGGGGGTGCATTAGGAAACAATAGTCTAGTGAGTGTATAGATTATGGGGGGAATATAAGGGGGAAGTCGCTTGGTCCCATATCTTGCTGGGTATACAGCTACTGATGGCCGGCCAACGAATACCAAATGTACGTCACGATTATGCAAATTGTCTATGCTAATGAGGTACCATTCCAGTGGCGGGGCCAATTCCCCAAAACACTTTATGATTTGTTTTCCTCATATTTATTAATCAAAATAATATTTGTCGCATACTGGAAATTACTTATTTAAATATAATCTTTTATTTAAGCTAGTAAAAAACACATTACATATAGACCCTTAAAGAAAACGTTGGCTAAATCCTCATTTTTTTCGCTTCTGGAAATGTTTGTTTAACCCCCAAATTTTGTTTCTGGGCCCATCAGGTGTTCCCCTTCTTTTTTCTACAGATAACCCTAACCCCATTTGTCCTCAAAGTTGTTCCTAAATTCTTTTCAGAAAGGGCAAAACGGACTGTATGTGGACGTGTGCAAATTCTTTTTAGTTAATATCTTGAGGGATGTGTTAGTTAACAATAGTCTGTCGTGTGTACAGGGTCAACATATATTAGTCAAAATAACGTAAATTAGTCAAACGAGGCATTATTTTTACTAACATTAGTCAAATTGATGCCTCATGACTAATGTACGTTATTTTGACTAATAAATTATATGTTAAGTGATATAGGGGGGGGGGGTCTGGTTTGTCTTAAACTGTGCTGGGTTTATTGTTTATTAGAGTCCGCGAACTAGTCTGGTTCCCTGACCTGACAATATTTTATGCCCATACGTCTATATTGTAGGTCAGGCTATAGACTGGCAACAAAAAATAGATCATGACGCACTGCAGGCCGCGTAGCTATTTTAGACAATACAACGATTCAAATTATGACGGCTTTTCCCTAAAAAGGCTCAAAGCCTGCATTGGCTTTATATGGAGATATTAGGTATTTCGTCTGGTTTTGATTTTTGCCAATGCGAGCTTGGATTTAATCTGGATCGATGGACATTATTTTGTTAGCGCTGTTTACCTTCCAACTGTAGGCCTAATCTAACTACCGAAAACACTCGAACATCGCGAACGTTGACGATATTACCCGACCGTCAACAGAACGCATTCGGAAAACTTCGGACATTTTTGGAAACTGGAGGAATTAAGCCAGTTTTTTTTCACGTGACATTGGCGGCTACCGGGCGCGAATTGTTTTGGGGTGGGTGAGTCAAAATTCATGAAATTTTCAGTAGTTTGGATGAGAAGTTATGTTTATTCATCGGAATAAAACATGCATTTTTATTTAGTTAACTAGTTACATTAAATCACTTTAAAGAACAGATGTCGTCGAGCTGCTATACGTAGTGTAGTGGATAGTGGGATTGGCTATGAATCAAAGATCCCCGTCGAATTCTGCTGTAAGTCACCTAGTTTTTCCTAGTCAAATTGATATCTTTAGAGTATTTTTAATTTAAGGGGGAAAAGAGACCTAGAACCTAAGTGTTGTACAGTGATCAATGCAACTACTGAATAATTCATGAATTTTGACTCACCCACCTATCGGACAAAATTCGCCTACCGGACCTGATAATTCATCAGAAATAGTCAGAATTGTTTCGGCATGGGAACCAGACTATCTGCGAACAGACTGTCCAATCTGTTGCAGGTTTATCTGTAGGTTTATCTGTGTAAAGAAAGACCCTTCGGCAGTTGGTTTGCTAGCCTTGCCTCATGCGTCACAGGCAACTGATGCGGTCAAGCAATAGACTACAAGATGGCATTGATCATCGGCGGACGAAGGCAATGATCACGTGACCTCCTTCATCATTCCTGAGTCACGATGAGAAGTGAAAAATAAATTAAAACAAAAAAAAGGGAGAAGAAATTGCCGGTTTTTAACTGACCCTAATGGGGTAAGGGGGAAATCCATTTCACATGGAGCCGGGATTGATAAAACGCAGGAAGACGATCTTGGCAAGCTGACGGGGAAAACGGCTCTGCGTGACCGTAGACTGAGTTGGTAAATGAAACGGTCACGCGGCGCTCAATTAATAGCCCAAAATCAATGCGGTGCATTAATACCGTGCAATGGAGAAAGAGAAAAAGATGATTTTGATCTTCTGAATAGTTCACTTTTGCAGCATGTCACGTAAACCCTATTAAGAAAAGTTTACTTGTGTTGGTGAGTTTGTATCCGCTTTCCAATAGTGGACGTAGAACGCATAGATGACAATAAGGTCCACGATTGACAGAAAGTCCACGATTGACATTCGTGTGCAAAACATATGGGAGGCCTTCCCAACAAAGTTAGTACAAACAAATAAGGAACAATAGAGGGTTCACAGTGAAAGGTGTTTACACACATGGGTGCGTGGAGGGTGCGTTGGTATTGACCGGCAATCGTGGTCGTCGGACAAAAGAATTGGGAGTCAAACCAATGGGTCCACGATTGACACAACGTCCACGATCTTTTCTCGTGTACAAATCCTATGGCGATCATCCGAAAACGTTAGAGTATAAACAAAAGAGGGAAGACGGTCGGACAATGCCCCGTCCACGATTGCCGGTCTATACATGACTGTGTGCGTGCACGTACGTTTGTTTATGGTGTAAATCAAGGAGTTTCCTTTGTTCCTCTCGATAATTTCCTTTGTTTGTACTCTAACTTTTTCCGACGGCTCTCATTGGTTTTGTACATGAATCTCAATCGAGGACGTCCTCGATTTAAACCCTAACCCCAATTCACCTTCGTGTCGCCAGGCATGTGTCCTCCATTTACACCATAAACAAACGCAACTCCTACCGTTGTGTGCAAAATCCTATTGATTTTGGAGGATTTGGGAGGGTTATTAATTAATGGTTTTTTTTAATGTTTGGTTTTGTTTCTTCGTTTTTAGGTGTTGTTATATTTTGTTCTTCTAAATTTGACTAATATCTGAAAAAATTTAAACTGAACAAGGTAAGTTAATGCAAATGACGTTGTGGTTCGAATTTTTATGCCCGGTGTAATGCGATTTTTGAGCTCAGTCTGTGAAACACGGACTCAATGGTTAAAGGCCCACGCAGTGGCATGTCCAGCGGAAGGGGGGGGGGGGGGGGGGGGGTTAGGGGTAGGGGGGTTGGTGGAGGGCTTCTTCCACCCCTGGCGGCATTTGAAGCGTAACAAAACACAAATTTAACACGGACTTTTAGACGTTGCCCCCTCTGGCACAACAAGCGAGATACGCTAATGTGTACGCATGCCCAAGTGAACATAATTTGAAAGATGAGGTCACGTGTGAGGGTAAGTGGCCGTACAACTGGCAACGGAGACTAATTTTCATACGAGTACAACATTTCATACGGCACCGGTATACTTTCATCTTGTTTTCCATTGTTTGCTTATTATAGAGCCTCCCCTTCCAACCCATAACATCCAAACACTGAGGTTCACCAAAACAGTTCTCCAAAATAATAAAAACCAACAAGACTGCATACAAATAATAGTAAACGAAGTCCCTGTTATTTTTTCCATTGCATGCTGTAGGAGGTGTCTCCAAAAAAAATCCTCCTAAAGTGTGTTATCACCTCACGTCAATCCATACCTAAGTTCAAAATATGTGTATAATTTTGCAAATACGGAGGTGATGATGTCAGGAGGGGGAGAAGACGGATGCACGCTTAATCTCACGCAGGCCTCGGACCCTGACAACAAAATCACCCCGTGCCCTCACGCACAAGACAACCATAACCCGCATGATGGTACGCCAGAGCGAGGGAGAAACCCTCCTTCTAGACACTCTGATAACTAGCAATTCCGAGAGAGCAAATCAAGCGAAATTTGTCGTAATTCCAAGAGGAAACGACACCGTATTCCGTTTGAAATTAAGCTGACAGGTGCAGGCTAAAGTCTCATCTATATAAGATCTTGCCATGCAGTCGCTGACCCGAACGTGGTCCCGGTTTCCTGTAACTTCCGATGAGTGAGTTGATGCTTCATGGAAGCCAGGAAAAAGTAAAAAAATAAAACGAGTCCATTTGAATATATAACTCGGCCTTTGATCGAAAACAGACATTCAATAAAAAAGCTAAACCGAACCATTTGGATGACGATTTTTCTATAAAATTATTCCACGAAAAAAATAGTTGACTCGAATTAAAACAAGGCAGAATTCGAATACACCACAGTGGACTATTTTAAAGCTCTGAAATGTTAAAGAATAAACTCTGATATGTTTGAAATACCTTTAACAAAATTAAGACTTGGCACCATGAAAGGGACAATTACAGCGTTATTATAATGGCCGTGATAGAGTTATACTGTAAACGTGACATCTAATGCAAATTCAAATTGTACAAAATTGTACAAACGAATGTACAAAATACGCTAGGACGTCAAAGACCCTCCCGACAGAAACAGCGCCGCCTAGCGACGCTTAGGGGGTCGGGTGGCAAATAATTGTTTCACTGGAAATTAAAGATTCTGACCCTTCGGGCAATTTTCTGTTCAATTTTACTAGGGTTGACCTACTCAATTTTTTTTATTCCCCTCCCCCAAAACACCCCTAAAATGGTCGTCAATCTCCGGGCCCAGGTACGGTCTCAATGTAGCCCACCGCCTCTATGCGAAATAGGCCAACAAGTTGGTCTTTTTTGTGAATAAATTCCCCTAAGTTTGAAGACACAAGTCACAAATACTTGATCTCCACAAAAATGTCTACAACCAGTCACATTTATAGGACACAGAGACCTCTTATTCAAAACTATCTGAGGGATCACGAAATATTAATGAGGTCGCGCGTAGCAATTCACGTGAAATAGTGTGGTGCACCCTTCCTATTTGGACTCCTTATAAGACGACCTCTTGTGGGCTTAGGTTCGTCTGGTTCACAGACCAAACAATTCTGACTATTCTGATGAACTATTAGGTCCAAAAGCCTCCACTGTCACGTGACAAAGAAAGGAGGAACGCTGCCTTTTCCCGAAAATGTCCGAAGTTTTCCGAATACGTTTGTATGGACGGTCGGGTATTATCGTTAACGTTTGTGATGTTCAAGTGTTTCCGGGAGTGGTGGTATTTGAAAACAAAATGCTATTCGGATATTTGTATGAAGAAGAAATAATCGCCCTGGTGCTTGTGAACGGTTGGGACACTGCCATAAGGAAAAAAAAAAAGAGGAGATAAAATCTTGCGGCATCAATAATCCTTTCAAGAAGCTGATTGCTCTTCCTTTAGTATTCGAAATACGATACATGGAATTTGTTTTAGATTTTCAAAAGATTTTTTTGATGACTCTCTCCTATTGACTGTACCGGTTCTCAACAGAAAATTACCCGACATTTCCCAAGAGGGTTTAGTTGAGAAAGACTCTCTAGTGATGACATAAACAGGTCATGATAAAGCCTCTTTCGTTTCAGCAAGTCCCCCCCCCCCCCCCCCCCTCTCCCCTCCCCTTTCTTTTAAAGTTACAGTTATGAATCGGTCATTTCCGAAGTCAGGAAAAGAAGAGTTATATAGCAAATGCTGAGTAAAACGGTCGGCTTTTTTTATTTTGTGTGGCCTATAGGGTCTATGTCCCAAAGCTCTCATCATCCCCCACCCCCCCCCCCCCCCCCCCCCCCCCCTCTGTAATGACCACGGCTTCCTCGCTGACTGAGATTGAACCCCTGAAACGGGAACAGCCTGAAGGAGGTTGGACCTATCCCAAATCGGATGGATGAACCTTATGATCTCACATCGCCGAGGGATTTATTTTACTGATCTTTGCCACTTTAATTTTTGCAATTCATTTTTCCTCTTGCTTGGTTAGTGGGAAGACTTAGGGTCGTTTACATACACAATATATAATATACATTATTCTGAAGGTTAGCTCTAAATCAATATGCGTGTGTATAAAACCTATAAACTACTGAATTATTGTAAAAATACCTTGTTTGACTACGTGAATAACACTACAGTCTCAATTGGACAGAATTTGTGTGTACTGTGAACTCGAGGTCACCAGTTCCGCGGCTCTGTTGCACTGTGTGCAATTCGGAAGGCCATCGTACGCTACCCATAATGCCGTGCGTTGCCTTCACAGAAATCTGTGAAGCTGCATCAGCGTTTCCCAGCGCCCAGTATATGGGCGGTACGGTGGGGCCGAGCGTAATCTATTTGCAAATTACGTAAATACGGGGGCTGAAAGATCACACACGTTTGACCTAACATAAACAGCAACTTGCAACAAAATCAGCAAAAACACGGACAGCCGACAACCACCCAAATATGGCGCTAAACTTCTGGCGATATAAACAAAAACAACAAAAAAATGACAACAACCATTCATTATTCTGTCAGCAAAAGGTCGGTCTGATAGGCTGAATGACGTTTACGCCTGCGTTGCGCTAATCCCGAAAGGGCAAACTAGGTTATTTTGATTGGTTGGTTGCGAATGCGCGTGGAAAACACCGCGCATTGACTCGACAAACAATGGGGGCGCACTACACTTTACAGAAATAACATCCGCGGATCAATGAACGATGACGCGCCGGGCCCCGCGCATTAAACAAAAACAACTATTATCAGTCTGAATTCTAAACGCGGGCGGGAAAGACCTGAGTTATTTTCGTCCCGCCGTATCGAGATGCAATGAAAGACATATCGCATAACAAGCAAGGGTGCAGTGCTTGCGTTATACATGTACGTGTCGTAACCTATCTGTTTATTTTTTGGTGAAAACAATTATATCAAATTAGTAACTCTCGTCAGAATCCCTCAATTCTGGTAAAGGGATTTTAAGGGGGCGTGGACACTGGGTGTCTTTGTTCTTGTTGCCATGCAAGAACTCCACACAAGTACAAACAAGACTTGAGGAAATCGAATGATAGTTTCCCTAGGGGCAAACAAGTTGGGCTTGTTACAATCCTGACGTGTCAATGGAAAACCGCTATACGTTTTACGCTATACGAGGACAATTTAAAGGGATCGTATACGTTTGGTAATTACTCCAAAAATTAATGGCAATAAAAACTTACTTGTTTGGTAAGAAGTACAGCAGCTTTGGATAGTATAATGCATTTTTAGAAACTTATCACTTCGAAGTACTGCGGTTATGGAAAAATATATCACTTTTTATCCCCAAAAATTTGAATCTGAGAAGCGTTACTGCAGTGACGTTTCTCAGATTGTGTATTCCAATGCAGATTTTTCGTGGACATAACCGCTCCAGAATTTCGTCAATATCTCAAAATCGCTACCATTCTACAATTACCAAACGTATACGATCCCTTTAATTAATAAACCAAACTAGGCGAAAAATAGTGTATCCAAGATGGGTTTTCTATAGTCACGGGTAAATGTATTCTCATGTGCTTAAAAAAAATCTATGTTCAAGATGGTGTGTCCGTGATTTTTGGGTGTGTCAACCTGAAAGGTAGATTTTCAAATTAAATGGATACTTTTCTAGCACTGTATTCGTTATGAGCTTATAAAATAATGAGACATCGCACGAACAAATCGGCCTACGGTGAGTTTATTAATTCATTCATTTTAAATTTGGATTAGGAGCGTCCCGCTCCTAATTCGTAGGGGGCCTACCTAGTATGTCATGCGCCTATTCGACTGCATGTTCAACGCGGGTTGTATAATATAGGTACATACTTGTTCAATTACGCATTCAAATAGTGGGTGTTGAACAATTGAGGCCACTATTGAAAAACGTTAACTGTTGAGATTCGTGTACAAAACACGATTGGAGGTACATGCACATGTACATTGTATTTACAACGTTGCGTTTGTTTAAGGTGTAAATGGAGGACACATGCCTGGCGACACGAAGGTGAATTTGGGTTAGGGTTAGAATCGAGGACGTCCTCGATTGAGATTCATGTACAAAACCAACGAGAGCCGTCGGAAAGAGTACAAAGGAAATTATCGAGAGGAACAAGTGTACATCAATGTGTGTACGTCACAGGTTTATTCTTTTCCCTAGTGATTTACATTTGTAATAGTTTCCCTCAAAATTATGTGAATGTGCGCAATTTCCACATTAGAAGGGTCCACTTGGTCGATGGTAAAACACCCCTCCCTCCCTCACAGCAGTCTTGCTGCGACCCTGTATGGCCCCCACTGATCCATATACCGAGAGACCCTGTGGTTATAACAGAGATCAGTGATGGCCCCTCCCCTACACGCCCACGCCGAAAAAACCCTGAATATCTGATCACGGTAAAACGGAAAGCTGCCCTCTATCGGGGATGACTGGACAGGCAAGGACAGTGCAGTGGAGCACAATTAATACACGGTGAGAAATAGCAAGAAACGCCTTGTGTGGATTTGCGGTGAAGTTTGTGCCCAACACAGTTATGTGAAGAACGAGACATATATTAAATTAACACCGAGATGATTGTACATATAATACATGCACTATCTTTGTTTGCTAGAATTTCTATACACGATTACAAGTTTGTAAGTGGGAAAACACGTATATAAAGTGAAATCTTAAAGGGGTAATTACACATACATAACAGCCTGCTGTTTTACCAACCTTATGTCAAGACGGGTACAAATAAAATGAAATTCTGACAAAAAAACACACAGTTGTACACCTTTAAACATAAGTCGTTGTGCAACATTATGGACATAATAACACGTTTGCGCCTAAATCCTAAATTTGGTACATGTACGTGCAAGACTGTCTATACATCTGGAAACAATGACAATAGTTGCTAGCCCACACAAACAATAGAACAACACTTTTATTGGAAATCGTATGAAGCGAGGAATGGGACGAATAGACGCTTCTCTTCCTTTGTGGTGGTCCGTGTTTGCGGAATGTTGCGGTTTCTCAGGAATTCTTTGATACAAGAAACCCTTGTATCGACTGTTTTTTTGTGCGCCGCACATACTTTGTTACAATAGTATAAATACATTTCCAACATGGACTTTCCCAATTCCACACGAGCAAAACTCCCTTTAAAACTATAAAAGGGGCACTATGTCCTGAAATCTGCCACTTTGGCAAACAAAAATCCGTTTTGAACTAAGTTATGTCAATCGGAAAGATCATTATTTTAAAAGTAAGATATAAACATTCACACAACAATCCTCATGTGTAATATATGGGAGAAACACAACGTGTATCGTACATGAAGAGAATGTATGAAGAGAATGTATAATGCGTACACAGACCCGTACGCAGTATTTTTATGGGGGGGGGGGGGGGGGGGTTCGAATTTGTGCTGATGGGACCAAAAAAGAGATCAAATTTTTTCGTGTGCCTGTACACGAAAAGTACAGTTATTTCCATATCAAATACCATTATTTACCCCCGGAAAATGTGGACAAACATTCCGCAAGCACAATGACCAACATAAAGGAGGGGGGTTGTCTCCGTCGATATATTGTTTCATATGTACGTCTTGGTTCCAGAAAACATAATGAAGCAAAAAAACTCTTTTGTGTTGACTATTGTGTTCCCAGATTTAGGTTTCTAGGGGGGATGAGTTAGGCCAAATACAAAAAGAAACATGTTTAGCGTCACCGCCTACTTCCTTTTGGGTGGCCGCCTCCTTTTTTCTTTTCTTTTTTCTTTTTGAAAAAATGATAAATTTAACCATTTTGGCCCAAAATAAAATAAAATAATAATACAATTTTAAGATCGTATATTAGACTTTAGCATCACTGTGTACATGCTCTGGAATTTTTTTTTTGTTCTTATAGGAAGGCTGGGGTGTGACGTGTAGTCGTGTACGGTGCATACTTGATCGACCCACATGAATTTAAATTTTTAATCGTGGGTGAACCATGTTTCAATTTTAAATTGGAAGATAGGGTGCGACATGTTTACTGCATGACTCGAATTAAAGATGTGTCGGGCGGCCATTTTGAAGAAGAAAAAAAGGGCCTCCTCCTTCCTTTAAAAAAAAGGCATGACGCTAAACATATTATTTTTTTGGCCTTGGGTAATAAGAGTGTTGAGTGTGTATATGGTATAGGGATAATAGGGGGGGTACCCCTCTGCCACATATCGTGCTGGGTATACCAGAAAAAGGCCACTAGAACAGCGTCTAGAATGAAAATCACTGGACCGAATGATCTTTTCATCTATCGGAGGATACCAAAAATAACCGTTCCGTGTTTTGTTTTGTACCACCCTGTATAATACACTGTTGACAAATATATTTGGATACATTGAAAAAACATTGACAAAACAACGGCATCGTAAAACAAAGGCATTTTGCGAGATTGTTAGATTTACAGAACTAGTAATCAAGTGTCTCTTTTATGATCAGATTTTTTTTACAGATTCAGAGACAGTGCTGTACCCTACATGATCAGTTTAATTAATTCTGAATAATCCCTCTATGAACGTGATATTTTATATTTTATATACTGTCTTGTTTTACACATTGCCTTGTCTTGTTTTTGGCTTGCTGATTCGAATCCACAAACACACTCTTATTAAGAGGCACCAAACTACCAAACTTGCTGGATAGACTGTAGTAGTTACAGCGTAAATTGTTTGATGCTAATTTTATTTTATTTACAAACTTCCCTATATTTTTATTGGTCTTTATTCTTAGACCCTTTTAATGTTTATACATACATTTTTTAAAATAATGTGTAAATTTTGATGTAATTCAGCCCCTGGGCTGCCATGTCAATTTTTGTATCAATAAACCATTTATAATAATAATAATAATAATAATAACGAGGGGAAGGCATACGCAAGTAGCCTGTCCACTGACCTCTATACATGGACAGATCATCCATTGTTTCATTTTGAAGTCGGCATGCAGAGAAGTGCAACATGGCGGACCCACGAAGTCACTCTGTGAGCCAATGAAATGTCCAGGTGTAGAGTTCAGTTGGTTGGTAAATCCACTGACCTCTACAACTGGACATTTCATTAGCTCACAGCAGTGACGCCATGTTGCACTTCCAGTTCGCGCCGACTTCAAGTGTTAGCACAGCAGAATATGGACAACTAGGCGGTCACCCGGGGTTTGTCGGTTCTCGGGTTTGTAGCTACTTCCCTGGTTGGATGGGGATTGTGGATACATGTTGACCGAGTTTAAGCACGATTCGACCAACTTCAAAAAGGTGACCCCTAGATGACCTTTGACCTCGTACGCTCTAGCGAATGCAAACTGGTTCTTGCGGGGACCGAGCCGGATCCACCCACCGAGTTTGAACGCCGCACGACCCCGGGAAGGGGACGAAAAAGCGCGCACAGATTCAAAAAGGTGACCCCTAGATGACCTTTGACCTCGTACGCTCTAGCGAATGCAAACTGGTTCTTGCGGGGGACCGAGCCGGACCCACCCACCGAGTTTGAACGCCGCACGACCCCGGGAAGGGGACGAAAAAGCGCGCACAGATTCAAAAAGGTGACCCCTAGATGACCTTTGACCTCGTACGCTCTAGCGAATGCAAACTGGTTCTTGCGGGGACCGAGCCGGACCCACCCACCGAGTTTGAACGCCGCACGACCCCGGGAAGGGGACGAAAAAGCGCGCACAGATTCAAAAAGGTGACCCCTAGATGACCTTTGACCTCGTACGCTCTAGCGAATGCAAACTGGTTCTTGCGGGGGACCGAGCCGGACCCACCCACCGAGTTTGAACGCCGCACGACCCCGGGAAGGGGACGAAAAAGCGCGCACAGATTCAAAAAGGTGACCCCTAGATGACCTTTGACCTCGTACGCTCTAGCGAATGCAAACTGGTTCTTGCGGGGACCGAGCCGGACCCACCCACCGAGTTTGAACGCCGCACGACCCCGGGAAGGGGACGAAAAAGCGCGCACAGATTCAAAAAGGTGACCCCTAGATGACCTTTGACCTCGCACGCCCTAGCGAATGCAAACTGGTTCTTGCGGGGACCGAGCCGGACCCACCCACCGAGTTTGAACGCCGCACGACCCCGGGAAGGGGACGAAAAAGCGCGCACAGACAGACAGACACACAGACAGACAGAGAGTAGCGTATTATTATATAGACTAGGCGGTCACCCGGGGTTTGTCGGTTCTCGGGTTTGTAGCTACTTCCCTGGATGGATGGGGATTGTGGATACATGTTGACTCTATCATTCCAAGTTCGACTCGCATTCGGGCTTCCCGTCCCCGAGTTTAAGCCCGATCGGACAAACTGTGAAAATTCGACCCTTAGATGACCTTTGACCCGACAAACGCTTTTTTTTTCAAGTTCGACTCGCATTCGGGCTTCCCGTCCCCGAGTTGAAGCCCGATCGGACAAACTTTGAAAATTCGACCCTTAGATGACCTTTGACCCGACAAACGTTTTTTTTTCCAACTTCGACTCGCATTCGGGCTTCCCGTCCCCGAGTTTAAGCCCGATCGGACCAACTTTGAAAATTCGACCCTTAGATGACCTTTGACCCGACAAACGTTTTTTTTTCCAACTTCGACTCGCATTCGGGCTTCCCGTCCCCGAGTTTAAGCCCGATCGGACCAACTTCCAAAAGTTGACCCCTAGATGACCTTTGACCCGACAAACGCTTTTTTTTCCACGCTCAACTTGCATTCGGGCTTCCCGTCCCCGAGTTTAAGCCCGATAGGACAAACTTTGAAAATTCGACCCTTAGACGACCTTTGACCCCGGAAGACCCGAAAAACGCTAACCCGTTTTATTTTTGCCACGCTCACCTCGCATCGAGCATTGCGATCACCGAGTTTAAGCACGATCCGACCAACTTCAAAAAGGTGACCCCTAGATGACCTTTGACCTCGTACGCTCTAGCGAATGCAAACTGGTTCTTGCGGGGACCGAGCCGGACCCACCCACCGAGTTTGAACGCCGCACGACCCCGGGAAGGGGACGAAAAAGCGCGCACAGACTTCAAAAAGGTGACCCCTAGATGACCTTTGACCTCGTACGCTCTAGCGAATGCAAACTGGTTCTTGCGGGGACCGAGCCGGACCCACCCACCGAGTTTGAACGCCGCACGACCCCGGGAAGGGGACGAAAAAGCGCGCACAGACTTCAAAAAGGTGACCCCTAGATGACCTTTGACCTCGCACGCTCTAGCGAATGCAAACTGGTTCTTGCGGGGACCGAGCCGGACCCACCCACCGAGTTTGAACGCCGCACGACCCCGGGAAGGGGACGAAAAAGCGCGCACAGACTTCAAAAAGGTGACCCCTAGATGACCTTTGACCTCGCACGCCCTAGCGAATGCAAACTGGTTCTCGCGGGGACCGAGCCGGACCCACCCACCGAGTTTGAACGCCTTACGACCCCGGGAAGGGGACGAAAAAGCGCGCACAGACTTCAAAAAGGTGACCCCTAGATGACCTTTGACCTCGCACGCCCCAGCGAATGCAAACTGGTTCTTGCGGGGACCGAGCCGGACCCACCCACCGAGTCTGAACGCCGCACGACCCCGGGAAGGGGACGAAAAAGCGCGCACAGACAGACACACAGACAGACAGAGAGTAGCGTACTTTGACCTCGCACGCTCTAGCGAATGCAAACTGGTTCTTGCGGGGACCGAGCCGGACCCACCCACCGAGTTTGAACGCCGCACGACCCCGGGAAGGGGACGAAAAAGCGCGCACAGACTTCAAAAAGGTGACCCCTAGATGACCTTTGACCTCGCACGCCCTAGCGAATGCAAACTGGTTCTCGCGGGGACCGAGCCGGACCCACCCACCGAGTTTGAACGCCTTACGACCCCGGGAAGGGGACGAAAAAGCGCGCACAGACTTCAAAAAGGTGACCCCTAGATGACCTTTGACCTCGCACGCCCCAGCGAATGCAAACTGGTTCTTGCGGGGACCGAGCCGGACCCACCCACCGAGTCTGAACGCCGCACGACCCCGGGAAGGGGACGAAAAAGCGCGCACAGACAGACACACAGACAGACAGAGAGTAGCGTACTTTGACCTCGCACGCTCTAGCGAATGCAAACTGGTTCTTGCGGGGACCGAGCCGGACCCACCCACCGAGTTTGAACGCCGCACGACCCCGGGAAGGGGACGAAAAAGCGCGCACAGACTTCAAAAAGGTGACCCCTAGATGACCTTTGACCTCGCACGCCCTAGCGAATGCAAACTGGTTCTCGCGGGGACCGAGCCGGACCCACCCACCGAGTTTGAACGCCTTACGACCCCGGGAAGGGGACGAAAAAGCGCGCACAGACTTCAAAAAGGTGACCCCTAGATGACCTTTGACCTCGCACGCCCCAGCGAATGCAAACTGGTTCTTGCGGGGACCGAGCCGGACCCACCCACCGAGTCTGAACGCCGCACGACCCCGGGAAGGGGACGAAAAAGCGCGCACAGACAGACACACAGACAGACAGAGAGTAGCGTATTATTATATAGATAATATAATATAATTGTACAACCAAACCAAAATAGGGCCTACATGAAATCCTATCACTAGTCCGAACCTATTTTGGCCTGTTTTAATTTTGCAGGATCGCCTTTTTAAAATTTCAGTTCAAACAAAAATGAAGTCTCCCTAATAAAATGAAAACAATACAAAGCGTTATGTCTGCTTACCTTATATTGAGATGTATCGCATCCAATTCCAAACACACCACTTCGTCCAAAGGAACACAAGTCGGCAACATTCACCAAGAATTGTATGTAGATATCCAGCTATAGCTCCTTGTCCACGGCGTCTCTTTTGAGTTACTGCGACGAAATTTCCTTCAATTTGTTTTCCAGTTCATCAGAATCCAGGCTCCATTATGATTCCAGTAGTGCAGAGATAACTATCTCGTATACGCCGCTGGATACTCACAACGGTATCGGCTTGGGACAAAACCTGCGTTGAATGCACACAGAAACAGATTTACAACTAAACGGCAATTGTTGACTATTTGAAAGCGCAAAGTTTTGTGCTCCATTGTTGTTTGCACAGTAACGAAGAGACTGGGCCAATACACTGGTGTATTGCAATGTCTTACGAAGATGTGGAGTTTGGGTCGCGTTATTGAGTCGCGTATCGGTAAGAAGAGGTTTGTGGTTAGTTGGTTATTGCTGGAGAAAGGACAGCATTGTTGATTTTCCGATCGACGCATGAACTGTGTTTTTGTCTAAAAACAGAATGATTCGAATCGTGAGTATCTCGAACCAATGGGTTCCTAAGTGATTAACACATGCAGTTCTTGGCACGACACTTTGTGCTGATCAAGACATACCAGTCACAACTGATCTCTGCATATCAAACCTGGCCTCACGAAGATCGATTGTTGCCACATTTAAAAAAAATAAATCCTCGAAGTTATACTCTTATACTGAGATTAACGTCAATGCAACTGTAAGCGGTGGATTAACTCGCATATTCCCCGCAGTTGTCCCAAACACTACATCGTGCCCCCAGGTATTTCGCTATATTGACCGCTCTGTGCCGAAAGATGGCGCCACACACGTTTGCTTCTAATCAGGAACTAGTCTGGTTTCCAGACCAAATAATATTGACTATTTCTGATGAATTATTAGGTCAGTTGTAGCATGAATTTTCAGACTCCATGAAATACAGACTCATTAGTAGTATTGCTTATTAAGTGGTGGCCATGGTAATTGTGAGAATGACCTGTCATGTGAGAGGGTTCAACCAATAATAGGGGAAAGGAGTCCGATTTTAACAGTCTGATATTCATATCACACCGGTAGCCGCCAACACGTGACGAAAACGGGCAGAAAGCTGCTCGTTTCCGAAAATGTCCGAACACGTTTTATTGACGGTCGGGTATTATCGTTAACGTTCGCGATGTTCGAGTGTTTTCAGAAGTTAAAGGTAGGATACACCATTGGTAATTGCTTGAATTATCATGAATGGGTAGTTTTGAGGGGTTGTATCTTATAGTAAATATCGTTTAACTGACCTGTCCGAAGTTTTACAATCATGGTTGCCGAGAAAAGCACGAAAAGCAGCGATTGTTTTCAACCGGCGTCGAGCAGTTATTCTTATTTTATCTTTGTTTTTTCGCGATCGCCGTCCGGCGATCGCTAATTTCTCTTTATAAAATTAAATTGTTTGGAATAATTAGAGGATATCTAGCGCAATCATTTTGCTAGATGCCTAGACTCTTTATTTACTTTCAGATGAGTAAGATATTTCTTAATAATTCGGTAGTAAATATTTTCGATATCTGCAAATGGCGTATCCTACCTTTAACTGGTAGTAAGAAAATATATATTACGTCAAAATATGAATCTAGATTCGATTTTCTGGTTTGCATAAAATCGAAACTTGCATTGGCAAAAATCAACATCAGAAGAAATATAATATCACAAAGCCAATGAAGGCGTTGTGCCTTTTGGGGGAAAAGCCGTTATAATTTGAATTGTTGCATTTCCTAAAACAATAGCCACACAGTAGTGCGCCATGATATATTTTTGTTGTCGGCAGCTACCGGACCTACAATTTAGTCGTGTAGGCATAATTGTCAGGTCAAGGAACCAGACTAATCAGGAACGCCCACCGTGCATACCCAGCACGATATGTGGCAGAGGGGTACCTATCTCTTATCCCTATACCTTATACACACTCAACACTATTGTTACCTAACCCACCCCCCTTGAAACCTTGGTCAATTGATTCCGGGAACACAATGGTCAACACAAAAGAGGGGGGGGGGGGGGGGTTCTCTGCCACATATCGTGCTTCATATGGCCGTGCAATATTTGCTGATCGGTTTTTGTAATTGTTTTAATTACTGTATTCGATATCTGAAATCGCAGAAATGTCACAACTTTCTTCTTCTTGTTCCTTAGAAGGGCGTGGAACGGCATACATGCGAATATTAAAACACACCCAAATCACAAGCTATTCAATGAACTTCGACAACATAATAATATTGAGGTCTTCCTTTGTTATTGTTATCGAATACTATTGACCGACTACTGACCAGGGGCCAATTTCATGGAGCTGCTAAGCACACAAATTTGCTTAGCATGACAATTCTTCCTTGTCCAAAACAGGGTTACGAACCAAATTTTCAGGTGATGTATATCGTTTGTGACTGGCATTCAGCTGGTTTTTGCTTAGCATGAAAAGCACATGGAGTTTTATCTGGTAACCTGCTTTTACTGAGCAAGTCTTTTTTTGGCTAAGCACATTTTTGTGCTTAGCAGCTCCATGAAATTGGCCCCAGACTCGTGTCGTTTGCGGGCGCACGTGAACAGATTTTACGCGACGTGCACAATATCGATTACTTTCGTCTTAGGCAAAGATAACTCGTGACTGGACTTGTAATATGACAGACTCGACATAAAATCCGTTAAACATTTCATGTGGTAAACAAAAAAAGAGACCGAATTTCCTGTCATACTTTTCTTCGGATTCGGAGTGTCACGTTTCTTCGGATTTATATAATACGTCATGACCCCCTTCCGATCCTATTTTTCTCTGATCCAACTTGTCAACAGTTGGCGGCATATTTTCGCCAACAGCCGGTGGTTGCGACCCAGAGCCACGTCGGAACGGGACCTGCCTGTCCGCTATACCCATACCTGTCCTCAATTTTCGGTACAGGAAGACCACGGCGACCATGCAGTTACAAACGAGGACATGCTCCCCAGGTAGAACAAACAAGACACCGTCAGAGACAGGGTGATGGGGTTAAGTGAGGGAGGCACTCACGAGACAGGTGTGAAGTGGGCGATCGCTACGGGGCACTTCCGCTTTATTAAAGGTAGTAGGCCCTATGTAATTTTCGGAAATGGATGGGACAGGGGATTCATATTTTATAGTAAATATTGTGACGCTCACCTGTTTAAAGCAAGAAGAAAAACTAACTAAATTTAATAAATGTAATAACTAAATAACTAAATAACTAAATTTAATAAATTGGAGGCAGTGTTTGAAAATAGTCAGGTTTTCTCAACGATTGCCGGTCGGAAATCGTTGGATTTTCACCCAAAAAAATATACTTTTCTTGAAAATCACAACACAACAGGTGCCGTGATTTCACGGTATGCTTGAGAATACGACGGTTATTCACTTACTGTAGTCATTTCTTTTTTCTTTTTTTCTGTTTGCAAATGGTGTGTACTGCCTTGTTGCTTTCAAAACCGTCGCATATGCGTACACCTTTGTTTATGGTGTAAATCGAGGAGTTTCTTTTGTTCCTCTCGATAATTTCCTTTGTTTGTACTCTAACTTTTTTTCCGACGGCTCTCATTGGTTTTGTACACGAATCTCAATCGAGGACGTCCTCGATTCTAACCCTAACCCCAATTCACCTTCGTGTCGCCAGGCATGTGTCCTCCATTTGCACCATAAACAAACGCTCCAAAACACATTGGGTGCCAAATGTACTGAGCTGCAAAAACTCAACATAATTGCTTTACAAATTCAAGCAATCACAACAAAACTCAAAAAGGGAAACATACGAAAGAACAACAAAAACCCGTGTAACTACAAGTTCTAAAATATACATCAAGTGATATTTTGACAAGTAATATTTTGTGGCTGCAATTTAAAAAAAGGTATTCCAATTAATAACAATCTACACTTACACAACTTGTGAACTCACGTCTTTAATTACGCCACCATATGGGCTTCGTACCCTTGTAAGCCGAAAAAACGCAAGTTCCGTTAATGTTGTTAGGTTGACAGGGTCGAAGACCATTTTTAATGCGTATGACTAGTGGCTAAATTTCCTGTTTTAGTGCAAAATCTAAAAACAAAATATCGCTCCACTGTCTCTGAACCTCAACCAAAAGACAATTCTCATCTCATATCGAAACATTTAATTCAATACGTGTATTCCCAAAAGGCAATTCTTCTTTGTTCTTTTTTCAATTGTTTTTTTAGCTGACCAAAGTCAATTCCGACGGCTGTTATATATTTATAAGAGAAAATAATTTAGGGAAACGGTACATTTTTGTTCGTTCGGTTTGATGTCCTATTCAAAAGCGAAACACTTTTTAATTTCTACAAAAATATATATTGATTTTTTTAAAGTCGAAACGCGGAGAAAGCACGGAGAATCATCTTTAAACAAAGAAGAATAATAAAGGTGAGCACCGTAGAACTGGCAATACAACATTCTCCAAATTTCCCAGCAATCCGGACTCATATAGGCATGCAGGGTAGGCACGGAGTCCGCCGTAACGGCGTGCGTAGCTAGCGCGTACCGGTGAAAACCTCCCTGGGACCGCGTGCAAACAAGGCGTCTGTCAGTCAGAACCCTGGGCCTGAGCTGCTCGCGCCTGTCCGTTGGTGTTGATGAACGAGTCTGGAGTGGCCCAAGTGTGATTCGTGTAAATGGCAGCGTTGTGTGATGGCGACGATGACAATGGTGAGACACTGCGTGCGTGTGAGACGGTCGCCACGAGGGAAGCACGGGGTACGAAATCGCGATTGGTATACACATGGAGAAAGAATGGTTTTAGCCAGGGAACATGCAAAAGAATGGTTTTTTTGCGCATTTTATTTCGTTGAAAACAAATTTGCATAAAATCTTAAGAAGGGTGCATATCAATTAACCTGTTTGTTCATTCATCCATGACAGTGACATAATGAATCTAGACCGTTTTCCAAACGTTTTCCAAAATTTGCATAAAATCTTAAGAAGGGTGCATATCAATTAACCTGTTTGCTCATTCATCCATGACAGTGACATAATGAATCTAGACCGTTTTCCAAACCTTTGCTTCGTCTCCGTTGTGGTTTCGTTCATGCAGAGCCAAAGCTGGAGTTTGGAAAACGGCCTTAAAAATATTATTGTACAGAGCAGAAGCCAACCTGGCTGTTTTTTCCCTGGTAGTTGCGTCTTTTAGAAATATTCAGCACATTTCTGATAAGGTATACATACAAAAGGGTAAACTCTGTTTTTGAGACGTAAAAAATTGCCCACATGCACAGTTTCTAAGTCCACATTCAACCAGGGGCAGATCTAGCTTTGAGCAAACGGTTAAATTAATAGTATACTAGCTAGATTTCCGTGATAACCTGTCCGTATGGGACGTAATGGTATCCCCTATCTTGTCCCTATAACCTATACACACTCCATACTACACACTTCTTTGCTGAATTCCCCACCCTCCTCGAATCTGTTAGCTTACTGCAAAGCAAGCTGCTCATTTGTGGCGACTTCAACATCCATATGTAGACAATCCATCAGACACTGATGCAAGAACAATCTCGGACCTCCTTGACTCTGGAGGTCTGAAGCAGCTGATCTCCGAGCAAACGCACTCCCGTGGACACATCCTTGACCTGCTGATTGTACGCGATGGTACGGACTTCGTCGATAATGTGAGTGTCCATCATGCAATGCCATCAGACAATGCCGCTATTACGTTTACGGCAGCATTGGCACGTCCGTCTACGACCAGAAAGCAAGTCACCTTCCGCAAGCTCCAGAACATCGACTATGGGGAATTCAATGCTGACATTGAAAGCTCTTTTGCTGAATACGACAACCTCCCAGATATGGATGTCTCGCAGAAAGTTGATACGTACAACAATACTCTTGCTGCCATACTAGATAAACATGCACTAGTGATGCAAAAAGATGTCCAGTTGCGTCCACATGCACCATGGTATGACGATGCCATAAGAAACCAAAAACAGAATAATGCGTTCAAAAGAGCTAAAGTAGAGAAAGACAAAGACAACAATAGATGAGGAAATAGATGATGAAGAATCTCTCTCTGAATACCGATCTAAGCTGAAACAAGCTAAAGGAGCACATCACAGAGAAAAGATTTCCAATTGCAACACCAAGGAACTTTTCCAGATTGTCGAAAGGATGACGGTTGAACGAAGTGACCAACGCCTTCCCTCTTATGACTCTGAGAAAGAGCTTGCAGAACGATTCTCAAACTTCTTTCACGACAAGGTCTTCCGACTACGAGAAATTAACGCCAACACTGACTACGAATCACCAAGTGGGGCAACAGACGAAAGTACGACGTGCAGTCTGCAGAAGTTTCGGCCCATTCTCAATGGTGAGGTGCGCTCCATCATTAGGTCAAAGACAATCAAATCCTGTTTGTCAGACCCCATCCCTGCTCATGTCTTTAGTAAATGCATTGACACCCTTTTTCCTGCCATCACCGACATAGCGAATCAGTCTCTTGAGCTGGGCATTTGTCCTGCTTCATTGAAGTCGGCATTGGTAACACCTACGCTAAAAAAGCCTAGTCTGGACCCAGATAACCTGAAGAACTTCCGTCCAATTTCCAATCTACCATTTCTCGCAAAAGTAATCGAGCGTATATCGTTTGTCAGCAGTTGATGGCATACTTCTCCGAAAACCGACTCTTGCCATCCAGACAGTCAGCCTACAGGCAGCACTATGGTGTCGAGACTGCTCTTGTGAGGGTTTACAACGACCTCCTCATAACACTTGATAGCGGGAATGAAGCTGTGCTAATCTTATTAGACCTGACGGCTGCATTCGACACCATAGAACACCATTTGCTACTCTCACGATTAAAGGAACGGTTTGGAGTAACAGGGGTAGCACTACAGTGGATTGCATCATACCTGTCAGAGAGAGAGCAAGTGGTCATCGTCGCAGGAGCTCCATTAGAGCCTTCGTTACTACAATGGGGTGTCCCTCAAGGCTCAGATATAGGGCCGGTTCTCTTCATAGCTTACACTTCTCCAATCCAAGACATAATCAGCGCACATGGTTTCTCAACCATGCTGTATGCTGATGACACACAATTGTACGTCTCTATAAACTCAAACAGGGAATTTGTGATCGAGCGGCTAGAATGCTGTCTCCGAGAAGGTCGAGACTGGATGGCGAGCAACTATCTGGTTCTCAACGACAACAAGATGGAAGTTCTTCACCTATCTTCAAGATTCAGACAATGTCAGGAATTCCCCCCAATTACATCAGGAAATAATCAGGTCCCCCCTTCTAAGTCGGTGCGAGATCTTGGTGTTGTTCTAGACAAACATTTGAATATGCAACCTCACGTTAATAAGGTCTGCCGGAATGCCTCCCTAGCACTAAGGAAAATTGGCAGTATTCGTCCATACCTTAATAAGTCCAGCACTGAAGTTCTTGTACATGCTCTTGTCTCGTCTCTACTCGATAATTGTAATAGCCTTTTGGTAGGCCTTCCGGAAAAACAAGTAACAAAACTGCAAAGAATACAAAATTCAGCAGCGAGACTTGTTTCTAAATCCCCCCGAAAAGAACACACCACACCAATTCTAAAAGAACTTCACTGGCTTCCAATTAAATTTCGTATCCGTCTCAAAATTATCCTACTCGTCTTTAATGCTATCCATGGTCTCGCACCGAGCTATCTCTCTGATCTTGTGTCTGTCTACACCCCAGCAAGATCCCTCCGATCATCAAACCAGCAGTTCCTTCATGTACCCCCCACAACAAACAAACAAATTACGGTGAACGCTCATTTTCTTTTATCGGCCCAACTTTCTGGAACTTGCTACCGTACGAAATTCGCTCCCAATCCAACCCCAATATCTTTAAAAAACAGCTTAAAACCTACCTATTCAAAGAGGCATATTTGTAAGTATGAATGGTACATGTATAACGTGCCATTGTTATACTTATACCTAATGGCCCTGTCACACCAGAACATTTTAGGCCAACGCGTGAGTAACGTGTTGTAATTTTGGCAACACGCTGGCAAACGCTGACCAACGCGAGGCCAGCGTTAGCAACACGCTGAGCGCGTTACTCACACGTTGGGACACGCTGTCACACGCTGAGGAAAACATATTTTTGTCAGCATACCTACAATTTCCAGCGTTTGCCAGCGTGTGACTGCACAGTGACGCTGGCGGCGCGTTCGAGGTTCGTTACTCACGCGTCGAACACGCTAGACGATCGTTATCAACCCGCTACTCACACGCTGGTGTACGCTGGTGTACGCTGGCGTACGCTGGCGACACGCTGGTTATGGCCCTGCCACAACATAACGTTTTAGGCCAATGCATGAGTAGCGCGTTAAAAATAGTTAATACGCTGGCAATCGCTGAACTTTCACAGAAAAAAGTCAAGTGGAACCGTGATTTCAGCGTGTCCATACAGGTTGATAACGGGTTCATAACGTATGCCAGCGCGTGAGTAGCGTGTGAGGAACGCGCTCAGCGTGTAGGAACGCATCACTGATTTATAGTAAAAATACGACAGCGGGTCGCCAGCGTGAGAGTAGTGGGTTGGTAACGATCGTCTAGCGCGTTCGACGCGTGAGTAACGGCCTTCCTGCGCGCCGCCAGCGTGTGCGGTCACACGCTGGCAAACGCTGACATTTTTTAGGTATGTTGAAAAATGTATTTTTGCCTCAGCGTGTGACAGCGTGTTCCAGCGTGTGGGTAACGCGCTCAGCGCGTTGCGAACGCTGGCCTAGCGTTGGTCAACGTTTACCCGCGTGTTGCCGAAATTCCAACACGTTGGCCTAAAACGTTCTGGTGTGACAGGGCCATTACTGTAGTAGCGCGTCATCTTTTTGTACAACTAATCATGTGGTCGTTGCCGTACGCTGGCGCGCGTTGGACCGCGCTACTCACGCGCTGGGCAGTCGTTCATCAGTCGTCGAGCGCGTTACTAACGCGTTATTCACGCGTTGGCGAATGCTATGAACCCTTTATCAACGCGTTATGGACACGCTGAAATCACGGTTCCACTTGACTTTTTCTGTGGAAGTTCAGCGTTTGCCAGCGTATCAACTATTTTTAACGCGCTACTCACGCGTTGGCCTAAAACGTTCTGGTGTGACAGGGCCATTAGTTGGTTGTTGAGATTGCAGCTACATTTTTGTTATATGTTAACTATTGACCTATTTTGTAATTTAAGATGCACTTTGATTTGTACTCAGCAAAATTATGTTATTTGAAGTATGTAGATATAAGTTTAAATGTAAAATGTAAATTATAAGCCTTTGTTATGTAAAGCGCATTGAGAATTCCTCCGGTTTTGAAATGCGCTATAAAAGAAACATTTATTATTATTATTATTGTTACCTAACACACCCTTTCTGAAAGGACTTCCCAAAATTCCAAACACGATTACCAACACAAAAGGTGTAGGGAGAGGTCCCCTTTGCCCTATTCTTTTCAAAATCATTCTAGTTACTTATTATGTGATTTACTTACTTTTCCGTAAAAGAAATTACTTCTCTTCATTCAGTTGGATCAAACTCCGACCTTTCTGCGAACTTGAAGGTAGGATACACCATGTGCAGAAATTAAAAATGTTTACTTCCAAACTATTAAGAAATATATTACTTATTTGAAAGTAAATAATGATTGTAGACATCCAGCAAAATGACTGCGCTAGATATCCTATAATTGTTTCGAAAAATTGAATTTTATAAAAACAAAGTCACGATCGCCAGACGGCGATCTCGAAAAAAACAAGAACCACTGCCCGACGCCGGTCGAAAAGGAACGCTGTTTTCTTGCTTTCCTCGGCATTCATGATTGTAAATCTTTGAACAGGTCAGTTTAACGATATTTTATATAAAATGCAACCCCCATATCCGCCCATTTATGATAATTCAAGCAATTATCAATAGTGTATCCACCTTTAAGAAAGATGACTTTGTGGAAAAGTACATGTACATTTCAATTGCGTTTGAATAATGAGGTGAACAGTCAAACGCGTTGAACAGTCAAACAACTAGTCAGTGCGTAATCCATCACCATTTTGGCCACAACTGTCAAGTCTGACTCGCGAGCCTCAAAAGCTGTATTTGGCATATAATAATGAAGCAAGATATAAGAAAGAGGCACCCTTCTTTTGTGTTGGTCATTTTTGTGTTCCCGGAATCTCAGGATTTGTTTTCAGTTATCGAGGGGAGGGGGGGGGGGGGGGAGTCCAGTTTGCCTTAAATCGTGCTGGGTATAATTTCGTCAGACAAACCATGGAGGAGCAAATTTTGTGTGTTGAGCATAAATCAGGCGGGTACCAGTCACGAGCAATATACATGTACACGTCACTGACCTCTATACATGGACAGATCATCCATTGTTTCATTTTGAAGTCGGCATGCAGAGAAGTGCAACATGGCGTCACTGCTGTGAGCCAATGAAATGTCCAGGTGTAGAGTTCAGTTGGTTGGTAAATCCACTGACCTCTACAACTGGACATTTCATTGGCTCACAGCAGTGACGCCATGTTGCACTTCCAGTTCGCGCCGACTTCAAGTGTTAGCACAGCAGAATATGGACAATGATCCGTCCAGGTGTTGAGGTCAGTGGTACACGTACAATGCATGGCATTTTGGCTATTGTATATCGACCTGTTTTTGCTGAGCAATTTTGTTTCATGCTATAGTTTTAGAACCCCTTCCACTTTCAGTCAGGATTCTTTGGATTTATTGTTTTTTCTTCTCTGTTCGAAGAAGAGGACAACAGGTGTAGCAGACCAGCAGATCTAATCCCTGACTACCAGCCTGCAAACCCAACCCAAGTCACGTTCCAAGTTCAACGTCGTTAATCAATGACCGAGGAAACAAAGCCACGCAGCGGGTCGGCCGACACCGGAAGATGCCTGGCGCGCAACGTTTATTGACGGCCGAGCAAACGACGTGCTGCACGGTGCTCGGGTAACACGGATATTACGGCGAGGATTTCGTCTGAGTTTATAATAAATCCACCCGTCTGGCAATGTCACTGGCGAAGACGCACGTTCACAGAAGTTAAGATGTAGCTTGTTTTGAGGTCTTTAAGATTCTTCCCATTCCAGGCTGTCAGTTTTACGATCGTGGTTATTATTGAATGCATAGATTTTTAATGAAGCCCCAATGAAACGACTTCTGCTTCGGCAGATTGCTACACTCATAGCATATCTTAAAGGTAGGATACACCATTGGTAATTGCTTGAATTATCATCAATGTGTGGATTTGGGGGTTGTATTTTATAGTAAATGTCGTTTACCTGACCTCTTTGAAGTTTAACAATCATGGATGCTGAGAAAAGCAAGAAAAACGGCGTTCGGTTTTTCTCCAGTGCCAGGCAGTGGTTCTTATGTTGTTCTTGTATTTTATACCCGGGCGATCGCGATTACAATTACAGGATATCTAGCGCAATCATTTTGCTGGATGCCTACAATCATTTTTTACTTTCAAATAAGTAAGATATCTCCTAATAATTCGGTAGTAACATTTTTCGATATCTGCAAATTGTGTATCCTACCTTTAAACAATAAAAATATCAATTTTACCATTCGAGTAAGGATTGACAGGCTTTCGAGTCACAGTGTTTAATTATACTTTTGTCAATCCTGGCCAGCTGGAATTGGATTGTTTTTGTTTAGTTAAATCTGTTTATTTTGTGAATTGTTTTTTGTATGTTGCTATTGGCCGAATAAATAATAATAATAATAATAATTCAGTTGAGTAACATAGTTCTTAGGCCATGTTCGAATTGTTATGCCGTTGCTATGCTGTTGCTAAGTGCGGACAATGACCGCCCAAAGCAACAGCATAGCAACGCTGCAACGGCCGAAGTCACAGCCAAAGCCAACAATTCGGACACGACCTTACATAGTTGGTAATTTTATTGGGTACTGGTGTGATAGGAAAAATCAGACTCCTGTAAAAATCGGACTCGTTTTCCTTTTATTGGTTAAACCCTTTCAAGTGGCCGGTTACTCTCCTTATATTATGATATCCGTCACTAAATTAAGCATGCGCAATACTGCCAATGAGTACGTATTTCAAAAGAGTCTGAAATTCATGCTACAACAGCGCCAAAGAATCAGGCGTGCACGAACAATAGATGGCGCTGTTTGGCTCACCCACGTCTGTGAAGCGCGCGACCTACGTATAGGTACATGTGTGCACATGTAGGCTAAATCTAAACGCGCCAAAATCCGTCACATCTTCGCAAATCAATATGATAACAAGCCGTGCAGAACGCATAATAGCAGTGGTGGCTGGCGTCAACCTCGTTCACACGGTATTGATCAGTACGGGGACGCAACGACCACAACCTGCTCTCTCACCCTGATGTCAGAAACACCATACCGTTTCCCAAACACCTTTTCGGTTATATCACCATTGCCAAACTGCATGAACCACTCCCGACAGAGACGAATATGGGGTTTAGAAAACGCCCCTTGAATGTTTTTAGAAATCTTGCATGTGTATGCAAACTTGGTGCGAAATACGGTACCCTCTGGAGACGTGGACACAATAGGGACAATGGGAGTGAATAGGTCTCCACTAGGAATTTCACGAATTAGATTTTTGGATTGTACTTAAATTACTTAAAAACTAGGGTTAGAATGTGGGTTAGGGTTAGTGTTTGGGTAAGGGTATTATATATAGGGTATATTGGGTCAAAATCTCAACCCAGGAAAATAATTGTGGTTAAAATGGAAGCATTTTGAAAAACGTGCTCGGCTTTCTAACCATTTTGTACACGAGAACAAAGCCATGTCTCCACAGTGATACAAAAATGTGAATAGATGTAAGAGCATTTAAAACATTTGGACAAGCAGGAACACTATCAACAATGCAACAGGTCACTTGTTCACCTTTTAAAAGATGTTCATAGATTCTTTTCGATTTATTACATCCAGCACAGATATTTCAGCTGATAATTACATTATATAGGCACATGATTAACACAAATAAAAAACAAACTGATTTTTTTTTTAAGATTTGCCTTTTTTCGATGAAAAAGTGTGACACCAAGCATAAGCAACAAATTCTTCTGCGAATCAACGTTAATTCTAAAGACGTCGGGACTCGGACATTACGTCAATATTACGTTATTGCTGTATGTCATGGTGTAAGGGTCGTTACAATCTAAGGAAGATACAAAAAGTGACTGGAGAAACGGCTACACAATCTGAAGCCAGTTCTGTAAGTTATAGTGTTAGTTCGGATTTAAATCAGTGATGACAATGTACAGAATAAATAAGGGTAAATTGAGATTTATTAGAGTACTGCCGATATGAACTGGTTAATACTAGCACACACGAGTACACAAGTTTTCACAATGCTAACAAATACACGTACATTTATAATATTTACATAATTTGTTATGCTATATATAAGTTGTCAAATGCTATAATAATACTATAATTATATAGTACTTTGTATCACAAGTAATTTATATATTACACACATGTATATAAATTCAATTCTGTGTGTCCATCAAAACAAAACAAAATGGCCAAAACAACAGAACATCAGTAATTGTTTTAAAACTTAAAGGCTATATCCAATTCTACACGATAACACATTACACTTTAAAAATTATAAACGTACAGTTTGTGCAATATTGTTTGGAAAGTTTTCACGAAATCAGAACCACATTTTTAGAGGACATCGGAAGAAAAAAAACACAGTAAAAAAAATCGGCGATCCTTTTCAAATGATGAGGAAAAACAATCGTTGATTCCCCTACCACACGAAATGTAGGGTAGGAACTTAGGAAAATCAATGACCTTTTTTCTTTCATAAAATAAAGGAATTTAACTGCGTTACTGATCACAGAAAAAAAGACGTACAAGTATTGCTTGTCAAAAACAGACAACCAACGACAATTGAACTGTTTCGAATCGTTATGATACGAATTTTCTCGGTAATCCTCGTACTGAATTCGTGGATAAAAAAATTGGCACTTTTTAAAATGTAAATATGTAAATATCACAGAGAAAAAAAACACACCGTCGCATAAGGCTAAAACTAAGGCTTAAACCTCCATTACCAAGATCTCGAGAGGATGTTTCAGGAGAAAAACTAAGTACCAAGTACCAAACTGGTGCAAGTCAGCGAGTCTGGCTCCCTGACTTGACAATTCCCCGACGCCTCAAAGTTTCCCCATGGTCAGAGAAATAGACTACAAGGAAACATTTGTCTTGTTAGCATCTATGAAGACAACATTTTAAACGAGTTGGTGTAACGATACTTCCTATAAATAAATAGCCAGGTAAATAAATAGCGTAAGGCTATCATTAATGATAAAACTTCCGAGATGTAGGTAGAAAATCGAAATAGTCTTTAAAAAGAGGGACAAAATGTTATAACTTACGTCGTGCCCCATAAATGATAACATTTATGGGAATTTGTCTTTGGAATCGAGATTTTTTCGAAATGTTAACTTCGTAAACGCAGCTTGTTAAAGGTAGTATACACCATTGGTAATTGCTTGAATTATCAGGAATGGTTAGATTTTTTGTTTTTGTGTTTTTTTGTTGGGGGGGGGGGGGGGGGGGGTTGTAACTGACCTTGCCAAACCACTGACATACGGCATTCCGTATAAGATCACGCTTGCCGAGCCTGTTATGTTAGTATCAATTTCTGTAGTGCAACCTCAACTCCCAACCTCCTTGGCCATTTTTGTCTGAAACCTCAGTCCTGAATCTCACAATGCCCTCCACCACTGACGACAGACAACCAAATGTCAAATACATCGTACTTGTACCTTTCAAGAGGTAAACCAAGCCCTGTGTAATAGCATAGTGGCACGTCTGTAAGTTTCTAATTGTAAAATCCTGCAAAAAACACCTGGTGGATTTTGAAGGGTTCTGGATGATAGGGTTTAACACCGAGCCGCACGCAGAGGCAGTATACATGAACTGACAAAATATACAACGATTTCCTCTGTACGTCATAGCCTGATTGGTTGCTCTGTATTACTTGATTTACGATTCTTGAGCCCAGATGATCTATCTAGAGCGATATACCTTTTGATCCCCTATAAACTAGACTTTGTTTTCATTGTTTCGGACACAGAGTCACTTCCAGGTGAAATATTTGCCGGTAAAATCAATTTCAAAACAGTGCAGGGAAATCTAGGGGCTGCTAAAATAAATCTCTCCTCCAACAGGCTCCCCCCCCCCACTGAAACAAATAAATTAAAACCTATAATTTTGTAGTGTACAGTTAAAACATGTATCAACATTGGGTGGGTTGAACAAGTTGGTAAAATGTGTTAAACAATGCGTACTTTTTCTCAAATTTTACTGTTTTTATGGTTGAGTAAATCTTACCCAACGTAGGTATTTTTTTAACCAACTGTTGTGTGGTATACCTGGTTTTAAACGGTTAGTTAAAATGGTTAAATTTACCAAATGTTGGTTAAATTTGATTTAATTTAACCAACGTTGGGTAAAATGACTATTTTTTACCAACCGTTGGTTACCAGGTTAAACACCCAATTGTTGGTTACAAGAATTGGTAAAGAAAAATCTACCTATTTTACCAAACACTGAGTAAAATGTACCAAACATCGGTCAAATTGGAGAAATGTACACATTGTTGGTTCAAAATGTTAACCAACTTTTGTAACCAATCACATTTTATTACATGTTTTGAGAGCGAAGACTTGTTGTTATTTCTTGAAATAAGGAATACAATGTATATCATCAGTTGTTCACATAACAAACGGCATTATCTTTTGTTTCCGTGAGTCAAATGTATTTATAAATATGCTGAAGCAGAGTTGACGAAAGAAACCCGGTTACAAACCAACCACTATAGACGTCACCATTTCAACAAGCCCTCCGAACTCCAACAGCATGTGAACTCTAACAGTTACAGCTGTTTACGGGTGCACTACCCTAATTGAAGGGAGCATTTCTCCGCCAGCTCATTAGCATGAAATGTGCCCCCCACAATTTCTTTTGAAAAAGAATGCCGTTTGGTGAAAGAAATGGTGGAATTGTGTAAATATAGCATAGGATCAACTCCCTGGTTTTTGAGCTTCAATCTGAGGGCAGACTTGACAAAATTACGGTTGAAAAATGGGTCCTAATTGCCCTAGAACGTGGAGGGATGCCATTTGTAAAATGGCTGCTTGCAGGCTCGGGAAGTATCACTTTTCGGGAGGTGAGTTTCTTTTGGTGTTAATATTAAAAAATGTAATTGGCTAACCTAGTAAAAATTGAAAAAAAATGGAAAGATAAAGACCAAGACAATAATCTGATTGTTGTTTGAGAAACCCCATTGATGTCGGTGTGCATGAAACTTGGTCCTAAACATTGTTGATTTTACACTGTTTTCAATGGGACTTGAATTAGGCCAGTGCACCCTTACAGCAGCAGAGATGACGATGTAAACAAGACAAAAGTTCACCAAGGGGTACACAGAGAGCTATGGCTCGGTATAGAAAATATATCGTTGTTTATTTTATTATTTTATTGTTAACCTGTCCACTTCATTCTACACGGTGTTAAATTATTCAACAGCGCATTAATCTTCTTGAGCAATAAATCCGTATCCGAGTTTATCAAGCGACCCAAACATCACCGTGGTGTGACAAGGGATCGTGCAAGAAATTTGCATTTCTACTCAAAAACCGCAGTTTTTTGGGCGTTAAAGGTAGGATACACCATTGGTAATTGCTTGAATTATAATGAATCGGTGGAGTTGGGAGATTGTTTTTTATAGTAAATATCGTTTAACTGACCTGTTCGAAGTTTTACAATCATGGATGCCGAGAAAAGCACGAAAAGGCGTTTGTTTTCAACCGGCGTCGAGCAGTTATTCTTATGTTATTTGTGTTTTTTTGCGATCGCCGTCCGGAATTCAATTTTTTTGAATAATTACAGGATATCTAGCGCAATCATTTTGCTGGATGCCTAGAATCATTATTTACTTTCAGATGAGTAAGATATTTCTTAATAATTCGGTAGTCAATTTTTTCGATATCTGCAAACGGTGTATCCTACCTACTTGTCCGCATGACACTATAAATTATACCAATTTCCTCGGTGAAAAGGAAGTATTTTCTAGTTTTCCCCCAGATTTATTTGTTTTTACTCTTTGCTTCAATCTTGTACGTGTGGTAACCGTGCCATTCGTGTTTGATGAGCCCCTCAGTGTTTTTGCTTTAACTTGGCACCTGTTTCATGTCAGCGATGTATTTTGAAGCTGTAAGTTGTTCAGTCAAAATTCTTTGGGAAAAGTTTCTTGTTAGTATCCTTGTTTACGTAAAAGAAACGTTTATTAACTAATGCGCGTGCATACTTTTAACACCAACCTCGTAAATAAAACTTAAATATGTATTTTTGTATGATAAGGTTGGCCTTCTCCTAATCTTGTTGTTTTTTAACAATATTTGATTTTCTCCATAGTTTTACGAAACTGGAAAAATCTTAGGCCTATGCAATTAAATCACACCTACTTACTATGTTCAACTCTTTGTCAGCAATTTATCAAACAATTCACGTGTATATTTTACATTTGTGAATTAAGACACGAAATAACATCCGAAGTAAAAGGTATGATACACCATTGGTAATTGCTTGAATTATTCAGAAATGGGTGGATTTAGGGTGTTGTATTTTATAGTAAATATCGTTTAACTGTCCTGTCCGAAGTTTTACAATCATGGATGCCGAGAAAACAGCAAGAAAAACGGCATTCGTTCTCAACCAGCATCGGGCAGTTGTTTATGTTTTTTGTTTTTTTCCGCTATCGCCGTCCGGCGATTGTTAATTTCTTTTTTTAAATAAAAAAATACGGAACAATTACAGGATATCTAGCGCAATCGTTTTGCCAGATGCCTATAGAATCATTATTTACTTTTAAATAAGTAAGATATTTCCTAATAATTCGGTAGTAAATATTTTCGATATCGGCAAATGGTGTATCCTACCTTTAAAGTAAAGCGTATACGGAACTGCGTTTTACACTTCAATTTGATGACGGCATTTAACTGGGAAATTTCGAAATGTCTGAAATATGACCCTCGATGTACGGTTCGCGGAACCTAGTACTAACAAAACTAATATACAATAAGTACTGAGAATAATATAATGGAAATAGTACTGAACATTATATTTAAAAAAATGTGGAAGGTTAACAAGAAATGGTAAGATTGGAGACACATGGAATTCTAGAATAAATAGTACGGGAGAATGGTTTTGTTTCTTTCTGTCGTACATTTACATCACAGCTTGAATCCTGTATTAACAATAACAGCTTATTTGAACGATTCGCCGCACGCAGTCATACCGATACACGCTGAAGAACCGTGGCCATTTCACCACTGATTGGTATAAAAAATGTTTCATTGCGTGTCGTTGTCATCTAGGATATATGGTTCAAATACTACTTGAGTAAACTGTAGTATGCAGTACTTTTACTACACTGGCCTCTGACTAGTAGTAAAACTGAGAATGGTGCAGTATTGTGTACTAGTACATATACAGTGTACTTTACCACAAATGAATGCATAATGTATAGGGCGTTTAGGGTTAATAGGCTGTTGTTATACGAGTACATTTAGGACTGCTCGCAAGTACATGTAAAAGATGAGCACTTGAAGTAGATGTAAAAGATGAGCAAGTGTTTAATTAAAATGTGTTGGGGAAAACCATTCAAATTTCAACGTCAACTTTAAACGGAATGCATCCAACATATTGTTTTTGTATCCTGCGTGGCGAAGGATTCGTTTCGACTACGACGATTTTGGGTATAGTTGGTAACACTTTCCCATTATTCGCGTTTTGTCTATATAGACTGCAATCAACTTAGTGAGGGAAAAATACTCGGTTTGTGTTAAATTAAAAGATCAGCGCTAACATAAAAGACAATTAAAAGATCTTGTAAATACTCAAATAATTCATCAAACACCTAAAGACGGCAATGAATCTACGGTGAATATTTGTATAAAAGTGAGCCGATCTGTAGCCGCAACGTTCGATTCAGAAGCCACAGCCAAACAAAACATGAAATATTCGTTGTAAAAAAAAATTGTATCTAAAAAGCAAGAACGAAAATAGACTACAAAATATGAAACTTGAACTATACCACAATACACAAATATTTGTGTATACAAATACGGACAGTGTCGGTTTGCGCAATGGAATACATTTATAAACAATGAAACAAATTGGGACAAACAGCGGTATAATACAGAACGGTGCAAAAATATACGCTATTTACATTCACCGTATACGGTTTGAAATCTTTAAAATGAATAAAAAATAAATAAATTAGGACAGTAAAAAAAAAAGCCGTGTGTGTTTCCATAGTAAGTAAGCCAGCACTGCCGAAAGTTCACACAAAAGCAACCCAAAGTTTCTTGAGCATTTGCTTTGCCGATTGGTCAGGGCTAAAACGCATCAAAACACAAGGCGAACGTCTGCTGAACAATACAATCTGTTATTACCCCACTAACGGTAAATGACAGACAACATGAACAAAAACCAAACAACTATACACTGACTGACCTTCAGAATGTCAACACAGACTGCGATACTCCATAAACTCAGCTACAATCCAAAGGATCCAATCCAACCGTGGAGGAATATAAGAACACTCCAAGATCAACGGGGAAAGTTAACACCGAACGCGGTACATGAAAGTCTGCTGTTCACCCACAAGAAACAATGCAACGTGAACACACACACCGTAAGCAGCACGGCCCGACATTAGGTCTTATTCCCCTATACCCATGACTGAACTTGAGATAATTCCTTCAAGTTCATCCGCAACCCCATAAACAAAAGTCTAAGGGTGATGAGGTTTATGCTGCTTGTGTTTCTCCCCCGTGCACGCGCGTATAATATCCTGCGGGTGTCCCTTTTTTTTCTTCTCTCTTTTCTCCAAATAGGACTGCGGTGGGCTGCTAGGGTGAGAGTCTATACGGTAAGGCAATCTCGGAGTCACGAACCCAACTGCGACTTGACGGTGACTCGCAGCGTGTTATGAGCGCCGCCCCGGCGGGGTCCGGCCCCCAACCCTCCCGGCTTGTCACCATGACCTCGCCTAGGTCGCTTGCCAACAAGGAAAAAACCCAAAATCTAACCCTCTAGAGAGAGATGGGGGGAACGACAAGTGACTTCGACCCAGTCCATTCCAAGATAAATCCAAAGCCACAATATAAACCGCTTAGGGCTTATAACATTGCATCGAGTTATAAAGAAATTCCGATGTTTACAGCGATATCAAGTTTAACCAAAATATAATATGTCTGCGACCGCGTTTACGTAAAGAAGTCATACTATGTTTAACTATGCCCGTTGTCAAAACAAAACCATTTTGAGCAATCAAAGTAGTATTTTCCTCCCAATGGCTAGATAAATATTAATACAAATATGTAACATTCAATGTCGTTGTTTGTTCATCCTAAATACAATAACCCAACCCCAACTTGACACCGACAAATGTAAGAATGTCCCTTGCGCAATGTTGCGCTGTTCTTCATGCAAAACATAAATCAACATGGCGTAGGACTAGGGGAAGCGGCAACAAATCACCGCGCGCTATGAGCTTCATCCACTTCGTAAATCATCCCCAATGTTTCCTTTAACAAATGCCAGTTAACACCGATCCATACCAGTAGCGCATCACAGCCTAGATCTTAACATTACATAACGTGCATAGCTGACGGTTATAACGTCCATCTCCCCGGTGAAAATGTTATTGCTTTAGATTTATTTTAAAAAGGCAGCAACTTGTTGTTTGTATGTCTGTGGGCGGGACTAACACACTGTCCATCACAACGTTCGATTGTCCAATCAAAACCGCGCATCAGACGCGCATGCGCTAATGACAATAATGGCGGGAGTATCACACGACCATGTGAACTATAGACGTATAGCTAAATGCTTATACAATCCAGTCCGGCTGTTGCTCAACGACTTATAAATAACAACATACTCTTTTGCCAATATGAACAAATTCAGCCGATATTATGGCAAGTCTAGACCCCGAAAGAAGCCGTACCCTATTCCCAAAGCCACAAGATTCACCTCAACAAAAGGCTCAAGAATTGATAAAAATGTTAACAAACCGTGACCGCTGTATGTATCTCCTATTACATGCCCCCAGGTAACTATGCAATAATCGAGCATCCATGCGGTTTCTATGAACTACAAGCATCAATTCGTTGGCAGTCGCTCCCGTGAATAACATGATACCCTATATACCGCAACCCACCCATAAACATTCTTCTTCGTGGCCAATTAGGCACGAATTTGCCTGTACACCCAAAGAAGTTCGTGCGCCATTTGATACCAGCAATTTAATTAAGCCCAAGTTTAAAGGGATCGTATACGTTTGGTTATTACTCCAAAAATTAATGGCAATAAAAACTTACTTGGTAAGAAGTACAGCAGCTTTGGGTAGTATAATGCATTTTAGAAACTGTTCAATTCGAAGTACTGCGGTTATGGAAAAAGATATCACTTTTTATCCCAACAAAATTGAATCTGAGAATCGTTACTGCAGTGACGTTTTTTAGACTGTGTATTCCAAAGCAGATTATTCTTCCTGCGTGGACATAACATAAGCGCTCTAGTTTTTCGGCAATATCTCGAAATCGCTACCACCTTTAGAAATGAAATTTGTACAGGTTAGTTTTATGGTATATATCTATAACTATATAGGATTAAAACAAACAATGGGTTCCAATTACCAAACGTGTACGATCCCTTTAACCACCATTCAGTAAGCTTTACACCTTAAGTGTATACACTGTTTCTGCTATTTCAAATAATGTTCACACATGTACCGAATACGAAATGGAAGGACCAACCATAGAATTATTTTGTCAACATTCAGTTGATAACCATGCGCACAATAGGTACACGTAATGAGTAACGATAGGGGAACTAATCACAGGACTGCACTTGTTGAGAATTAAGTGATAACAATTACATCAAAACGATTATATCTTTGTTAAAGGACTGTCTGGTGATGCTATACTTTTATAAATATTTTGAGGTTAAATATACTGATAAAATATCACGGGGAAGATATTCCGCAATATGCCAGCATAAAAGGCCGGTTTATACTCGGCGCGAAGGCAAATTTGTGACATCATCATCAGGGGGAGTTTTCGCACGGCGAATTCGACAACAGTTGAACAACTTTAAAAAGTTGAACACATTTCAACTCCGGAAAATTTCGTTTCTTGACGTCAAATTCGCTTTGCATTAACTTTTGCGCGAATTGTGAACCGGTGTACCCTTACAAAAACTGTGGTGTTACGATTTAACATCATTCGGTATATATTATATAGGACAACACCAGATGGTCCTCTATACATGTATATAGATACCATACCGATAGTGTACATTTAACACTGCAGTCTTTGCACTGTGTAGCGTGAAATTCAGACTATGAACTACGGACTCATTGGTAGTATTGCAGAAGTACAAGTACTTGTAGGTAGGCACACACCGAGTTGTGGGGACAGGCTCTTTTGTTTGGAAAAGACAGACCGTACCGAGTAGTGGGGACATTTTCGAGTCCCCATAGCGCGGTCTCCAGTAAAGGTAGAACAAGGTAAAATTGGGATAGGGTATAATGAAAGAAAATGTAGAAGAGGACAAATTAGGGTGATGCTGAAAATTGTAGAATTTTAGAGTGTTCTGAGTTTGAGATTAGAGAGATTTCAGTTTACACACAAACCCTATGGATTGTCCTCATAACGCTATGTACCAAAATAATTGATACACCTGTACTCGGTTGGAAAAGCAATATAAGTACTCGGCAATACTCGGAAAAAAAGTACTTGACTACAAATACTGCTGTAAATTGATGTTGATATCTAATGTATATCTGATGCTATTCATAGGATACTGTTGGAGTAGTGATGAGGCTTATATTATAAGCCGTGCCAAACGTGGACTTTGTCTGTATAGCTAACATTATGTGACTGTACATTATCATTGAAAACACGGTAGTCATAAACCACATTACCAGACAATTCAGATGCAGCTTTTAGTTGTGCGTTGCTTACAATAATTTACTACCGAGGTATAAAAGTGGAGGTATCAACAGTTGGTGGTAATATTTCTCATTATTTTACCTAGTAGAAACTATCTTTTAAGTTCCACCACAAAATATCTCCCAACAATCGTGAATCTTGCTCTGAAACTTGAAAATCCTAGTTAAAGTCTGTGCCGCCAGTACATGTAACTCGAACATCACATCACATTACCATGGAAATTGCCCTCGAGATGTAATGCTACTCATGTGAAATTTGTACAATTAAAAACAAATTAAATTATAAAAAAGAGACAATCAACAGTAAAGAGCTCTGCCGATCTTTCTCCACACACGGCCGAATGAGTAAAACAAAAATATTGTTTAAGTACCACACAGGTCAAAGTTGAAAGGTCAATGAGCTTGTCGCAGGAGAAAAAAACCACTTCAAAGCAGCTTATAGCTTGTGCAATACTTTTTCACATCACACCTTTTAAAACATTCCAATTGAATGCATAAACAATCCGCATGTTTCTTGGGACGAAATGTGCTGGGACGAATTCTCAACTGGCTGCTATACGAGGTCAAAGGTGAAGGGTCAAACTTGAGTTGCTCACAATGTCACACTCTTGTAGGCTGCAGTGAACCCTGAATAAAACACCTGCAACAAGGAAAACAGAAAATCAAGAGGGTTAATTATTTTGCCCGAGGGCTTAAAACGGTCCATGACGATGTTTTTTCTAAGGAACATATTTTGTGCAAAAATGTGACCTGCTCCCACAAAATCAGAGTAAAGTTGACATTTTGAGATAGGCCTATTGGTATTTCCAGATATCTTGAATTCTTAGCTTTAAAATAGTATATATTGCCATGGGTAATATATAACATTAATGCCGCGGTTTTTGATGTGAAAATACGATCCTTTTATCATGATATGTTCATATTTTCATTAATTTCGCTACATTTTACTTCTTGGATACGGTCAGTAAAATCAAATTTAGATTTGTTTGCAAGAAATACTTAGTACTTAGTACTGTTTATGCCTATAAACATAGTGTGAAGCACAATCAGTACCCATCCTAACAGATTCCATCAGAACATGCAGTTGGATTTGGATGGGTTTGGGTTTGGTTAGGGTTAACGTGGTGCAGATTATACAAGAAACTTGTTGGGACAAAATGGCCTGGGGCATCATGCACAGAAAAACCACGACTCAATCCAACAGATGCAATCCAACCGATGCGTACTGCTACACACACACTTCTTCATTAAAGGTATAGGATACACCATTTGCAGATATCGAAAATATTTACTACCGAATTATTAAGAAATATCTTACTCTTTTGAAAGTAAATAATGATTCCAGGCATCCAGCAAAATGATTGCGCTAGTTATCCTGTAATTATTCCGGACGGCGATCGCGAAAAAAACAAGGATAACATAAGAATAACTGCCCGACGCCGGTTGAAAACGAACGCCGTTTTTCGTGCTTTTCTTGGCATCCATGATTGTAAAACTTTGAACAGGTCAGTTAAACGATATTTACTCCAAATTTGAACCCCCAAAATCTACCCATTCATGATAATTCAAGCAATTACCAATGGTGTATTCTACCTTTAAAGTTCAGAGTCGCCTGTTTCAGGACTTTTACAACTTGGAAATCCCTGGATTACAAACTTAGTTCCTTTCGAACAAACAGGTGCTAAAGAAGAAATGGTTTCGGCCAATACCCCCAAAAGTACTAATTGAATTTATACCTTTATTGTAAGACTTTTATTTGAAATGTAGGGTTTTGTATTTGAATTGTAGAGCCAATACCCAAAAAGGTACTAATTGAATTTATGCCTTTATTATACAAGACTTTCATTTGAATTGTAGGGTTTTACACCCCAACCACCACCCCAAATCCCTCAAGTTCCAATTAAACCCAACCTCTATAGGCCCAACCTATAAGCTAGTCACATGGTGGTATAAATACCTCTACAGGAAGGCAGTTTATTCGCAGTCATGATTCATGCCCATTCCCTGGAATCTTGATAATACCCTCCCACTGAAATGAAGTCTACAATTAACACTTGTGAACATTTTACGAGGACATTCGGGGCGTAAATCACACACACATGAACCGTGCTGTAAATCACTTCATCACGCTCATTACTAGGTGGCAAACAAAATTACTTAAAGGGATCATGCAGCACTTCGGAAGGACAACTTCCAAATCACAAATCGAGCCGATACAAATTGGATTTTGAAATGTTTCAATAAAAAATACAAATATAGAAACTCAAGTGGCCGTTTATAGTCCAGAGAAAATAAGTTTTGACCTCACACAAATTGCAATAGAATATTTTTCACCACAGTGCACTTCTATAAGGTCCCTAGAATGACATACTAAAAATCACAAAAAATCCAAATATGACTAATTTGCATAAATCGTTAATCCCTGCCGCGTAATATATTTATTCCTATATTTGGGTATATTATTATTAATTTTTTTGAAAAATATAGGAATAAATATATTACGCGGCAGGGATTAACGATTTATGCAAATTGGTCATATTTCCACCACTTGAATTTGTTGAGATTTTTAGTATGTTATTCTAGGGACCTTATAGAAGTGCACTGTGGTGAAAAATATTCTATTGCAATTTGTGTGAGGTCAACAAAACAAAATTAAGCATTTTCCCTGGACTATTACGTAAGATGTAAATCTGTCACCATGTGGGGATTTCACATTCGTAAATATATACCTCTGTCAATATACCCCCAAACTATATTTCAACATATACCATCTGAGCAATAATGGTGTAAAATAATACTGTAAACAACAAAACATCACTGCAATGTTGTGGTGGTGGATACTGACAAGTACAACTGAAAGACTTAAAGGTAGGATACACCATTGGTAATTACTTGAAGTATCCGGAATCGGTGGATTTGGGGATTGTATTTTATAGTAAATATCGTTTTACTGACATGTCCAAACCTTTACAATCATGGATGCCGAGAAAAGAAAAAAAAACGGCGTAAGTTTTCAACTGGCGTCGGGAAGTTGTTCTTGTTGTGCTTTTTTTTTCGCGATCGCCGTCCATTTTTCGATAACAATAACAGGATTTGTGTAGCACAATCATTTTGCTGGATGCCTAGAATCATTATTTACTTTCAAATAAGTAAGATATTTCCTAATAATTCGGTAGTATAAAAAAAAGAAGATATCTGCAAATGGTGTATCCTACCTTTAAACATAATTATATTATTGTTTGCATTCCCTTTCTCTATCTCCAAATCGTTTGACCAAGTGAAGACATTTTATTTTTCGAAAAAGAAAAGAAAAGCTTAAACTTTGAATCACAAGCAAATTATCATTCTAATAAGATGGCGAGTCAGTCAAAAAGCCAGACACCTCTGGGCGTAACAGACACAGACTAATATGATTGAAACGTGGGATAAGACATTTGTGACCTGCTCCCACAAAACCAGACATAAGTGTGTTTTTTTGAAAAGTGAGATATTGCTATTTCCATTTAGTACACATCTTCAGCTTTCATTTGGTGACAAAACCACCTTTATATCATATATACTTCAAATTGTATGATGATTTTATGAGTGTTTCAAATGCCTACTAAAAACACATCTTTTTAAGTAATTTTTAATAGTTTCTGCTGGTGGTTTATTGTTAGTTCTAAAATTGTTTTATTATTAAGCATAAGTTTTAACTGTCATAGCTGGTCTGTTTTATTTAATTAGTGCGTTATTATTATGAATTTTAAGTGTATAATGAATTAGTGTGTAATATTTTAAGGATTAAGTTGCTATTTTGTAAAGCGCATAGAGCTATCTGTGATTGAAAATGCGCTATATAAATGCGGTTTATTATTATTATTATGATTTTAAGACGGCGTGTACACGCGATTCTATGTGAATCAACTAAATAGAAATATCAATATCTCACTTTTCAAAAAAACAACTTATGTCTGGTTTTGTGGGAGCAGGTCACATTTGTCGACCAACCAGCAGTGCTGGAAGGGATTCGGTAGTATTTTTTTCAGTCGGCCAAAAAATAAAGGGGGGAGCATCTTTAGTGGTTTTCCTGATTAAATCAACTGACAACATTACTGGGAGAGGATGTCACTACCCCTAGCTCTACCCCCCCCCCCCCCCCCCCCCCCAATCCCCAACCCACTTACAACCTGGCTCTCCCCTCCACCTTCCACCCCCACTCCCTTCCGCTACGACGACTCTGCTTGGCATGACCCGACAATTTATTGAGAACCTAAGTTTGTTAACAGCCAATTCATGCCAATGGTCCGTACCCTAAAGAGGTTTTTAATACACCACTGTCTGCGTGCCAAAGGTTCCTTCTTGGGGTAACATTCTTCCACCGACCTTCAAAATTAATTCACAGGGCAAAAATAACCCCAAATCTCCCCCAAAAAGGAAAACCCCGACAGAACCTTTCTTGTCAGATGTACGACACATCATCCAGCGCACCATATCTGGTATTGTTTTCCCTCTGTCATCGTCGGCAACTAGTTACCCAATTCCTGCCATGACTCCCTACCTCACATCTTTCATCTAGGCTCCCCCGTGAGGACCAACAATCCCTGGGCATTTTTGATACCATCTCTCCTGTGAATCAACTTTAATAACAAATATTATAGAAGTAGGCACTTCAGATATCATGCTGACATTTTGTTTTTGTTTTTACTTTGGCACACACTAGACTGGGACAATGACTGCTGTGATATGGTGTCGGACATTAAACAGTTGGCTGTGGTAATGTCCTCTTTATAAAACAAAACCCAGCTCGGAAAAGTGGGAGGTATTCAATAAACTGTCTGGGCTGGGACTGGAGATGACAACCTTCACGCGGTCCACCCTGTTTCCACTATTATGTCATCAAACCGATGTGTGCAGTAACACGTTAAACTGATCATCATACGAAAGAAGAAGAATAAACCGTTTTGTAGAGAAATACGATGTACATACATGGTGCCCTGTATCACACCAGATGTTGCATATGTATAAAAATTCGAAAGAACTATTCTATATATATATATATATATATATATAAAAAAAGTGCATATATTTTGTTCTGTAAATAAAGATATGCCAATTACATGAATGTATGACAATTAACAATTATTGAATGTGAAGCCGAGGGTGCGCTCATTGACAGCAGTCGTGTGATATATCTCGCTCACACAATTAGCCTCACCTTACTTACGTACTGTGGACATTCCTTTGTCCTCGTGTAGTTACAAAACGTTGACGAATAGTCATTATTCTCGCTTCCCCAAAACAAATTTAACCTCACTGATTCTGAGCCTCTCAGCTGTTCCTCTTACCGTTTCTATATATAAAACCCTAACGCGTTTTCCCTCTAAAGCTCTTTTTCAGAGACGGCAAAACGGACTGTGGACCTGTCCAAGTCCACAAACCTTAACTCCTTCCCGCATCCTGAGGACGTAAATTGTACGTATGTAAGACTAACTCACTGATAGCATTATGTGATAGCACACAGGGAGTGCGACATGCGTGATCGTTCTAAACCAATAAAAATACAGTATCCAAGACAGAGGTATAACAAATGCAGATGATACTTAAAGGTAGGATACACCATTTGCAGATATCGAAAATATTTACTACCGAATTATTAAGAAATATCTTACTCAATTGAAAGTAAATAATGATTCTAGTCATTCAGCAAAAGGATTGCGCTAGATATCCTGTAATTATTCCAAAAAATTAAATTTGATAAAGAAAAATTTGCGATCGCCCGACGTAGAAAAAACAAAGATAACATAAGAATAACTGCTCGATGCCGGTTGAAAACAAACGCTTTTGTTCGTGCTTTGCTCGGCATCCATGATTGTAAAACTTCTAACAGGTCAGTTAAACGATATTTACTCCCCCCAAATCTACCCATTCATGATAATTCAAGCAATTACCAATGGTGTATCCTACCTTTAAAAACATGGGGTCCAACCCAAAGACTGACGGGGTACTAAGAAATAGGTTTCGATGGTTGTGAGGCAGATTACTGTATTTATCAGCTCTTTACAAAAATGTACAATGTGTATGTATGCACGCAATACTCGCACCAAAAATGTACACTTGTCTTGATTTTAATAAGTCTATCGGAGTATCGCGCACGGGAGATATGTCTGAAATATAACACAGTGTTTCTGCTCAATTTGTCAGTGTGGGATTCAGCTTTCAATGCAGGTTCTCGATTCATTAGAGTAGAGCCACAGAATTGTGGTTATTAGCACGGGGTATATCTTTGCTCAGCGAAAATAGGTCACCAGCAATAATGTCTTGCTGATGCATGGCACCTTTCACTGGTTCTCTGCTGATGTTTTGCTCAGCACCTGCAAATCTGCTTAGCAAAACTGGTTCCTTGCTGAACAAGCTGTTCTGGCCTCCACCTAGTTGCGGGGACCGTGGTTCTTAATTCATTTGAAAAAAAATCTAGAGTGGGACATTTCGTGTCATCATAGCATGTTGGGTCTCCAGTAAATAGGGGTTTAGAGGGCAGAATTGGGTTAGGGTATAATGAAAGAAAATGAAGAAGACAACAAATTAGGATGATGTTCTGAGTTTGAGTTTAGAGAGATTTCCCTTAGCACACAAAACCTATGGATTGTCCCCATAACACGATGTACGAAAAGAATTGATGTACTGGCCTAAGCATGTTAGCACACAAAAACTTGTGCTTCCCTTGTAAACGAACAGGTGAGGTCCCTAAGGCTATTTCCAGTGGGACAAATTTGTTCTTAGGTGAAAGGGGGGAGGAGTTCCCAGTTGAAGGTCCAAACATTTCGCGTGACTCTCCAAAGCAACAACCCAACACGAGCTTCAGTTCTCATGGCTGACTGAAACTGTTTTCTAGTTCTACACATCATGGGTGAATCGTCCACTTGAATGAAAGCGGGAACAAAAACAACCCAATGTTAGGCCAAGAGATTTAGAAATGAATTCAGCAACTGGCTCAATTTGGGACCCAGCGGCCGGCCAATTACAGTCCTCCCATGAGGGATGATGACCCTAGCTACATCCTGGCCAATCTATACTTAAGCATTTTTTTACGATGGCTACTGCAAGCATAGAGCCAATTTCATGAGAAATTACATGTACATATATACCTGGCATTTATTATATGGATGATATTGTCAATTTTTTAAGAAAAGTCTGAAAACGTTTTAAAGAACTGTTGGTTCAGGTATGTGAACAAATTAGCCGATGGGGAAGTGCATGGGCGTGAAAGGGGGAATGTTGAGGTATGGTTAAAGGTAGTGTACACCACTTTGCAGATATCGAAAATATTTACTACCGAATTATTAAGAAATATCTTACTCAATTGAAAGTAAATAATGATTCTAGGCATTCAGCAAAAGGATTGCGCTAGATATCCTGTAATTATTCCAAAAAATTGAATTTTATTTAGAAAAATTCGCGATCGCCGTCCGGCAACCATGATTGTAAACCTTCGGAAAAGTCATTTAAAAGATATTTACTATGAAATACAACCCCCCAAATCTAATCATTCATGATAATTCAAGCAATGACCAATGGTGTATACTACCTTTAAGTCAGTTTAGCTGAAGGCTTCAACATTTTTGTAGTTAAATTCTAATGGTGGAGATAAAGAGCTGTTGCAAACTTGCTTACTGACCGAACAGACGCAAACATTCAAATTACAATATATTTACATAGTGTAGAAGGCCTGTATTTTTTTTAATCCGATAGTAACAAAAAAGTTCTCCGGGGCAAAATGAACTTTAATCAGATCAAGTTCAAATGATAAAATTACTGTTTGGAAAAAAATCACTAATATATATTCCAATCTGTCAAAGACTCCTAAAATTTTCCTTCTTTAAAAAAAAAAAAGAGTTATAAAGCAAAAAGTAGACACCAGTAAAGAGACCAGTAAAGAGACCAGTAAAGACACCAGAAAGTCACCAGTAAAAAAGCACCAGTAAAAAGACACCAGTAAAAAGACACCAGTAAAAAGGCACCAGTAAAAAGACATCAGTAAAGATACCAGTAAAGACACCAGTAAAATTACCAGTAAAAAGGCACCAGTAAAAAGACACCAGTAAAGACACCAGTAAAGACACCAGTAAAGACACCAGTAAAGACACCAGTAAAGATGCCAGTAAAGATACCAGTAAAGACACCAGTAAAGACACCAGTAAAGACACCAGTAAAGACACCAGTAAAGATACCAGTAAAGATACCAGTAAAGATACCAGTAAAGATACCAGCCAAGACACCAGCCAAGACACCAGTCAAGAAACCCTTTTGCAGGACTTCTGATGTAACCATTGCCAAGGTACGGTATGCAGCACTGGTGATAAAGAGCACGTTTGGGACACACCAAGTATCAGTTTACCTGGTCAATTGGACAGGACAGGGATACCAACTGGGCCAATTTGGAGCTAGCAGAGAGCCAATTAGGACGGGCCTTACACCCCCAAGGTAGGTAGATAGGTAGGTCACTCTGGGACTGCACAAATTAAAGCCTTCTGTTGGAGCCTGAGTCTCTCAAAAACACTCCATTTTATCTTTCAAATACTAGTACAAACTTTAAAAACACAACAAATCTTCAAAAACAAAACCTAAAAATGAAAAAGTCTCTGCAACCTTTTTGTATTATTTACTGACTGGAGTGACCAGTCATAATTATGTAATAGTTTAGGCCTGATGTTTGATCCTGATAAAAAAGAAAAATCTGAGAATAAATATGTTCAACTGTGTAACTACAAACTGTACCAACATAATCCCTGGCTATACATGTAGGTTTCTTGCTTCCGACTTACAACCACCCTTTAAACCAAGACACTGCCAACAGATGGGGGACTGCTATATAGTGGTGAGAGATTAACAAAAAAATCGACCGAATAACGATTATTTGATTTTACTAGAAGTTCTCATCCAGCTCCCAATTACCTATAAAGCAAGATATGAGACGAAGACCCCCCCTCCCCCTTTCTTTGTGGCAGTCATTGTGCTCGCGGAATGTTGTGGTTTCTCAGAAATTCCTTTGGGGGTTTTAGGGGGGTGTGTTAGGTAACAATAGTCTAGAGAGTGCATAGGTATGGTGGACCCACAATTATGCCAACAAAAAGTGACCAATGGGTCTATACAAAAATACACCAGAGCTGTAATGCTAGGGAAAATGGACGAGAACTCTCTGATACATGTAAGTCAAATGGGCAGGCTAAATAAACCACTAGTAAAGAGCCTGGAGAACCTCCCTTTACGTAAATTAAGTCTATGGCCACGATACATGCATGCCTTTTCATCTCCACTCAACTGGGTAGTTAATAACAATACTTCTTTTGACGCAATGGTTTAAGTCAGAGAATAAACTTGTAAGTGTGGATTCGTAATTTTACAAATTCACTCGGCGCTTCGCGCCTCGTGAGATCGTAATTACAAATCCACACTTTCTTGTGTATTCACCTATACATAACCAACCAAAGCACCAATGTCACTTCATTCTAAAATGTGACCTGCTCCCACAAAACCAGACATAAGTGTTTTTGTTGAAAAGTGAGATATTGTTATTTCCATTTTTTTATTCCCATAGAATCGCGTGTACACGCAGTCTTAAAATTATCATAAAATTGGAAGTATGTATGGTATAAAGCTGGTTTTGGTACCAAATGAAAGCTGAAGATGTGTACTAAATGGAAATAACAATATCTCACTTTTCAAAAAAACCACTTATGTCTGGTTTTGTGGGAGCGGTTCACAAATTATCTTCGTATGTGGTCTTAGAAGAAAAAACCCAGAGCCTGTGTACATTGGCTTTACAGTAAAAGCTACCAACCAGAAGGAGTTTCACGAGCAGATTAAAGGTCCAAAGATAGTCATAAGTGTTTCCGTAACCATAAGCTTGGCTTTGGGCAATGGCGTCGGATGTGTTTTGCAGGATTCCGTTCTCATCTACTGATTACACACATTTGTTTTTCAGGGTGGAGATTTTCTGCTGTGTTTTGGATACTGGGAAAAGGAGGTGTAAAGTGGTATGGAGGATCTACAAGGAAAATTCTGCATGTGGGCCGTTCTATAACTTTATGGAATTTTTGTGTCCATGTTGCCTGTAAACCTTTGTAATTTGCCAATTCAATTATCACCGAGAATAACTTACTACACTCACTATTGTTATACCCGTCTTGTATATAATCGGTATAATGTTATTGGTCTTGAACTATCGTGTGTACATTTACTTCTTTACTTAAACTTCAGTTCGGCCACTTGTTCGGCCACTTTATTTTGTACGATTCTTAAAAAAAATATGAGGGTATTCAAGCATCGGTCAATTTATAAGATTGACAATCTCCTGTAACAATTAGAGCCATTCGTTGATTGCCACGAACTACTATTAAGGCCGCCATGTTTGTTTGCGCTATTTTTGCCTTGCTTTTATTTTCAAGATGAAATGGGTAGCATTCCACTCACGCGAACAATGCCAACGTTCGCAAATTGTCTTTGTGGACATCAAATTGAATTTTCTGGGGGTAAACGTTGGCAACGTTCGTGTGAGTGGAACGTACCTCTGATAAAGGTCTATATGACTGAGGCAACAGAGAGACATGTGCAAGAGGTTTCAGTGTGTCAGATGGAAACCTGAATCGGAATTAGAATCAGAATCTCCAACCAGGCGGAACTCGAACATGCGACCTCCGGAATACCAGACCGGCTCTCTACCAACTGAGCTATCTTGCCCAATGTTGGCAGTCTCCCAAATTGTCAGTATCTTTGTTCGGGGGAGGGGAGGGGTGGACGACAAATGCCCGAGAATGTTTATTAGCCATATGCATAAACAACAGGCCTGGAGGAAAAAAACCCCAAAATATGCTTGTTTTTTCCCCCAAAGGAGATCAATATCAACATAACGGAGATATTTGTTTTGCCTGGTTTCGGAATAAATGTGCTGAAAATATTCGGCACTCTCCGGCAAAGTTAAGGGGACATCTACTGGATATTTTTAAAGGTGATGCATGCCGATTTGTTTTTATTCAGTACAATTCTGAACGAATAAAAGAATGGCCTCTCAGACCATTCAGTGGCGCTGTCTTGTACCTGTGATAAACCATTTGATACCCTAGTCTGTATAAAATACCATTTTTTGTGTTGTTTGTTGGGCCAGAAAATGTCAGGAAATCTGAGGTATACCAAAAATGGCTGCAAGGTTCCAGCAGTATTAACTCAGTGATCAAAATCTGACTGTCGCATCCATTCGACGTGCCTTAAGCATTTTTAATAGCGGTATATAAGGGCTCTGTGCACAAGTACCTTCCTCCATGGCAAGAAAGGGTGAGTTGGGGATCACTATCGACGCCATCTTGCCTGACTGCCATTGATGTTGGTCAAGCGACCGATTCCCGCCTCTGTCGTTCAGGAGCAATATATTGAGAGAGTCGGCAAACAGATCCTTGCATCTCATGAACACGGCACGGCATGTGTTAAACCAACAACATTATATGTGACCCTCTCTTTAAACATCATTGCGAGGTGAAAAGGCGCATCTTTTTGTTGGCACACGAAGCTCATACTGCAGTGTTTTTCCAATCCATACACTATTAAAATTTAAGCAAAAGAGTCCATTTGCTGATCTGTAATAGAAAACAAGATTGCAACTAATTCCCTGTTCCGGTCAAGATTTCCTCCCATTCCATTGTAGAGACCTCGTCTTTAATAACAGAAAGTCACAACTTCAAGCGCTACATGTACAGAAATCCCCCCAAGCGTTCGGGGGAGCTTCGATGACAAGACAAACAACTGTATCAACACAGTAGCACTTCACACCAATCAGGTGGTGGGGTCTACTATAGAGAAAGAGAAACATACTGCACATAACATGGCAGTAGCAACAACATGCATGCCATAGCGGAAACATTCCCAGCCCACTCACGCCCTAGCATCTGCCCTTGAGAGAATTATCACCCTAGCATCTGCCCTTGAAGGAATTATCAGCCTGTGATAATTTGCCGGGGAGGAAAAAGCAACACAAACATGGGATGGATCATGGAAGTGGATACTGGTAGAGATTGTGGATTTCTTGAACTTGAAAACATGGAGGGGTGGAGTTATAACTTTCAATGCACTTGAGGTGTGTCTAAGAGGCTATTCTTTAACAAATAATAACTCAGTAGTTTGCAAATGGTGTAGACCTTTAATTCCCCATAATTGAAGATCAAAGGTGATTTTACATGTACATTTCTAGTCAAAAGCAGTAGGCCTACCCCTTTAACCAAAACGTTATAAAATCGATCTTAAATAAAATCGATAAAATAAAATGTATCTTTTGTTTTCTGGCTTTTCTGCTAGATTTATATAAGACAAACTGTAACTAAAACAAAAGTAACCCCCTGATGTTGCAGGAGGAGTCAGGTTGGCGTAGCGGTTCTTTCCTCGCCTTCCACCACTATGGCCCGGGTTCGAACCCCGCCTGGGCCAGTATGTTGATTGGGTTTTCAGTCCCTGCCTGACTCCGTGGGTTTTCTCCCCAGGATTTTCTTCTAGGGTTTTCCTCCCACCTCTAAAACTGTACCTCCTTCTCATTGTTCATGAGGGCCCCAAATGATCAGCTTCTGCTGGATGGGCTACCCTCGTTAAAGATGGTTGTAAATAAATAAATAAATAAAATAAAGAATTGTCATACATTGTATACTGGTACATATTGTGCATGTACTTTCAAAGACTATACGATGTAGTCTTTACAATCTCTGAATAAGCCTTACAAACACATTGTGAACTTTCACTTGTTACTTTACTTTACCAGATGAGTTTATTAATGTAAAAACAAACTTTCTTTCCAGGAGCGGGATTTGAACACCGTACCGGCACTCTCTACCAACTGAGCTATCTTGCCTGATGTTGGCAGTCTCCCAAACTGTCAGTATCTAATTTGTTCAGGGTGCGCTAATGAAATACATAGCGGGTGCAAACTTGGGCAAAACAGGTCAGACCTACGGTTTCCAAATAAAAAAAAGGGACAAAAACAGAACTTAACAACCCGTTCCAAAACGAGTGACTTGTTGGTATACCCTAGTCACTTTTGAATTCTCGGTATTCTCAGAAGCCTCAGACAAATGAATTATTTTGCGGTTGAGGAAATGGCAAAATATTTGTATTTTTAACAAATACTTTTACTACCCTGCTAACAGATTTACATCTCTATTTACCATAAATGTCATCTTTTTCCGGAACATGAATCTAGAACTTTCAAGTTCCAAGTTCAACGACACATAGGACTTGTTGGTGTCTGTATACAAATACTTTATATGCGATGCTTATAAATGCTAGCTTCATCTATTATGGGATGGGGGGAGGGGGTGCGGAGAAATGTTGTACTGGAGCCAATAATTATATTTTCTATTTTAAGAGAGGGAAAAAAGGGTTTTTGTTTGCCATAAATTGCTAGAGAACGATGCATATCTAGTTCAGGGTTGGCACCAAACGAGACAAGTTCAGGATAAGAATGTTGAGATCAGTTCTGGAATGAAGTTTGGGATTTAACGTTTTTGTTTTAGACAGACCCCTCCGAGTTTAGTTGTCAATGCCTGCATGTTTATGTACAGTACATTGTACAAATATTTATCCAAAATACCAACCACAGAATCAGTTTCTAATTATTTCTGAAAATCAGATCTAGAAATGATTTAGAAAAACAGAAGGACGTTGGAAAGAACTCACAAGTAAGTATGACGAAACAAAAAGTCACTGTAAAATGTTGTCTGCTAGTGCTACTGAAAAATGACAACAAGCTTATTGGATGACAACAGTGAAGTATAGACGATGTGCCCTCTGACGTCACGTGTTCACATCTGTATTCAAATGTGCCCGGCAGTGATGCGCACATATCGTGTTTTACATAAAATTTGCCTAAAGAGTGACGTCGCAGGTCAGATCGCCTTTGAATTATGTGACCTCTGATGTCATCTCTTAACCAAAATTATGTAAAACATGATGCGTGCGCATACTGTCGGGCACATTTGAATACAGATGTAAACAGAGGCACATCGTCTGTACACATACATGTAACATTAACAGTGTTGTACCAGTGGTTTTGACATTGACACTTTGGACAAAGTCATGTTTTGAAACAAAAGTACTGTAAGCTTTCATTTTCACTGTTTTGTCAAAGAGCAAGCAAAATTTCACCTGAAAACGTTGTTATTTTTTTATATTTTTTTTTAAATGTATTTTTATTTATTTATTTATTTATTAAATTTTTTTTTTTGGGGGGGGGTTCTTTTTGAAAACCCCCAAATAATGGAAACATAAAAGAAAAGCTCTCAGCTCTGGACTTGTTCCTGCCCTTTGCCCTCAAGAGTCTGGACAGAATGGAGGGGAGAGGAACCAGCCTATTCTACTAAAACCCCACTTTAAGATGGACTTCTCCCCCTCCTTAAACTATTAAATCCTTGTATACATGGAGGTACATGTACAAAATGTAGGTATGTACAATGTATATGTACTCAACCTATCCTCCTTAAAACAATATATAAATATGTAAATCAATGCGACGTGTGCATCCAGAGCAACATGAATGTGCAACATGAATGTCTTACAATGAATGTTCAAGCGAATACGACTGCGAAACAAATTTTGGCATAATACAATATTTGTGGTGAACATTCGCCAAGTTGAAATATGTTTGACTTTTGCACATTTTCAGTGCGATTACCTGCTGTGATGCACAGATGCACACATTTGCATACGATTAATTTGTGCTGAGTATGAGCCAATTTCATGTAGCTGCTAAGCACACAAATTTGCTTAGCACAAAAGTCTTTCTCAGTCAAAACAGATTAAGAGCCAAAACTCTTTGTGCTTATTATCATGCTAAGTTAGAACCAGCTGAAAACCAGCCACAAACAATGTACTACACCTGGGGCCAATTTCACGGAGCTGCTAAGCACAACAATTTGCTTAGCATGAACATTTGTCCTTGGTAAAAACAAGGTTACAGACCAAATGTTCACATGATCTTTATTGTTTTTTATTGATAATCAGCTGGGTTTTTGCTTAGCATGAAAAACCAGTAGAATTTTGGCTGATAACTTGTTTTTAATGAGCAAGACTTTTTGGTGCTAAGCAAATTTTTGTGCTTAGCAGCTCCGTGAAATTGGCCCCTGATTACAATTTGGTTTGTAACCCTGTGTTTGTCAAGAAAGAATTTTAATGCTAAGCACATTTTTGTGCTGATGAGCAGCTTTGTGAAATTGGGCCAAGGCTTTAGGTTACAAGGTGCCATCTTTAGTTTTCTCTTGAGCAAAAGTGCGCCCTCTACAGCTCATGCACAACACGAATAAAGTATAACACTCACGCATAGTAAAAACATGCACCATTGGAGAACCTGACACAAAGTCAAATTGCGTACAACCACTGATCAACATGCAAATCAACATGCATAACTGCAGGTATTTACGCTGCAACCAAGGATCTAGCAAAGGGATGCGCAAAAAAAGGGACTGCAGAAATTGGCCAATCATGGCAAATTGGCAAATTATTAAGACGGGAATGTTCACATGCAGGGATTGTGATGGCTCTTGAAAAGAGATTTGCCAAAAAAAAGGTGCCAGAAATACTGAAGAGGGTTTGGGAGGTTTTTTTAAGGGGGGTATTACTGTGAAGGGTGTTAACCAGTTTGCGTCAAAGGACGTGATACACGCAAAGTTTTTCCAGGATTCAAAATGGATGACGAATAAACAGGGCACAAGCAAGGCAGGAAATTTCAGGGTGTGCTACCCACAGATGCCAGCATGAACCTGTCTCGGATCGAGGTTCGTGAAAAATAATCCTGTGCCTGGTCAATGTAAAAGGAAATCCAGGCACAAACTGGTTAGTTGTTGGGGTGTTAGTGTTGGGGGGTGTTGGGAGTTGTTGGGGAGGTAGGGGAGTTGTTGGGGAGGTAGGGGAGTTGTTGGGGAGGTAGGGGAGTTGTTGGGGAGGTAGGGGAGTTGTTGGGCATACAGGTTGGGCATGTTTGGGAGGGTGTCTGGAGAATGTGGTGGTGGTGATGGGTGGTGGTGGGTTGGGGGTGCTGGGGTACGGGATTATTGCTGTTAATGTGTGTGTGTTATTCACCTGTGCAATGTAGCAAGGCGGGTTCTGCGGTTGTTAAGAAAGCGTCTAAGCCCATATGCCGTCCTCCTCATCCTGTGAAGCAAAACAAGATGCGTGTTAGAAAGAACCCACAATATCATGAACATTCTCTAAAATTCCACATTTCCCTTCTGTGTTTCAGAAAGAATTCCCTACCTGAGGCCAATTTCATAAAACATGTAATAAGCACACAAATTTGCTTAGCATGAAAATTTTTCCTTAGCAAAAACAGGGTTACAAACCAAATGTTAACTAAGGTGATGTTTATTGTTTGTGACTGTTTCAGCTAGATTTTTACTTAGCATAAAAAGTACATGAATGCTGTTTGGGCTGGTGCATGTACCGTGTTTTTTATTGAGGAAGACTTTTTTGTGCTAAGCAAATTTGTTGTGCTTACATGTTATATGAAATTGTCCCCATGACATCATTTTACACCCTGTTGACATAGACTGGTGTAAACAATTCCATTTTTGTTCAATGTTTCAATAATTTTCTCCATTAAATTAGTCTTTTTATCACATGTTATTGCTTTCTGATGGTCACTGCAGGGAAACATTTATATCCGTGTATGGAATTCTTCCCCGCGTTTCCTGCACAATGTGCTCATAAATTCAACAAGATAAAAAAAAAATATAACATAAAATACATTCTGTAACTTGAATTTCAAACTGCAGTGTTCTACAGCCCAATTTATTGTCGCACACGTCAACCGTGAGTCCAGATGGTGGTTAGTGGGTCCAATCACAAAACTAAATTGTCTGGGCACCTTGGAGACACAGCCAATTGCATCTTTCTAAATTTGACACAAAACTAGTTTTGTAGGTTGTCCAGTCCCTATCAATCCAACGCAACTTCATGTTATAAATTTTAAAGGTAGGATACACCATTGGTAATTGCTTGAGTTATGATTTGGGAGTTGAATTTTATAGTAAATATCGTAAATATAGTAAACTGACCTTTGCAAAGTTTTACAATTATGCTGAGAAAAGCAAACAAAAAATGGCATTTCAACCGGCGTCGGGCAGTTGTTCTTATCATTTTATGCATTCTGCATTTTTTGTATAATATTAAATTGTTCGTAACAATTACAGGATATCTAGCGCGATCATTTTGCTAGATGTCTACAATCATTATTTACTTTCAAATAAGTGAGATATTTCTAAATAATTCGGTAGTAATTTTTTTTCGATATTTGCAAATGATGTATCCTACCTTAATTTAAATATAAATGCACGCTTTGTGGGCCATAATCATGCGGTACATGTACCAGTACATGAAGTTTATAAGACAAGCAATTCAGATTAGGAGAGTGGTTAAAACATGCAATTTACATGTGTAATTGTGGATAACCATCAATTACACATGTAGTCTTGACCAAAGACCATTGTCCCCCCCCCCCCCCTCCACTTTAGGCATTTTCAGAAAAAAAGTCTGTTGTCACCCATTCCAGCTGTAGAGTTAGCGGTGTGGAAACTGTCCAAACTGTCGCCAAGATGTGAAATCAAATCACTGGGTCAAGATCAAACGAAGAGGTGAGGAATGGGACAATGTGTAATTTACCACAAGGGAAATGTGGGGCACCCGCTGTGGGAATAGAGCCAATGATAGGCCATCTGGTCATGAATTTCCTGCCCCAACGTCACTGTTATTGTCTGGCACATTGGGAAATTTCAGGAAGTTGTCCATCTCTCTAACTACCCCAAGACCATCAAACTCCAACTGCAGTTTTTGGCAGGTTTTGGTATCAAACATTAGCAACTTGTTGTTGGGCTTTGTTAGACTTGGTACAAAAGGCCCAGGGAGACCCTGTTGAATTATGTGAGGTTCAGGGCAGAAATTGAGGCATGAGACTTGTACAAATGTTGGAGCTTGGGGAATGCACTGGGTGGGTGAGCTCACCCATGATCCCAGCACAGTTCCTGGTCAACTGTATAAGTGTATACGTCTTGGCTATCTCATGGTCGAGTTTAAGCAAAATTGGCAATAAACTGGCTTCAAAATCACGATTGAATTGCGCAACCCAAAAACCCACTTTGCATCTTTTACCGGTACTACTACCTACGGTACATGTATTACATTTTGGGACCCGGTAATCAGGGGCCAGTTTCATAAAACATGCAAACACACACAAGATAACATTAAAACCAAATTTTCTGGAGAGGTTTATTGTTAATGTTTGTAAGCTGGCTTCAGCTTAGCAATAAAAGCATATCCTATTTTTACTGAGCAAGACGTTTTTGTGCTGAGAAAATGTTTGTTTTATGAAATTGTCCCCTGATCTGCAGAGCCTGATTGGTGCAGTGATTGCTGTGTGAACAAATAGCATTTCTTCAATGTACCTCTTCATACATGTTTAACCTTTGTACTGTAACAAATTACCATATTCCTCCAAGTACATGTTTAGTGGGGAAAAAAACCCATCAAAAATGTGTCCAACTTATATTGATGCAAATAATGTTCACATTCACCTTGAAATAATCTATTCAGAACTTTTTACCTTCAAGTTCCTACTTACATGTACGACATGAACAATTGCTTGTCCAACTTCTGACTGAGATACAATTATTCGTAGAATGTGATTCAGAAATGTTACACCGTGCACTGGCTTCGTTAAATTTAATTTGATAGCGTCTTGTGAAATTGTTTGCAGGTCAAAACATGCTCTGCAGCCTGGATTTCCCTCCATAAATCTATCAGCACTCTGACCCTATACATACAGAGCATTTCAGTGTCTTCATAAATTTTGCTGGCTGCAAAATTTAGATTTTTTGTTTGAGAATGTGTAGCATGTTGGTTCTGATAAGCCCTGTTCGCACTGGACTTTTTTTGAAAAAAACTTAAAATTTTCCCGTGTCGAAAGTCCAAGTGCGAACAGTGGTAACATTTGACCATTTTTTATTTTACCATCGTCTCGGTAAAACCTTCCCTCCAAAAAGTCCAGTGCGAAAACGGCTTATAGCCCTGTTCGCACTGGACTTTTTTTGATAAAACTTACCGAGACGATGGGTACTTTTCCCATTTTAAGTCCAGTGCGGACAGCCTAGGACGTTTTCCTCTCAGTTACTTTTCCCGAGTCCAGTGGTTACTTTTACCGGCCAACTGCTGCCCGGGAAAACTTCCCAGGTAACTTTTCCCGAGACGATAAGTCCAGTGCGAATAGTGCGAGTCAGTAAAAGCGGCTCACGAAAACGTACATCCGGGCCCCTAGTGCGATTTCATGCTACATAAGACACCGCACATGCGCTCTTTGCATTGTTTACGTGTGCGCACGCTGACGCATGCACTCGCATCGTGATCACATTCGCATGTGGTTCTGCAAAAAGAACAAGAACAGAAAAGAGCGTGGAGTAGTTGTACTACTAGTGTCGACAATGGCGTCAATAATCGATCGGACAAAAAGTGCATGCGCGAATTGGGTACACCGGGGTCAATGCAAAAAGGTCACGCAAAGCGCCCTCATGAGTCACTATAATGACAGCTCGGCTACTTCTCCCGCGGTCTTGGTAAAATTTTCCCTTGTCGAAAGTCCAAGTGCGAACAGTGGTAACATTTGACCATTTTTTTTTTACCATTGTCTCAGTAAAACCTTCCCCCCAAAAAGTCCTGTGCGAACACGGCTATAGTTTGTACAAATTTTCTCCCAGTGAAGGCCTTCATATAGCTTCATTTGTTAGTTACATTTTTCTGTACAATGTAAACTTTTCAAGATTTGTATAATGCTGTGAAAGGTTTGACTTCAAGAATCCAGGAGTCACAGAATATGTATTATCTTCAAACGAACTTGAATCCTCGATCCTGATTGGTCGTTCGATGGCAACAACCAGTGTGATAGGACGCTATATATTGCACAGCCCATATCAAACTCCGCTATAGCCAGCATGATACGAGAACGAGGGACTCCCTATTTAGCCCCCTCCCCATACCTATACACTCTCTAGACTATTGTTACCTACAAAGTAACGCACCTCCCTAAAAACTTATATACTTAGAGCACTTAGAGAATCGCCGATCACGTGCATTGAATTATTCGACCCATCACACAAAAAATGTACTTCACTCGTACAAAGATGAACATTTATGAAATAAATTTGCAGCGGTTATTGGGTAAAAACTACTTAAATACATGTAGGAGAGACTAAAATGTCTTTTAGGAAGCACCGTTTTTAAAAATAACCTGAAGGACTTATTTTCATTTACAAACAAATATAAAAAGACTGTTGATAAAAACTGTATCAAAGCATGATCTAAATGACCCTCAATAAATCTACAATCCATCGGATGGTAAAAAATCGGGTAGATAAAAAATCTTCGCGTTCGTTATTTTCGCACTCTGAAAACAAACGTGATTGAACAAGAAGACTATAGGAACGAAAATCCAGATGTTAAAGGTAGGGTACACCATTTGCAGATATCGAAACATTACTACCAAATTATTAGGGAATATCTTAATTATTTGAAAGTAAATAATGATTGTAGGCATCCAGCAAAATGAATTTCATTTTAAATAATTAACAACAACGTAAAAAAGAACAACGTAAAGAACCACTGCCTGATGCCGGTTGCTTTTTTTCAGCATCCATGGTTTTAAAACTTCGGACAGGCCGGTTAAACGATATTTACTATAAAATACAACCCCCAAATCCACCCATTCCTGATAATACAAGCAACAAAAATACCAATGGTGTATCCTAGTACCTTTAAGGTCGTTTTTACACATTTCTAACTCTTGTGGAATTCCAAGATAAAATTCAAACATGAATGTCACTTGGGGTTGAGCACAGTTAGAAATCATTCAGTCAAAAATTATAGCAAGAGAAATGGCAACCCCATGTAAAATGCCCATAGAATGGTCCTGGAGGGGTCTGACAAGCGCAAAGACAAAATGCCGCATTTCCAGGCTCTATTTGTTTGTACACGCCCAATTCAAACAAAGTCTTCCAAATCTCTAGGTGAAGTTCGAATGATCTAGAAAAGTTCAAGAATCGGCAGTTTTCAACAAAACATTCTTCCGGGTACAATAAAGAATATTTCTGTATGCAACTCTTTTACTGCAAAAAATGTTAGGATACACACCATTGGTACACATGTAATTGCTTGAATTATCACCAATGATTTGGAGGGGTTGTATTTTATAGTAAATATTGTTTAACTGACCTGTCCGAAGTTTTACAATCACAGATGCCGAGAAAGGCAAGAAAAACGGCAAATCATTTTGAACCGGCGTCAAGTAGTAGTTCTCATGTTGTTTCTGTTTTTTCGCAATTGCCGTCCGGCGATTGTATTTTATTTTTATTTTTTTAATTCAATTTTTCAAAACAATTACAGGATATGTAGTACATGTACATGTACAATCATTTTGCTGGATGCCTACAATCATAATTTACTTTCAAATAGTAAGATATTTGCTAATACCGTAATTTGGTATACGTTTTTTTTGATATCTGCAAATCGTGTATCCTGCCTTTAAAGGGTACCTGAAATTCAAAACTTGAATATGACGAATTATACGCTTTAATAACGCTGAATACTTAACAACTGCAAAAACTTCATATTTGTTTATGTTTGCTCATTAATCGTGACCCTAAAATGAGAAGCAATATGCGCCGTGCCCCCGCCCACCAAAGATGATGTCACGGTAAGAACATAGCGTGGCTATACACACACTCGTGCACGCATGTCGCAATCGATCGTCAACCGGCTAGACTTAGCCTGGTATAGCCACGCTATATTCTTACCGTGACGTCATCTTTTGTGGGCGGGGCACGGCGCATATTGCTTTTCATTTTAGGGTCACGATTAATGAGCAAACATAAACAAATATGAAGTTTTTGCAGTTGTTAAGTATTCAGCGTTATTAAAGCGTATATGTGACCTGTCACCACAATATGACAGTAAAGTCGCACAATGTGATTTGGAGATATGGCCATCCAAATTCAAAATATGAAGGGGGGGTCAATTTTGAGATTTTGCGTAATTTGGAAGGCCTGAGTCCTCCTCTACATATTCCTATTTTTGGGGTGTGATCCGATAATCAAAAACCTCTTAAATTACGCGATTTTTTGTAATGTTTGCGTAGTTATTGTTTGGATTAAAATTAATTTGTATTCTAATTAACACGGTAATTAAATATGCAAATTAGGTCCTTGTAACTATCTCATGTTTTCGAAATTTTGATATTTTGTTGTTTGCACAATAGTTTGTATGTGTGGAGAGTTTCAAGAAGAAATAATGATTAGATTAGTTGTTGCTATGCTCAACTGAACCTTACTTGTCCTGTTTTGCAATCTTTTGCGTGTTATGTTTAAGATGTTTATTAGTAAGTTTTCTCACAAACACGTTTTGTGAAACCCGTGACTTTCTAGAGCGCTGTAAAATGTGTTTATCGCAAAACCCCCAAGTGTTAGGCAACATTGGAAAGTTCTTTCTCAAGAATTAAAAAATACCAATATCTCAATTTTTAATTTTCCCGACTTTACTCTCATATTGTGGTGACAGGTCACATATTTAGCCATATTAAAGTTAAAAATTTCAGGTACCCTTTAATGTTTTGAGCAGTAAAGGACTAGAGCATGCATCAATGTGGGTTAATCAGGCTGGATTGGCGAGGGACAACTGGTGCAATGTCACGACCATTTATAATTAACATTCCTAGGTGCCACTCCAAATCTTCAGCCAAAAAGTTACCGACACAGTCTAGTTCCCATAGACAGTGGAGTGGTGATACAGTAACATGTAGGGTGCGGGCACCACCCTGGCTGCTCTTTGGGGAGAATTGGTAAATTGATAGGCCCGGTTTATGGCAGCGACACAAATGTTTGCGCTGAACTTGTGACATTGTTCAATTTCCCGGCTCCATCAATTTAATCTTTTTTTTTTTTGCTTTCAACTTCGAGGCTTAGGGCCGTTCTTTTGCTTGGTGCCAGAGCGATCACTGACATCCCATGGTGGGCCAAAGCAGTGGAGCTCTTAAATTAATTCAGAGCGGTTGGAAATCAAGAATATTGAAATATTTTCAAAGAATATTGAAAATTCACGATCGTCGGGCGGCAATCGCCCCCCAAAAAGAGAACAACATAAAAACGACTGCCTGACGCTGGCTGAAATGAACGCCGTATTTTTCTTGCTTTCCTCGGCATCCATGATTGTAAAACTTTGGACAGGTCAGTTAAACGATACTTATTATAAAATACACCCCCCCAAATCCAACGTCTATAAATTGCTTTGTTTGATCTTAAGTGGGGTCAGGGAGCCAGACTTCAAGACAATGATTGGTTTTCTTTCTTTTTTTAAACATTTACCGGTATGAACCCAACACGTAAAACAAGTCAGTGTAACAATAATTTGCTATAACATTACACAGCAAAAGCAAATTTTGTAAATTCCTGTTAAACGGAGATTTGTCGGTTGTGCGTTTTCATTGTTTTGAAGCAGCAAAAGTGTTCAAAATTTTTAAGAAAAGCTTACGTGACAATTAACCTTGATATAAAGGTTGCATCCATGACCCAAGTTTGTCTGGAATTGTACTTTGCATATACCGGTACAACCCATTTTTCGAAACTTTAACTAAAATGATGCTTTGTCTTCGTCTTTGGCTTAAGGCGATTTTAGATTCTCAACGGCGAGATCTCCTGCCACATTCTGATGCCTATTGTGCCTCAGAAACATTCACTCGATTGATGTGAACCCCAAAGTTAGACTATTTCCATTTGCTTCCCTTTCCATTTGCTTCTCAGCGAGTCGAAATTCAGAGGCGAAGCCACAACCGGAGGCGAAGCCACAGCCGAAGACGAAGCTAAGGTTTCGAAAACGCCCATAGTCTCTTTCTGAAGCTTCGTTCAGGCAAGACAAAAATGAGAAAAAAAATGGGGGGCGAGTGCACCAGCTACGCTGACAGGGTTCATTACTAAAATCTCTGTAATCAAAATGATCCCATAGCATATGAACACGTGTATCTTCATCATAACGACCCCTGTCAGTTTTGTGCATCAAGCCAAGGAATTACATCGTCATTAGGGAGGCTAAAAGGCTCAGGTGACCTTTGACATCCCAATGCAAGCTCTGTCGGTCCCAATCAGTATAATCTCGGCCAGTTATCATGGGAATAGGATATTATAAAGAAAGAACAAAAAAAAATTAGGAAAATATTATTTCAGGCGGGCCACGGTGGTTGACAGTTTCAACAGCTGTTTGGTAGGGGATCATTGGGGCATTTCAATATTTTCAAAACAATTTTCCTCTCGTGAGTATAAAGTTTTTGTGTTGCAGACAATATTACAATGACAACATGGGGAGCTCTAAACTTGCCATGCTCAGAAATAAAAACTTGAAAGTTGGCAAAATATGTTACAAAATTTGTTGACAGAGATGCTTTGGGGCTTGTGCTGATTTCACATTGCATGTGTATGTATATGCATTTGTTTATGGTGTAAATGGAGGACACATGCCTGGCGACACGAAGATGAATTGGGGTTAGGGTTAGAATCGAGGATGTCCTCGATTGAGATTCGTGTACAAAACCAATGAGAGCAGTCGGAAAAAGTACAAACAAAGGAAATCATCGAGAGAAACAAACGTGTAACATGTACATGTAGGAACCACACGATGACAGACTTTGGGAAAACTGACCAGTGACATGATTAAAAACTCTGAATTTAAGACACAACATTCTCTGTAATAGCCAGGATTTTATGGAGGCGGGAAAAACCAAGGGTCAGGGATTTACAATAACATTTTCTAAAATTTTCCTTTTCAATTTTTTTTCTTTTTTAATTTATTTTGTTTTATTTTGTTTTGTTTTGTTTTTTGGGGGGCACTTGGGGGCACTAGGAATTTGGTACGTACATGTACCCCTCTTCATCCCTCTGCCCCCCACACTACTGCTAACCAGTTCGCGTTGGAAGATGTGTATACACGCAAAGTTTTTCCGGAATTCAAAAACGGATGATGGATATAACAGCGAGCGAGCAAGCGAAACTGAAAATATCAGGGCGTGCTACCCACAGATGACGGCCTAAACCCTTCTCGGATTGACTAAACCTGTCTGAGATCGAGGTTCGTAAAAAACAATCCCAAGTCCGTTCAATGTAAAAATAATCCCGGCACTAACTGGATTTAACAGCCCCGTACAGTACACTAATACATAGTGGGAATTAATCAGTTCGCGCTGGGATTATTTTAACATCACCGAGCCGAGGTGCGAGATTATTTTTAACGAAACTCGATCCAAGGCGGGTTCAAGCCGATGGTACCGGGGAAGCACACCCACGCTTTTCCGGCCTTGCGTGTTTATACGTCATCCGTTTTGAATCTAGGGAAAACTTTGTGTTTATATATGTCCTCTGGCACAAACTGGTTAACCAGTTCGCGCCGGGATTATTTTAACATCGCCGAGCCCACGGGCGGGATTATTTTTAACGAAACTCAATCCGAAGCGTGTTCAGGCTGATAGTGCCGGGAAGCACACCCACGCATTTCCGGCCTTGCAAGCTGCTGACATACATTTCCGAACTTGAACTTGGCGTGTTTATGCGTCATCCCTTTTGAATCTGGAAAAAAAATTGCGTTTATATACGTCATCCGGCGCGAACTGGTTAAGGGAATTGAGGTAACGAATAAGGGAATTGAGTTAACAAATTTGTGAATCTTATGTTCAATTATATCATGCACAAGTGTCAGACATTCATTTTAACGAAGCACCTCTACATTAGAACCAAAACAATCAATGACTACAGATTTATTTCATCTGCAGGTCATACAACATACCAGTACTTTACATCTGCATCAATTTGGGACCACACCCCGCGCAAGACCATGGCAACCCATCTGAAAAATTCCCCCCTGACCCAACTGTATCAAAACCAAGAGACTGAATTTTTATAATCATGAGGTCGCCCAGATCAGAGGTCCAACTTGAATCCAGCAGCACCCATAACTCACTTAATATCTGGACTCTTGGAAATAATATCTGGAACAAATTCTCTCATGGCTATAATTCTTTCGTGCGGACTTTCAGAGAGAAAAAAAAGGGAATTCTGTGTCACGGTTTGGAGATGGGGCTGGGCTGGACTGGGGGTATGTGTGGGAAGGGTTACAGTAAATCCCCTTCTGCACTTTGGGGATTTAAGGCAGCAGACTGATAAAAACGTTAAAAAACATTAAGGAGTCTCTAGATGCAAATGTCTTAGATATAACTTTGAGAACTGTTATATTAATTCCCAAAGTCTCCAATTACAAGACATTTTTTGTGTATGATTCAACATGTTGGGCTCATCACTTTGTTCTTGCATACAAACATTTTCGGAACGTCAAGGGCTATTTTCAAAGTGCTTCTGTTTCAACTAGCATTAATTTCCTGGGGTTTAACCCTAACCTAACATCCCTTAGACTTCATGCTTTCATTTGCTAAAGATAAACATACTCTGAAATTTGGTTTTAGTAAAACTCTAAGAATCTATTTTGTGAAACCTTGTGGAGACCTATTCAGTCCCCATGGTGTTCAGGTCTCTACAGGGTAGCACGTTTAGAATCAATGTGTGTGCACATGTGCGTTTGTTTATGGTGTAAATGGAGGACACATGCCTGGCGACATGAAGGTGAAGTGGGGTTAGGGTTAGAATAGAGGACGTCCTCGATTGAGATTCGTGTACAAAACCAATGAGAGCCGTCGGAAAAAGTACAAACAAAAGAAACTCCTCGATTTACACCATAAACAAACGAGTACGAGCCTCCGCCGAGTTATGGGGACAGGCTCTTTTGTTTGGAAAAGACAGACCGAGTAGTGGGGACATTTTCGAGTCCCCATAGCGCGTTACGTCTTCAGTAAAGGTAGAACAAGGTAAACTTGGGTTAGGGTATAATAAAAGAAAATGAAGAAGAGGACAAATTAGGGTGATCCTGAAAATTTTAGAATTTTAGAGTGTTCTGAGTTTGAGATTAGAGAGATTTCAGTTTACACACAAACCCTATGGGTTGTCCCCATAACGCAATGTACCAAAAGAGGTTGGGCTGGACGTTTACAGAATTCATCTGTAAGGCAGTAATTTTTGCTCAGGAGTTTTCCTGCAACTTCCAAAGTTTCAAGGAACCTCAACAAAATACTACAGGATGCACAGCCTGTCTTCGTCAGTCTCTTGTTTCGTTTCTGTTTTTGTGTGTGTGTTGAATTCTGATCCTCAGTGAACTGAGTTGTTTGTTGGTGTTTATTTGTGAGAGGGTAGCAGGTTGGACCCACAAATTTAGCTGGCCTGTCAAGCTGTAAATCACAGACAGGAATAACTACAGGCCCAGGTAGGAGGGAGATCTTCCAAGAAACTTTCCCTCTGTGGGAGTTTCTTCTATATTGCCCTGTCCATTATGTACTGATGTAAGGGTAGGATACACCATTAGTAATTGCTTGAATTACCATGAATGGGTGGATTTGGGGGTTGTATTTTATAGTAATTATCGTTTAACTTACCTGTCTGAAGTTTTACAATGCCGTCGTTCTTGCTTTTCTCAGCATCCATGCTGAGAAAAGCAAGAACGACGGCATTTGTTTTTTAACCGGCGTCGGGCAGTTATTCTCATGTTGTTCTTGTTTTTACTCGATCGCCGTCCGGTGATTGCAAATTGTTAACAATTTTATTTAATTTTTCGGAACAATTACAGAATATCTAGCGCAATATTTTAGCCGAATGCCTAGAATCCTTATTTGCTTTCAGATAAGTAAGATACTTCTTAATAATTCGGTAGTAAATATTTTCGATTTCTGCAAATGGTGTATCCTACCTTTAAGCAAGGGTACCAAAGATGATTTATCTTCTGCAAAATAGTCTTAAGAATATTCAAACAATCCAAAGAAAGCGTTTTAAGTAAAACAAGGCAGGTGCGTGCAAATAGAACTAACACGCACAATATTAAACAAATGGTTAAGAACCATTTTGCATTCATTTGGGATACAGTACACTGTACTACAAAATACCACTTGCATGTAATTCTCATACTAGAGTTTACTAAAGTGTATGTATTTTGTGACATTAGGGTTAAAGGTAGTATACACCATTTGCAGATATCAAACATATTTACTACCAAAATATTAAGAAATATCTTACTCATTTGAAAGTAAATAATGATTCTAGGCATCCAGCAAAATGATTGGGCTAGATATCCTGTAATTATTCCGAAAAATATAATTTCATGAAGAAAAATTTGTGATCGCCGGACGGCGATCGCGAAAAAACAAAGATAACATAGGAATAACTGCTCAACGCCGGTTAAAAACAGACGCTGTTTTTCGTGCTTTTATCGGCATCCATGATTGTAAAACTTCGGAGAGGTCAGTTAAACGATATTTACTATGAAATACAACCCCCCAAATCCACCCATTAATGATAGTTCAAGCAATTACCAATGGTGTATCCTACCTTTAAAACTGCTTATTTTGAGACTAACAAAGCAGAGTTACAAATCAAGCCTTATTGTGGCCGAGTTGATCGGTCACCTTTACATGTATGGTAGGTGGGGTGATTAATAAGTTTGTGGATTATGGTAGGAGTCAGTTTTATTTTAAATTTGTTAACATAGCTCCTCTCCTACAACACACTTGACAGCGGTCATTGAGCATATGGATCCCTTCTGTGTAGAAGCCTTCATCTTGGGCCCACAAGAAGTGGTCCACAGCATCAATGATGTCATCATCTGAGGCAAAAAGGGCAACCACTGAGCTCCTTCAAGTTCGGCAAAAAGTAGCATAGTCAGAGGGTGCCAAATCAGCAGAATGTATACATGTAGGGCAGGTTTTTTACAAGTTTAAATCCATATTTCAAGATAGCAGCCATGACCACTGTGGATGTGTGGGCTAGAACAATGTCCTGATGGAACAGCACTACTTCTGTCAGATTCCTATGCCAAATCGTTTAGATTTTCCCCTGTAGCTATGTATTTCAGATCAGCATGATGACCCTTTTCAAACTTTCTGCGTAATCATTCAACAAGTTAAACAGCAGGGAAATGAAGTGAAAACTGTATACCAGTAGCTGATTTTCTGTCCTTGTACATGTACAGGCACCTTGGGTCGAAAACTTATCAATCACCCCCCAGTCCTAGGGCTTATTTCTGCTTACTTTATGCAGAGGAAGACCTAAGAGTCAATTTTCCTCAAGACATATCAGGTGACACTTACCTGTTCAGGACTGACAGGAGACTGTTCCAATGGAGGAAGCTTCTCCATGTCATTGTGGATGAATTTGATGCGACGTTGCGTCTGACAAAAACAAAAACAAAACATCATAAGATTGATGAAAAATTAAAGTATCACAATTATCAAGCAGTAGTGAATGACAGGAATGGGTGCACTGCAAACAGATTTTAAACAGGCATTTGTTGGTTGTCTATTTCTATTTGCGACTTTATATACTCTCATATATTGGCGGCAGGTCACATACAGTATATGTGACCGGCTCTACAAAAAGGTGTATTGTGTCGCGCTGTGTATTATCATGTAATGGCCCGCTCAACGTTGAGAGGGTAAACATTTCATCAAAATGTGATTTTCATTTTTTGTCATGAATGACATCTTCAATGCCTATAGTTACAGGTTTCATTCAAAGAAATGTTGATTTTGATGAATAAAGTGG